>CAOKZL010000911.1:0-474393 GCA_948472985.1 Iguana delicatissima
AGTGGCGACCTGGTCCAGGCCCTTGACTTTCATCTGCCACTATCGGCTGGACTGTCAGTCCAGGAGGGATGCCCAGTTTGGACGAGCGGTGCTGGCCTCCATACTCTAGGGACCTGACCCACTGTCCTTCTGGTAAGCTACAAAGCCTCCTAGCGTGTAAGGCACAGAGACCACGAAGAAGAAGAACAGGTTGCTTACCTGTAACTGTGGTTCTTCGAGTGGTCATCTGTGCCCTTACACACACCGCCCAACCGTCCCCTCACTCTCAGGTCTCCTTTTCAGCGGACTTATAGAACTGAGGAGAGACCGTTGCTTGGCGGGCTGGGCATGCTCAGTGGATACATGGGGGAGGGGTTCCCGCCAAGCTACTAAGCTCTAGAATTTTCCAAACAGTACCGCGCATGCGCGAAAGCTCCTAGTGTGTAAGGGCACAGATGACCACTCGAAGAACCACAGTTACAGGTAAGCAACCTGTTCATATTAAGAAAAGATAGGTGTAAAAAAGGATATGTTAGCAAAGAAAGTAGCATACCAAATGCACACTAGTAAAAATCTGAAAACATATGTTAATGTCCATGTACTGTCTTTAATAGAGCAGTTAAGTGTACATATGATAAAATCCATAAGGAACAAACATGACTGAAGATGGGGTCTATATAGGGTTCAGCCAACTCTATATAGCAAAGGGGGTGGGAAGCATCTTTGATACAACTCTGTCATGGCAATTTAATTGTTTGGTGGTTTTCTGATATGCTAAGCGTATGTGTACAGA
This sequence comes from Iguana delicatissima, assembly GCA_948472985.1. Classification (NCBI taxonomy): domain Eukaryota; kingdom Metazoa; phylum Chordata; class Lepidosauria; order Squamata; family Iguanidae; genus Iguana; species Iguana delicatissima. The sequence continues at coordinate 773 of CAOKZL010000911.1, forward strand.
AGAATAAACTTGATGCTATCATTTTAGAAATGTGGATGATGGCATTTTGCTACCTTGGGGTTGATTCTAAGATCTTTACACATGAAATCAACTTTCCCCACTTTTTACTGGAAAGATAATGATCCTTCTTGCCACTTCAAATGGCCTGCAGCAGCCCAGCAGTGTTCCTGAAGAGAATATCCCATGGGAACAAGGACACCACCTCTTGATGAGTTTCTGCATCCCCTATAGACTGTCTGTTCTGAAGAGCCCCCAGGCTATTATACGGATAGCCAACTAGTTGCTTGAAGCAATAGTAAGGTGGCTGTTGTTGTTTAGAAAAGAAAGAAGAAAACTGCATCTTATTTAAGCTCTACCAAAGCCCTAGAATCTCACCCCTCTCACCCAAGATTGACTTATTATGCAAAAGCAGGCAGCTTCACTTTATTCCTACAAAATGCTGAAAAAAAGATGGGTCAAGTACTTTGGCCCAATACTAAGGCCTTTTCCGCATGATGACACTCTCCTGTGTTGTCCCATCACAATCCCAGCAGTCCCTCTGCTGGGATGGAAGCATGTCCCCAACACTCCTCTCAGCACACGACTGGCTGCCTGCAGAAGGGAGCGCAAAGGACATGCTCTGTCCTTCTGGGCTGCAGCTGGCCTTCTTCCCATGCTGCAGTAGGGAAGGTAATGCATAGATCATGCTCCCAGCCCTTCTGCATGACTGCCTACAACAGAAGGCTCACATGATCGGGGTTCATTGACAGAGTTTCTCTGTCTCTCTCTCTCTCTCTCTCTCTCTCTCTCTATATATATATAGCCCACAAGCACACCAGCTGGAAATGTGAGAATGGCAGAACTGTGACAACGTCATGCAGAAGTGTCGTCGTAGTCCTGCTCCTCTTGTGTCCCCATGCCGGGACACCATCATTCTGCAGAAAGGGTCTAAATCAAACACAGAGTTCCATCAGAATTGCCTTCTGTACATTTTTCCAACATTCATTTATGTATTAGAAATGGAATGGGGAGGGAGATGGAAAGGAACTCAAGCATCCATGGCAAACAGCACATCCTTCAGTTACAAAATGGAATTGGAAACTAAAATTCTAAATAAAATGCCCAGTCTACTACAGTCACACATTCCTTGGTTATGGTTGTGTCTGAAGAGGATTACTGTAACACATGCTACATGAGGCTGCCTTTGGAAAGTTCAGGACATCCAAAATGCTTCAACCAGACTACTGGCTTGGGTCAGTTGCAAAGAACATGTAACTCCCTCCACTGGCTGCCAGTCCATTTTCAAGCATAATTTGGAGTTCTAGTTATGACCTTTAAAGTCTTTTACCACTCGGGTCCAGAGTACCTAAAAGACTTTATCCTATAACAGCCAACCCAGGTTTTAAGATCTTTGAAGGAGGACTTCCATTTTTGGTTCTACCATCATCACAGATATGTTTGCTGAGTGTACAAGAGAGAGCATTATCAGTGGCTGGTTCCTCTGAGTTTTCAGCTGTACTTTGTTGTCCTTGGTTCCTGTGATGGGAGATAAAATCAATCAATCAATCAATCAATCAATCAATCAATCCAGTGGAATCAAATAAATGTAGAGCAAACCCATGGGTGAAAATTAGTTAATTCTTGTGTGAGCATAACGGCTGCATCCAGGTCACTTTCTGTGGTCTAATCTTGAAGCTGAACATCTGATGCCCATCTGCAGCAGCCTTCACAGAAGATACAATTTGACATTTGTTTCTTGGGTTTGTTTGGGAAATCATTAATTTATGGGTCAACCTTCCTATTGGGCAGAGGGGGGCTGCAGCCTCAGGTACCTGATTTTGATTGTAACAAAAAAGCAGCTAATTGTTTGTATGTAATGTTACGATATTTTTACTCACAGACTGTGGGGTCCTTTGCCTTGTGGGATTTACTTTCTGAGGTAACCAAATATCCGAATTGCTGTGGGGAATCTGCACACCGACCAGAAGTGGAGAGCACCATCTGCTGTTCCACTTGGGACAGCATAATGTCTTGGGCTTACAGTTTATCTATGGTGTGTTGTGTGAAAGGTCATCTGCTTCTTCAGACAGTGGGATCTCTAAGTCTTCTAATACCTTTACCAGAACAGAGCTTGGTTTCAGTCTCTCCTAGTGCCTTTAAGTTAAGAATAGCAAAACCAGACAGAGTTTCCTGTAAAAAATATATGTTAAGTAGTAAAAACCATGACAAGAACTGTCTCTCAGCTAAGCAGTCTTACGGCCCTGGAGCCTTAGAGAATTCACATATTTACAGCTACACGGAGATAAATTTTGAACTGTACTTCAGAATGATTCATAAATTAAACCCATCTTAAAGGAAAAATGGGCAGTGGGGAGAAAGAACTCAATTTAGTTTCTTCAGAAAAGAAAGGAATATTTAGAAAGCAAAATGATCTCATAATTCCTCCTGAGGATTTTTTCTCTCTTATCAAAATATACACATTCTAATAGGCATTTTAAAGGCCTACAGCATGGCCCTGGTGGGGGAAGGAAGGGGTTTTTCCATGTGAGCTCTGCTTACAGGTAAGCCCCTATTACAAAGCTGACAGCTAAAAATAATGCATGAAGAAAGAAGTCATGTGGAACCAGTCACAGCATGACAGAAGCATTATTAGTGAGGAAAAAAATCCCAGCAATTTTCTCCTCACAAACAGAGAAGCCTGAAGTTCAGCGTCAAAGTTTAAAAAGCAGAGACACATTGATGTATTATTTGAGTAAATTCAGTTTAAAACCTCTTTTGCAGAAGCCACTTTCCTCTATCCTCCCACATCTTTTCCTTCATATTGTTTTTTGGTCACAATTTGACTAATTCCTCAAGTTGTCACATGGGTGCAGAATTGAGGAGAAGGATAACCTGTTACCTAGTCAACCATCTTCCTCCACATGTATACATCCATTCCTTCTCAGTAAGAAAACCAGAAAAGAAAGCTTTTGCTTTTGTTTTGCTTCTTTTTCGGTGTAAGATGTTAAATTTTTGCATAAGCTGCTTGGAGCCTTTGGGATGGAAAGGATTAACTGAATAAACAAATGGGGCTCAGGTGATAGAGAAAACATTCTCTGCCCAAGACTCTGGAGGCCTACTCCAGGAGTAGAAAGTGCTGGGCTGGATGGACAGATAGTCTGACAAGGTATTTAAAAACTTTCCTATGAATGTATGTTGTTGTTTGTTGCTGTGTGCCTTCAAGTTCTTTTTGACTTACAGCAATAGTATCGTGAGGTTTTCTTGGCAAGATTTGTTCAGAGGGGAGTTTGCCTTTCTCTGAGTCTGAGGGCATTTCCACACTAGACTATTATAGTGCTATTATTCTACTTTCAAAATCCTATGGAATCCTGGGGTTTTCCAGTTTAGGGAGGGGCATTTAGAACTCTCAGCCAGAGAGCCAGAGAGCTCTTTGGCCCCAGGACAAACCCCAGAATTCCACAGGATATCAAAAGCGAAATAATAGCACTATAACAGTCTAGTGTGGAAATGGACTCAGTCAACAATTCTCCTCCATCCTCTCTATTCACACCTACATGTAGTGGCCAAGCAGGACGGGGGTTATTGCTGAATAAGAACGTTTGCCCACTTAAGCAATGGAAGCTGATGCAGATTTTTAAAAAACAAAGTAGGATGTGGGAAAAGCCAAAACTGGTAGATTCATCCATTCATCCATCCAGAGCACTTCTACTACAAAACTGTTAAAAATATGAGGTCAGATCTTCATGTATTCAACCATGTTAGTATTGAATTAGTGTTGCCACCACTTTTTTCAGAGATGCTCTTTATCTTGAAGTGGCAGGCAGATGCAACATGATCCATTCCATGAGGGGAAGAACTGTAGTATAGATTTTGGCTGGTGTGAATGAGAATTTTATTTCATTTTTTACAAAAGAACTTCTCAATATTTGAAGACCTTGTATTCAGAATACTAAGAACTTTAGATTTAAACAATTCTAATCTGGCAACAAATGAAAATGGAAGATTTTTATGTTCTTGTGTTCTGTACCAGTTCCAGTTTTCCCACAAATTTGTCTCTCTCCCTCTATTTCATTGTTTATCTCATTTAACAGTGTTTGTTACTGTTGTGTGCCTTTGAGTCATTTCTGACTTACAGAGACCCTAAGCTGAACCTGTCACAGGGTTCTGCAGCTGAGAGTACATTATGTGCCCAAGATCACCAGTGGGTTTCCATGGCCAAGCAGGGAATTGAACCTTGGTCTTCAAGGTAGTAGTCCAATGCTCAAACCACTGTACACATTGTTTCTCACCATTTAACAATACAGAAACATAAGCAGAAGTGGATAGATATATAAGGATATAATTTTTCCAAAGACAGGGAGAAAGGAAATAGAATTCTACCTGAATTTTTAATGGAGGCCATTTGGAGCATTCTGCACTAAATTCTTGTCAAGTACTATGACTGTTGATAGGGAATCAATACCCGTAGGAGTAATAATAGTGGGCAGATTAATTGGTTCCAGGCATCCAAGTTTAAGAAGAGCAGGCAGGGACATGGTAGTCAAAAGGAAGAACACATTGTGTTCTAACTGAGCACATCCCGTCTAACTGCTGTGGAGCAGTAGGTGGTATTGTGTGTCCGTATAGCTGAGAGCCTCCCATAACTCTCTCTTGGAACGATTTGATTCCTTACCACCCACAACACAGGCATGCAGCTTAATAGCACAAGCTGTCCCTATATGTGCAATGTGGCTTGTTTAATGTCGTTGTGAGCACCTTACCAAATGGCTGTAAGGAGACACATATGGCTCCACTATACATTGGGCCTGGATTTGGTTTGTTGTTTTATCTTTTCAATTTTATTAATTTTTTTTCCAACATGAGAAAGAACAAAACTGGAGGAGCTAGTGACTTTCCTTGGCATCATCATCTTCTTTTTACAATACAGAGGCTCTAAGCTTCAACAGTGGCATAATAAAAAGTGATAGTCAACAGCTGAAGTTTGTCCAATCACTGTGCTACTATGCTGGCAGAAGCATCACCTGCCAGTTTATGCCTGCTATGTACTTGGAGGCTTTGCATGTGTTAACATAGCTGTAATTTCCTACCTCATATTGATAAGATGCAACTGAAGTAATGTCTCCTTATTGCCTTTGGACATGATTCTTTGTATATGGGCCTTGATGATGAGGCCTTGACAGCTTATCCCTCTATACTTCAGGGCCAGTTGTACTCCTTCATCCAGAGCAGTGTTAAAATCAACAAAAGCCTTCTCTTCCCTGACTTTATAATTCATGCTCCTCATTTATTCAGCAAGAGAGATATCTTACATAGAGATATATCACATAGAAAGAGGCATTTTGAGTCCCACAGCTCATCTTCCACCTAGAGATGTCATATGCTGAACATGAATACCTGTCTAAAGACCTATAGCATAAATATTCTGATAGAGCTCAACTATGGCTTCCTGTTCACCATCCCCAAGACTCATTGTTTTACAGCCACCGTGAATGGCCATTTGTGACTAGTGGAGAGCCAGGGAGTCAAAGACACATCTGATTACATGCCATAGACAGAAGCAGACTGATGGCATCTTCCACCAAGATCCACAGAGGTCCTCCCTCCAGGGGTTTCAGCAGATATGCAATCATTCTGTATCTGGCTATAGAAATATATAGCTTGATGCTTCTCCAATCCCCTATGCTCTCCATCAGTCATAGAATCACCATTATTGGGACATTATTGCACATGAGCCCTTCAGGGAGTTTGGTCATTGCAGAGGGTAGAAAAGCATGTTAATTTCAACACACACACACACACACACACACACACATGACATGGAAGTATAAAATGGGCTTATGCTTGCCATAAGCCATGCTAACAATGCCAGCTTCATTTCATTTTGTTCTGAACTATTATTATCAGCGCTAAACCTCTGAGGAAGCTTGGGCCAGAAACTGAATTAAATAAGTGGGATGAGCCAAGACTTCTTGCATCTATCCGTTCCCTGACAATCTATCTACCTTTCATGAATGTGTTTGCCAACACATCTAAACACCTCTCTTTTTCAGAAATCAGACAGCACTCTCTGCCATACTTTACAATCATTAATTCATTAATATTGCCTTCACTTGCCTTCTCTTCTCTCTCTCTCTTTTTCTTCCAGCCAGCAGCTGGTCTTCATGATTCTTGTTATAGAGGAGGGTTCAGTCCAACTGATTCAGGCATGGAGCAAGAACAAATACTGCAAAGCACATGTATGAATCAGCAAAGGAGAAGGAAAATAGGCTCCACATGCTTGTAGATAAAGAATAAAGAATAAAATTTTAAAGAATAAAGAATAAAATTTTTAAAGAATAAAATTTAGGCCATGTACAAGCATGTGGAGCCTAGTCTCCTTCTTCTTTGCCTTCACTTATTGACTTTCTCCCTTTCCTGGTCCTTAGTGGCACCATCACCAGATACCTTTGGATGACTAGAAGTCTTGTAAGATTACTACGTTTCCCATATGATCCAAGACTGGGTGGGATTGTCTATGTGATAAATCCAGGAAGATGGAGAGAAAAGGAATGCCACTGAAGAGGCATCATTTGGGAACCTATGATGCTTGACACATCAGTTTTTTTCTTTTTAAGTATATATGCACACAAGGTATCTTTTCAATGAGGAAAAAAATCTACCACAAAATTACTAGTTTCTTCCTTTAAGTCACAACTGGAGAACATTCAGCACAGTGCTACTGAATTAATAAATATGCACTGTTTACTGTAGTGGTGGGATCCTAGCTTCTGTTGTCACAAGTCTAAATATAAGCTAATGGGTACCATTTGTATTTGTTGTTGGCATTCTTCTTCTCCCTCCAGAGTACCAGTGACAGGAGAAATGTATGCATTAAAAATAAGTGTGATGAAAAGCAGTGCTCTTTATAATTTCAGCCCAGCTGCTGCATTGATGGATACAATCTCTACCACATGCTCCAGGTGGCTTCTAATGCTTGGCTCCCTCCAGAAACCTCTATTTGCACATCTTAAACTACTTATTGGATCTGAATGGGATTTTTTTTTCTTCCCTTCCATCTGTACATAGTCACAGTGTTCACCAGTGTAATATCTGTAAATCCTGGCTTTTATATTTCACACACCCTCTGTATCTCCAGAGGTGTTCAACAGAGGCTCTTTTGTGCCTTTCAGCTTTGCTTTCTCTGCTGATCTTGTTGTCTCGGTGTGGCTACGCAGAGCATATCAATACATTCTTCAGCATTGTCAAGGTTTACAAAGTACTGTGACTCAATTAATCAGCTCTCCTTGAATAGTGCCTCTCTGTGCCCCCATATTTCATATGAAATACATTTGAAAGCTTTGTATTCAAAGTTCGCAAAGGTTACCCTTTTATTCTGAGCATGCATCTCCAAAGGCTCTAATCAACTTGTCTACTGTTGTTTAAAACTTCACTTACTACTGTACCAGTCACTTTGAATTATTGAGCTCGGAGACCTTTATTCAGCGCTCGAGAAATGACTGATTTGACATACTGTTCAGGCTCCACAATAAAGACTCCTCGTTTATAATTATGGATGGGTAGAATGGATGCTGAGAGATACGTATCCCATCTTGTCAGATGTAGATTAGAACTGTCCAAAAACCCAAGCAATCTGCTTTGTAGGTGCACAATAAAATGTTCAAGTATTTTCATTCCCCTAGCATTTCTGTAACACAGCCCAGATCTCATGTAATCTTTAAGAGACTTAATAATAAGTTAGTGTGCTAATTAGTAGAGACAGGAGCCAACAACCATGATTAATAGCAAAGGCCCAGCAGATTATTATGCTGCTGAACCTCAAGTAAATCTTTTAGCAGTAAAGCTTTACAATTAATTGCCCACCAAAATATCTATAACTTTGCTCTTTTATATACAAAAATGGGAATAAGAAAGAAAATAGAAAGAGGAAATGTTCACTTAGAAAGAAGGTCATTTGGAGATTGCAGATGTTTTATCTGATGTGTATCATTTGGTACAAATCCTCATTTTCAAATATATATTATTTAATTAGAGCAGGAACTTAGACTCAGCATTTATTTCCATGTACAGTACAGGTATATATGTCGGGGCGAAGTGAAGATCACAAAAAGGTGCAGAGATTTATCCCATCATCCTCAGAGAAAGGTGCCATGATTCATTTATACAGAACATGGTTTGTATGCGAAAGATCCCATGTGCAATTTTTAATGAATAGATCTCAAGTTGACTCTGGGAAGCTCCTGCCCATCAGAGGAGACAATACTGAGCAAGCTGGACAAATTATCTGACTCAGTATAAGACTACTTAAGGGGTCAGAGAGGATGTGGTTTTCATGCAGTCACAATTGCTCTTTGTAGAAATTATTTAGATAATTTTAAATTAATCAAATGTTTCCTATGAATCATTCTTCACCCAGTTTTCTATTTCTTTCTTTCACAGTCTAACTTGAGTACTTCCTAAATTTATTCTATATCTAACAACAGTCTACAATATGAATTGAGGTACGATGGAGTTGCTACACCAGCAGTAGGGCATCTAGCATAAGCAGCACCTAGGGAAAGCATGGAAGTTGTGTCCCTACCTTCTTATCTTCTTTTTGTGCCCCCTAGCATTGGTGTCAGGGGCACATACCTACTTGCTTCACCCTAGATGCACCTCTGTACACCAGATGTTCTTCCTTCTTGGTAATACCTGCTATCATATCATGACAGAGAACTTTTAGAGTAATATTAATAGAATCCGGCAGCTTAGTTGATCAGCCTCTTGTTGATCTTTGTGTAAGAGCAGGTTCATTTAGATGGATAACCCAGATTCTAGGGAGAAAAGCCACTCCATATCCATTTGCTGCACAGCATATTAACCTACCACTCCCTTACTTGCTTTTCTCCTACACTAAATAGCATTTTAAACACCATATCTGTGCTCAGAAAGCTGTTGCCTATCGATCATTTGGGTTGTTCTTTGTGCACCTTCTGTAGTAGTACAATGGCTGAAACCCTCCACTGCTCTAGCATATTGTAAATCAACACTCATGGAATTATGCAGGGGGTGCATTACGCTGTCCTTCATGTTATATACAGGTATTGTTGTGTGCCTTCAAGTCATGTCTGACTTATGGCAAACCTAAAACAAACCTATCACAGGGTTTTCTGGGGATGAGAACCTGTGATGAGCCCAAGGTCACCCAGTAGGTTTCTGTGGCTGAGAGGGGAATCAAACCCTTGTCTCCCGGGTCCATCGTCCAACACTACTACACTACACTGGGTATATACATGCATAGGTTTCCTTATATGTGATGAAGAGCTGTGACTGGTTCCCACAGGACTCCCTGCTTCTGTTCCTCACAGTGTCACTCAATGACAGGAGGGGGCTGGTCAAATCCTCCTGCAGCACCCTGCTCAGGAGCAGCACAGACCTCCGTTGCTCTGGATAGCTGACTGGCTTTAAAGGTAGGTTTCAGGGTCCTTTGAGGTCATGGCAATAGTGGCACAATCACAAAAAGGAGCATATGAAGTAGTTACAATGTCCTAAGTCTAACTTATGACTAACAGGATCCCAGCTATGATTTTCTGTGCAGAAAGTGCTGTTTCCTATGCAAAAAAATACAATGCCCAAATTTTGTGCAAAATAAGTCCCAAACTGTAAACAGTTTTCAAAAACTATGCCATTTTCAGAGATTTTCATGCAATGGAAACAATATCACCAAAATTACTCATTACTTCCTTCAAGAAGAAAATTAGTGAAGATTAGGTTAGCACTTTTTATTGAGGGATTCACCGTAACTCTGAGATGGCTTTCCTTGTCTATCACCGCAAACTTAGATCCTATCAATGTATATGTGAAGATGGGATAATGTTTTTTTATTCAAGTGTACCACCCACTTTATACTTATTTGTAATGAACTGCAGTTGCCTAGTTTGATGCACAGACCTCTGGTTGAGAGAGAAAGTTCTGGAGCTTTTTGTTGGCCATTTTTGGTTTAACCAGCTGAAATAACTCAGTGTTGCCAGGAAACATAGCTCAAGGTAAAGAAGGAGGGGAGGACAGGGGAGAGGAAGAAGCAAAGGAACACAAGAAGAAGAAACCATTGGATTTTTGATATCTCAAGTGATGAAACATAACACAGCCATGTGCCATCTTCAGCATTACCACTGACAGGAAGAACTGAGATTATTAAAATTTATGTGTTCATCATATGAATGCGTGGCAGCTAGATTGAGACAATAGACCTGAGAAGGCATTTGGGTCAGTAATCTGAAAATTAAGAAGGATTTACATGATAGCATGTAGTTATTCCTTCTGAGCCTTTAGGCTGCATTCCCCCAGAACTTCTTTCTTCAAAATGTCAAAGCACTGTCTTCTGTGTTACTGGTCGTGCATGTTCTTTAGATGGGGTGCATGGGAAGATTATATGCTCGACTTGTAAACTTCACCAGTAACCTCAAACAGCTGATAATGGTAATTAGTTGAACAACATACATAAGAATGCAAATTTAAAGGGAGAACATTATGCTTTTTAAAATTATCTAGGTTTTGAAACAGCCAAAATATTAGTGTATACGAAGCATATTAAGAAGATGCAATCCCTCCATCAGTAGCTGGCACCTTTGGTCATCAAGATGTTTTTGGTGCATCAGCCTAATCAGTATGGCCAATGTCAAGACATAATGGATGTTAAAGTCTTCTGGATGAGCCACAGTTACCTACCCCACCATGGATGGATACATAAATGCTCAAATCATAATGAAAAGAGGAAGACATCTAAGTACTGATGTCCCACTTTGGCTAGGTCAGATTTTGCTGGACTGGATGGGTGAGTCCTATGCAGAGCTTGAAAAAGTTATTTTTTTAGACTATAACTCAAGATACTGCCAGCTATCATGGTCACTGGCCATGCTAATCAGGGGATTTGAAGAACTACAGTAAAAAAAGGAAATGTTCTGAACTCCGGTCCAGGATATGTACTGGACAAGACAAACAATCATGGCTGAGCTAAACTTTATCACAGAACTTTCTGGAGAAAATGATTGCATTGTGGTAGTGAGCAAGAGGGACATTTTTAAAAAAAGCAGTCCAGGTTTCTATGGGACTGGAGATAACTAAGTCATTTTCAGAGGTGGTGTTTTTCTACCAAGAAAAATGGCGATAGGCCTTGCTTTTAAAAAAAACAACTTTCCTTTCTTGAGAGAGAGTTTTTCTGCTGCTTCAAGCAACAGCAGAGATACTATCAGCAACCACAGCCTTCTGCAATATCCCCCTCCCAACACCACATCAGAAATTGTTGTTCAGGCATGGACTTAGGTAGAAATATTTCACTGTGACCTTTGTCCTTCAATGAATGTCTGTAGTACTGAGGAGATTCCTTTACAGTGCTTTGAACATTAGCCTATGATATCTCTCAGGAATCAGTTGTTAACCCATCCACCTCCTCAAACAATTCAAAATGCTTGAAATTTGATCAATTACAGAGCTTTTACATTCAGCTTTAGAACAAGAATTTTGAAATTCTACAATCTTGACTGAAATCCTGCATAGTCAATGTAACTGTGATGAAGGAACTTCATCATCATAGTTACATTTGATGATGCCCCCCCCCGCTTAAACTGTGACTTTTGCAACATGACAGCACCCCAGCTGAAGTGTTTCCAAAGTGCCTGAGATTGGCCTGCCAGGAAATATCTACAGCACTCTTCTGGTTTCAAGGCGCATCGAGAACAAGCATATGGAGAAACTCCTTGTCACAACTGCTTGTCTCCAGGTGGTCTGTGACTGGGAGACCACTGCAGATTTCATCTCTCAGTGCCCTGACCTCTAGCGCCTTAGGAATACTTCACTTAGGGTACAGCCAGACTTCAAAATTAGGTTTGGATATCATATTCAATTGTTAACACCTATGAATATGAATCCCCAGCAGTTATGAGATCTTAAGTCTGTTATGATCTCATAACTCCTGAACAAGATCTCAGCCCATATGTTTGTTTCAACATTCAACACTGAGTTGGACATGTTGGTAAACTTCTCATACTGTATGACACAGGCCCTTTCCACACGGGGGACAGGGAAATGGGGCAGTGCACACAAGGGCGGAGCTTACCTGGAAGCGGGTTGCTCCGTCCCCGTGGGGAGCGCGCATTTGCCGCTCCATACGCTGGTGAATTTCGGCGGCGTTCGGCGGTGCCCAAAATGGTGGCCGGCGACTTCCGGCAGCGCTCCGTCAATCAGGGCAGTGCGCCAGCCGGAAGTCCGCCCCAGGGCAGCTCTGCAGGGACGCACTAGCACGTCCCTGCAGTTTCAAACGGGGTGCTGCAACGAGTTAGCGCGCTCGCGGTTTTTAAAAACCACATGAAATGTGGTTTTTAAAAAACACGCCGCGCCACCCCTTGCGGCCGCGTGAGGGCGGTTTGAGGTGTGGAACCTCCACTTTTCAAACCGCCCTAGCGCACCCCATAGTGTGGATGACCTCCAGGTGAGGTCGCCCTAAGCTGTTTTTTTTACCCCGTGTGGAAAGGGCCACAGTCTTATAATGTAACAGAATTCTTACAATAGAAAATCTATCAATCCACTAAAAAAAGGCTCCCACTGTAATCAAGAGCATACAACGTTTAACTCTCGCTTGATCTAACCCATAGACTTCAAAGTTTGACTGAGGATCAGCAGATTAAGGGTCAAGGTAGATGTTCACTTCATGTATATCAAACATCTTGTTTTTCCATTTTTTTAACCTGTGTAAGGGAGGGCGATTACCTTACCCACCCACTCAAGCATAATCAGATAAAAATTTCCCCTTTCCCCACTGCTGACACATGCACCTAGACATTTTAGAAAGAAGTTCTCATTGACATCAATTTATACTCCCCCCCCCCAAACCACTGTAGAGGAAAGAGAGAAACCTACCCTCACCACATGTTAAATTCTCAGTAAGGCTCACCCCACTGTGCTGATAATTAAAGTAAAAACAGAGTTTTCGTTTTATGCTATACATTAGTCACGAGGCTCTCAGATGTCATTGTTCCGAATTCTTATTAAAATAACTGAAAGCATTAGGAACACAGAAAACAATGTTAAACTACCAATTAGTAAGTGTTATGGAAAGTGGCCAAAAAAATTCCAGATCTTTTTTTACCCGTTGTTTGCTATTTCCACTCATTTATTTGAACAAGGAAAAAGCTGAAATATATGGCAGACCTAATATGGACCAAGGTATTTTTTACACATCTCTGAACTATCTGTAAATGTAAGCAGTAAAACTTTCAAAAACAAATGACCCTTTTTATATCTCCTTTTATTTGTCTGCCATTCCAATTGTAAAGAAAGTCTATAAAAACTTGCACTCTGTAACTTGCAGTGTTAAATCCAGCCTACAAAAAAATAAATGAAGAAACAGTCTACTTTAAAATATATATATATAAATAAGTCTGGCCATAACCTTCATGAAAGGACTTAAATACATATCATCAGTGCTCTCTGGCATACAGTTTATTACTGGGAATTATATCCTGGGTAACAGGAACAGAAGCACAGTCCTTGCTATTGTGGGCTGATGAAGGTAACAGACATATGGATTGAGAACAACACTAAGTCTTGTGTCACCTTAAAGACTAACAGATTTACTGCGGTATAAGCTTTCATGGACTGGAGCCCAATTTATCAGATGCCTAAAGTGTTGTTCTCAGCCAGCAGATATATAGATATATGTGGATAGAAAAAGGGGAAAGAATATAAACAGTGAGGCCAAATGGCCATGAAATACACAGGGTTCCATCTGTGAAAATTCTATGTAAAACTTAAACGTGTACTTACTTTTAATCATAACAGCAATAACAGGTGATATGGCACAATCATTTCCAGGTTTTTGCTCTGCTAATTGAACACCTACAGTGTGAGATGAAATCATTGCCTCGATTGAGAGCTAGATCAATAGAATCAGATTTAAGCCTCATCCAAACATTCACTGAACAGACAGAGGGGTGAGCAGAGTCATATTTTTTAAGCTTCTCCTTCCAGTCCATTCACTCAGCCCAAGGTGTTTACACAGGAGTAGGAACTGTGCTGGTTCCAGAAGTTGTTGGAGTGCAACTCCCACCATGGGCTATGCTGGCTAGGGCTGCTAGGAGATGCAGTTCAGCAATATCTGGTCCATTATGTGTTTGGTCTACATACTCTTCTGCACAAGAACTCTCTGGTCCCTTCTTGGGCTTTGGCTTTTCCTTATTCAAAAGGAGAAGGTGTTAGAGGAAGAGACAGACCACATTCCAGAGGGACGGATTTAATCAAGAAAGCCCAAGCCCTGAATCTGCACGACCTGAGTAAGAGCTGTTGATGAGCAGGGCTCTTGGGGTTTCCTCCTTCATAGGGTTGCCATAAATCTGCAGATGGGAAACAACAAGAGCAGCTGTCTCGGTGTGTTTCTTGAGGCATGCAGCCAGGTAAGGAAGTGGAAGAACTTCACTTGGTTGGTTTTTTTAGGAGGAGAAGGAGGACTTGAATACACAAGTTTCTTCAGAAATGAAATCAAAAGAATTAAATTTAGGCCAGAGGAGGAGAAGGAGGAAATCAACTGAGAAATTCAGCCAGTCAAACAGAAAACACATTGCTTGCTTGCTTGCTTGCTTGATATTGATTGGATATTGACTGATTGATTGTAATTCCTTCTCTCTGCCACTGGAACCCAAGGTGGCTCACAACATGATTAGAAGAACAGTGCAACTTAATAAGTTATGGTTTAAAATACACTTTGAAAAATAATATTGAAACAACAGCTGAATTTTAAAAAATTAAGCACCACCAGTTATCATTAAAACCACTTTTTCAGTAACCAGTCAGTTGCTTAAGCCTGTTTGAACAAAAATACCATAAGCATAATTTTGGGTGCTTAAACGTCTGCATCTGTAGCCATGTGTATTCTACCATACTGCTGGTTCTGCAGTTTAAAGTTGCCATGTCTGTATTCTGACAGAGTTCCTCAAAAGGTACATGACAGATAGGTTGTGCACAGTCTTCTCTAGTGACCATTAATAGTTCTGATATTGGTGGGGCACAGAGGAGGAGAAAAAAGGGGAACATGGTGTTCCAGTGTGTCTTGGAATTAAAAAGAAACTCATTTTAGAGTGGGAATAAAATGTAGCAGCTGGTGCAAAGAAGCAGCAGAAGAAGAAAATATTCCAGGAGAATTTTTTAAAAAATTCAAAAACCCAAGAATCACATGAACAAATTACACCTGATTTTACTGGATTTTTTTCTCTCCTGTTCTTTTGCTTTTAAAATTCTAATAGTCCATGCCTGGATAAGACAAAATGAAGAGGAGATTTGATAACTGTCTTCAAACACAGAATGGATGTGACATCAAAAATGAGCAAAGTGTTTCCTCTTTCTCCATTTATAATGATATGAAATTTGCAAGGGCTAACTCCGATGTTAGTCTTACCTACAGTAAACCTATTGAAATCAACGGGACTCAAGTTACTTTTAATTAACAAGCGGAAATAGTATGGACACTTTGAGAGTAGAACACACTGCCTCTGAAAATGTATTTAAGCCATGACAGGGCCAAATGTCCAACTTGACAGGAATTTGTCAAATTCAAGGGAATTCTCCCAAAAATCAGAAAGGAGGTTCTTGGTGAGTGGGAACTGAGAGAGACCAGGTAAGCTTATAGTTCATTAAAAAAAAAATCTTATCTTCATTCTTAAACAAGCCATATCAAAGCATGCAATTTGACTCTCATGGCCCCTAAATATGAAGCTACCCATGACTACAAATATGATGATGCGTCATCCTTATAGCATTATTCCTAAGGGCACGGTGGCCCCATTTCTAAATCTCAGCTTATCTTTTTGAAGCCTATAAAATACATTTTAAAAAAATCTCTCAGACCATCTCATATTAAGTCTAAGTTCTAAGTACATCCCCACCTGTTTAAAAGTTAAATGGCACTCCACAAATGATATCATGTAATCTATTTTCTCAATTCCTCCCTAGTGCTGCTAGAAAAAACTGGGAACAGAAAATGACACACATTCACCTAGGACTAATTTTATCAGAGGTTATCCAACAGAGCTCCTATAGTTCCAAAGTTCTTGTATTGAAAAGGGAGTTTCAACTTGAAAATCTTGTGATTCCATTATTTAAAAAAGCAAACAAACCGGCAGATGTCTTCCCCTCACCCACTATATCCTAAGAAATAATATGACTGAAGAGTGCATACTGTAATTCTTTTTTCATATCAGTCCTTTTGGCAGTGTATAGCAGCTGATTCACAAAAGAAATGCTGTTTTTAAGACACCATGGGCTGAGTTCTAAGAATGTTAAGATGCTAGTCCCATTGAAACTGATGGCTTTGTAGTGCACAGAGAAATGCTTCAGTTCTGTTTTGGTGTAACAGGAAGTCAAAATGGCTAATGCTGGCTGAATTGTATTGCAGATCTTTAAACCACTTTGTGAATGTATTAAAGCTGAAGGTTCAGCACTAGAAATCATATGGTATACATTTGGTTTTCTGTGAGTGACTGCAGAGAAAGAAAGATCAGTACATACCAAAAAAAATAGTTACAGTGTCTTACTTGTATGAAGATGGATGAAACACATGTCCTAACAAATAATGCTATTTGATCATCAGACAACTGCTGGTGATCAAGGCAAACTGACAAGTCGTTTGTGCTACTGTATTTTTCTATCTTTTCCTTTTTTAAGAGTATCCATCTGGTGTCTCTACATGATGATGTCTATGATATTTACCATATCTAAACTTGCATGAAACAGGGGAAACATAAATGTTTTTTAGATCATTAGTGAAGGCCATGATTATTCTCAAAATAATTAGGAGCTGACACAACTGAGCTCAGAAGAGATGTGAAATTTCACCTAATTAAGCATTTATTTCACTTATTTATTTGATTTATATTCTACTTTTCTCCCAAAATGGGACCCTCGGCAGCTTACAAAGTAAGTTAAACAACATAGTAAAAACAATATGTGGTACAAAAAGCATTAAACAATCAATTCAATTAAAATATTACTTTTAAAACATTGATATGAAACCATTAGAAACACATAACACACATATTACACACTAAAAGCAGCACTCCCATAGCACATCCTTCTACTCCAACCAGTTGAAGGTCTATATATATAAAAGGAGGGTTTTTGCTATAAGAGAAAAGGAAGAGAAAAGCAGGCTAACCGAGCCCCCTTGGAAGGGAGTTCCATAGCCTAAGAGCAACCACCAAGAAGGCACTCTCCTGTGTCCTCACCACATAAGCCCAGGATGGTGGTAGGGTGGATAGAAAGCCCTTCCTCAAAGACTGTAGGATGCAGGCAGCCTTATATCAGGAAATATGAACTTTCAGATAGCCTGGATCTAAGCTGTATAGCAGTGGTTCTCAACCTGTGGGTCCCCCAGATGTTTTTGGACTTCAGCTCCCAGAAGCCCTGAGCATTGACCATAGTGGTTGGGGTTTCTAGGAGCTGAAGTCCACAAACATCTGGGGACCCACAGGTTGAGAACCACTGCTGTATAGGGTTTTGTAGACAAAGGCTATCCAAAGAAGTTTTTCTGACTCAAGGACAAAATCATGACCTGTATACAAGCCAAACAGACTTGCAGTTGAATACTGTACCTATGGGGATAGAAGTGGGGATAGAAGTGAGCATTTGACACACCACTGTTGTCATTTTTCACTATACCCTCCAATTGCATTTATAGCTTTATGGAAAATCACCAATGCACATTGTACACAAATGTGCATTGCACAGTGATGTGCATTGTTCATTGATGCACATTGGGCATGATGCCAGCTCCGCTAGATAGTAACATAATGGCAGCCTCCTACTGGATAGGAACATTAGGCAACTGAGCAATTCTATTTCCCAAAAACATAAGTCTGCTTAATGAAGACATTGGTCCCCAACAGGATTCTAGTCATAAATATTAACTTGGCACACCCTACAAATCTGTTTTGGTTTTAATGCACATAGTCTTTTTTTTCTTTTTTTCTTTTTTTTTTTTTTTGTGAAGGAAAAAATAACCAGAAGCTAAGGGCATTCAAAATCTTTGTCAATGCTGGTGGTGGTTCTTCTGGCAATTTAAACTTCATTTTTGCCATTTTAGGAACGCTGTGATATTTTATGCCTGTTTTAAAGATTCCTTTCTCCATTCCTGCTCACCCTTTTCCCCTTCTCCCTTCCTCCCCATCCCTAGGTGTTTAAGGTGATGTTTGAAGTGTGTGATGGTTTTTCAATTTTAATTAATCTTCAAAGATTTCCCAACAATGACTCAGACTGTTCAATGCATTCTTTAAAAAAAAAAAGATATCAAAGGAAATGCTGCATAGATTCTTTTCCAGCTCCATGTAGTCATAATGAATCTGAGACTACATAAACTTCAACTTCATTCTAATGGCAACAGTCAGCACTAGAATGCAGTACAGCTGGGTGCTTTCCTTTCACACCAACAGAAGAGCAGACCTGAAATTCCTGGTGGACAAGATGTACAAACAGCTTCAGGCTGCACAGCCACTATAGTCCTGATGGCAATACAAATGGCTATATCATGGAAATGATTTGGATTGCAGTAACAGCCAGGAAGAGGGTTTTTATGACTGACACCCTGTTAAGGAGTTGTGATGGTATAATCCACTTCACACCACTGTAACTCACTTTTTTGGTTACTGCAAAGGCTGGACTTCTGTACCAACTGTGTAGTAGTCATTGTTATTGTTGTTTCTACTGCTGCTCTTATTATTTCTTATCCACTTCTATTATGGATTGAAGCAGGGACCAGCAGATTAAAATATAGATGCATAACATGGTTAAAAACATGAACACCAGTTGAAAATATAGAATCATTTAAAAGAGCATTAACATCAGTTTGAATAGCACAAATAGTAAAAACAGTCAATCTGGACAGGATGATCTTTACAATCAATAATCAAAGAATAATCAAAATCCCCCATGCACCCACCTGTTCTCTGCTACAGCACTTCCCAACAACAACATAGCTATTTCCTGGCTGGTGGAGAGCAAAGAATACAGCAGAGAAGCATCCATCCCCCCCCCCCCCCATAGTTAGATGCACAGCAAAGACATCATCCTCCAGGACCTCCAGAGGACCTGCAGGAGATCCTGGAGATTGCCTGACATTGTGCACCCAGCTATAGAAAAAGAGTTGGATGCTTCTTTATTGATATCCTTGCTCTTCACTGGCCAGGAAATGGCTAGTAAGGGTGCAGCAGAGAAAAGGTGGGGTTGGAGAGAGTTGGATGAGAGAGATATCATAGCCAGGTATGGCAATATGTCTCCTGATCCACCATTTTGGCCTATACCTTCAGGAACTTCTCATTGCAAGAAGATCAGCTCAAGCATCACAAGAGTACTAGAAATGCTCGTAGAAATGATTTAGTGGATGCTAGTGAGATAGCCATTTCTGTACTCAATGTGCAACTGTTCATTTCCAGAAATAATAGGTGGTGATAGAACTGGTACATGCAGATTTTGAGGAGATTCCTATGTATCATTACATCAGTGAATGAAAGCTTTCCAGATTCTTAAGTACTAGAATGGCAATGACATGAGATCGTAATGAAAAAGAAGCAGCCTAAAAGCTAATGTGTCCTTATTGCTTTTAGGCAACCAGCAGACGCAATTGTAGAAGGTTACCTATGTGACTAACTGTCTTGGGTACATGCTGAGAGCCTTGGTGGCAAATGATGGCCATAAGGAGTTTATATATTCTCAGACTCATTATATGACTGTATCAAGTTGAAATAGACTCTGTGCCAGGTGGGGTTAAAGCAGTATCCCCTTAAAGTGGGCATCTTGCATATAAAAAGTCAGCTCGGCCAAATATGACAGTCACAGGGAAGAGGGTCCTGTCAAGGTCCTGGTTTACTAGATTAGTTTAAGATATTCAGCAGGTTGAAATTTCCAAACAATTTTCAGTCTACTGCTGAGAGATTTTATATGTCCTTTCTATGTAGCCATATTGGAATGAGTTTTTATACATTGTGATAATAAGGGTCTCTCTGTTATTTATGTATTTATATCCTGGTGCTTATAGTCAGCCTCCTGAGGTCTCTATGATCCGATTACCACCTCACCAAGCCAACTAAATTATATACGAAATGAGATTTTATTAAATGCTTTCTTTAAACACACACACACGCATACACACACATGCCAAAACATGCTGTCTTTTCCAAGGCTTCACCAAGGCATTATGAACATATAGCTACAAATATAGCTTATGTTGAACCCGGTGTTCTTGGTTTTGATGTTTGGGAGTTTTATAATCCCATTTGCTGGTAAGTAGCTTTTAAAACAACATTTTCCACCTCTTCTTGCATTTAGCTCAGTCAAGAAATAAATAAATAAAGATGCCAGATGTCATGAGGCCAATAAGCAGGTGGGCCGAAGCTTCTGTACCAATTCAAACTGGCACCGCATCAAACCTGGTGGGTATAACCTTTAATTCAGTGGTTCCCTGGCACCAGATCTACTGCCATCTGCTTAACTTTGCTAAGCTGTGCTTGTTTCTGTGTAGGGATGGTGCCAACAATGCAAACTGTCTCCTACATGTGCAGGGAATCATCAGTGCAACTAGTTTTTTTCTTCCTTCCAGACCCATATGGTGGCATCTGCAAATGCACACTGTCAGCACTGCTCCTCGCAACACCCTTTCCACTTAAGAACAAGAGCCTTCCATTAGAGTGTATAGAAAGGGTAGGTAGCATGGACCTGCCTCTCTGTTCTGTATCTCTGAGGGAAAGGTGAATCCCCTGCATTAAACTTGGCTCTGCTTTACAAGAAAAGCAAAGGAATCCATGTGGGTGATAGCTGTCAAAATGGGCACAAAATGGGATTCAGGAAATTCTCCTATAAGTCACTGTGACAAAACCAGCCCACTAGAGGAACAGTGGTAGTTGTAGTGGAGTCAGATCTCTATTGCCATCTGGTTTTTCTTTGATGGCACAGAGGAAGGAAATCAATGTGGTTTCATGCTATCTCTTGCCAGAAACATGGCCATCGAATACAGGTGGCAATATAGCTTACAGAGACAATGGCAAATCACAGATGCTTTTAATGAGTGATGAGTGGACAAATTCATTTGGTTGGTATTCTAACATGAACCAACTGGATTCACTCCTTTTGAATTAATGAACATTGTTGCTCTGTGCCTTCAAGTTGTTTCTGACTTATGCTGACCCTAAAGCATGAGTTTTCTGGGGCTGAAAGCATGTGATGCACCCAAAATCACCCAGTTGGTTTCCATGCCCAAGAGCGGAATTGAACCCTGATCTCCAGGGTTGTAGTCCAGCATTCAAACCTTTACACCATGCTGGATCTCTACACCATATCACAATGCAATTATTCTTTAGTTTTTTTCAGTTCCCCAATTTGTGCAATGAAGTTCCTTGACCCAAAACTGCATATAGAGGCTAGAATCCTGTAGGTTACCCATGCTGGCATAACCTCCCAGAATCCACTATTTCTTTGAGCAAAGATGTCCTGTGGTTGACTTCAGCTTAACAGAAGCAACATTATCTCCATGCTGTAGATGGAAAGATAATAGGGTTGTCAGATTGCAAACAGAAGATGGCTCCTGTCCCTTCAATGCCTGTGTAGAAGAGGATATTTCAGCAGGTGTTGTTTGTCACACAACCAAGTAACAAGCAATACCTGCTGAAGTTCCCTCCTCTACCAAACAGTTAAAAGGACAGGAGTTGTCTTCAGTTTTCAACTTGGCAACACTGGAAGGAGATGCTTTTACCCACCCATTCTCACACACTAGTGACTTTGTGGCTGACATTTGAATCATGAAGAATTTTCAACTTAAGGTACTAAGCTACTTAAGCTATTTCCTCACTACACTGTTATAGTGCTATTATTCCACTTTCAACATCCTATGGAATTCTGGGGATTGTGGTTTACTGAGGCCAAAGAGCTCTCTGGATGAGAATTATAATTGCCCCTCCCTAAACTGCAAACCCCAGGATTCCATAGAGTGTTGAAAGTGGAATAAATAACACTATAACAGTATAGTGCAGAAATGGCTTTAATGATACTTTCAGGCATAGTGTTCTTCTAAACGAGAGCCAGTGAATTTAGGCATGTCACACACTCTCAGTCCCTAAAAAACCCCATGATCAGTTTGCCTTATGGTCACCATGACTCAGAAATGACTCAAGGAAACACAGCAACAACACTTTCTTCTTAATAAGAGGTGGGCAAAAAAAAAAAAAAAAGAATTATCAAATTTTGCCCCAAATGCTTCCTAGGAAGCATTGGGGTTATTTTGCCATATTTGGGGCAGAGAGAGTAGAAGGTTGAGCCAATGCAGGACAAGGAGACACTTTTTTCAAAACACAAAGTAAGTTCCTGGTCATTTCCTGTTGTAAAAATGACATCTCCTGAGCCTAAAATGATCTGGCAGAAAAAAGAACATAGAAAAAATGTCCCACACATCCACAAGGGAGCCTTTGGGGATGAGAACTGATTTTTTGCAGGGGGTTAGTCATGGAGGCAGCCCTCAAAGGGCCCAGCCTCTGACAGTTGCTCAACCTTGCTCTGAATAATAAGAAGTATATGCTGTATTCAGCCCTGTCACATCTTTGCCTGGGCCAGAAAGAAGTTCAACTAGTGAAAAGTACTTCTTCTTGTACATGCATCAATGAAAGAACAATTTTGAGATGAGATGCCATAAGAATGTTTCCCCACCACCACCAGGTTAATGAGTAAGTTTGCATCACACAGTAATTGCATTTTATTACAAGAGTGAGAATTTTATTTCATATCAAATAGGAATTTTCTAATATCCACATTTTATCATCATTGGGACGGAAATAAATTAAAAAAAAAACAGATTTGGCAAGAACCAAAATTGATGCATTTGTCCAACCAGATCAAGAGCTGTAAGAGCTTAACTGTTAAAACTCTAGATTTGAATCCCTGTGTAGACAGCAGTTTTAAGTGGTGCTGAATAAAGATTGCCATATTTTTACAAGCCTCTTCATCTTTAACACTGATATATAGTTGGCCCTTGATATTCATTAGGGTTTGGTTCCAGGACACCCTGTGAATACCAAATAATGGGACTTGGATGCTCAAGTCCCATTATGTACAATAGTGTAGTACAATGGCATCTCTCATATAAAATGGCAAAATCAAAGTTTATTTTTTGGATTTTTTTTGTGGGGGAAGAATTTCTTCAAGACATGGTTGCTTAAATCTGTGAATACAAAATCCATAGATATGAAGGGCAGAATGTAGTAGACAGGTCTAGCAAATTTCTTCACACTGGGAATATCTGTACATATTTAACTTAACTGGAACAGATAGTGGGAAATTACATTTTAGTTAGTTTTTGAAAGGTTTACAAAAAAAAAAATCAAACATTTCTTCATATTTGAAATTAAAAGAAACTGAGGTTTAAAAAAATTCAGTGGAGGAGAAATCAAAATAAAGATTTCCCTATCTGGGTTTACAATGCAGTTTCTTCATATATAATAACAAAATCTCATGTCTACCATTTGTTTTCAAGAACAACCGTGGGTGGCAAGTGATCTTTTCTCCTGTACATGTTCACAAGGAAAGGCAGACCTGCTAGTTCTATTAACATTTGTTTCAACCAGCAGGGATGTCGTCAGTACAATGCAAAGACTAGATAATTGTGCATATCCGCTGCTTGTGTTATGAAGTAGCATTTTCATTTTAAGGAAAGATTACTTGCAAATGCTCCCTCTTGTGATCAAAGCTAGAAAACCAATGGGAGCTCTTCCCACTGGTATATCTCTTTATGACTAGCAGGGTGCAAACCCCGTATGGTTGTTCTAAGCCAACTGATTCTTTGTTCTCCTTGAAATGATGGTAGCTTTTAAAAGGCATATTTATATACTGATAAGGTATTGTACACATTGGATTGAATATCTGGATTCATTTCTCATGTGAAGAGGACACCTGAGAGGATGAGATTCTCAAAGCAATATTATATAATGGTGTGGCATGTGCCGAGGTCAAAGACTTCTGAAGAAAGTAGCAACATGAAGGAGTCTAGTAAACCACCTGGCTTTATCTTTTCCAGGGCTAGTAAACGGATCAAACAGTCTTCCCTATCTAAATGCTAGACAAAGAAGAGCTTCATACTTCAGCCTTGCAAAAAATATATTAGGAGTGCTGACTGAGCACAGGGATGATCCTATTGCTAGGCAGCGTGACGTGGTTGCTTCAGATGAAAGACATCAAGAGGTGGTAGCAAGCTATTACAGAAGAGAGTTGTGTGCCGATTGGCTGGTCTGTGCCCCCTAAGATAGTCTGCTGCCCTGTTACCCCAAAATATGACTCAGAGGTCCATCATGATGCCAGTACCTCCATGGTACAATGAGGAATTAATTAGCTCAATTAGGAGGCCTGAGAAAAGGGGTTAACCTAATGAGATCTTCCACCAACTTTTATGGAGTCCTCACAGGAAGGAACCAGCCAGAGATTCTGAAATAAACTAAAATATGTTTTCTTAAAGAGTTCAGTAACACACACACACACACACACACACAAGATCCAAACACTCAACACACTCTCATAATGGCTAACCAAAGGATGAAGGGAGAAAAATTGTTGAGAGCAGAGTTTTAGGGAATGAGCAATAATTACTGGTCCAGAGAGCAGTGAAGAAGGCAGCAATGTGGCTTAGACTTGTGCCTAAGGAAGTACTTGTTCAGAAATCAGAGCAACAGTGTGGTATTCAGCAAGTGAGATACTGCATCTGATTGCTCAAGACAGAGGGTTTTTATACCCAAAATATGCCTGGAGAGAAAGGGTGTGAATGGCTCTCTGGCCAAGCAAACAATGGAAGGTGCAACGTGCACAATGAGGGTCAGAAAAAGTTAATAGTCTTACTGTTGGGTGACAGAGAATTAATGCCTGTTGTCATAGCTCTGTAAAAATGAATAGGTAAAGGAACAATGAAGGGCAACATCCAGGCGCTAGGGGGAAGGGCTGAAACAATCAGTGGTTTGGTGAGAACTTCCCATCACTATTGTATGCTAGCAGAGACATTACAGCTTCAGCTTAAGCCTACTATCTCTGGAGTTACCTGGTGATTATCCTAACAATGACCTTGGCTATGCCTAGAGGGGGTCTATGACCTATTTGGTAGCACAAGTGTTCAGCCAGTAATTTCCTCTGCCGAGCCTGGCCTTACAATCACGTCAGGGTCTATTTTATATCAATCCCAATTAATGCATTTTGTCAATTAAATCATATGTTGCCAACTAAACTATATCAAGTCTGGGGGATGTGCATGCCTGTAACAGCCCTAGGGTACAATTGAAGTCACAGTCCTTTGCCAGGATCAGTACAGACAGCTCTTGTACATAGAAAGAAATGTAACATCAATTTGTATTTTGCTTCAGGCAGCAAATTGACTAGAGATAAACTGTAAGGACATCTTTTTGACACTCAACAGCTGGACTGAAAAGCAACGCAAAACCATGCTTTATGATAACCATAGCAAATTACATACAAACTATTTTGAGCTTTCAGATGTAGGCAAAGTTACTGTCCACTTTCATCTCCAATCTGTTTAGGATTTGGCTTCATAGGTTCATCCCCTTCTTCATGGCACGGAAGTATCTTGATACATAGCGCAGCACTCATTTGAAGCGGAGTAATGTCCCTAACTGTTAGTAAATATGAGAGCTAGTTCTGGATCTTTCAAGCAGTGTGATCAATTGGCAAGGCTGAAGCTAAATAAAATCAGTCCCACAGCCACTCATATACACACAGGGCCTAGAAGAGAAGCAAAGAAGCTTAGTCTTTCTTTTTTGTAAAGTATATATAAAAGTAACTTTACTTACAAATATCTGACCAAACTTAGATACATAGCCTAATGCAGAGGAAAGAAAAGAAGAAAAATGGCTGCAGGATAGAGCAAAGCAGGCAGAAAAGTAGATATGGCAAAACAAGCAAACAAACAGGAAGTCACCATAATTCAAACTAGCAATTAGTGGGTGTAGGCATTCCAAGGCTGCTAATTCTAATGCTTACTTTAGTTTGTCAGTTGGTCTCTGACTACAGAAATCAAAAGTGCCTTCACACAAATGGTGGTCTGCAAATCAGTTTCATACTGATTTTGGTTTACCAAATCTGATTTGTTGGCAGACTCAACATCAGCTATTAAAAGAAACCATGGCTATGGTTTAGCTACATACTTCTTCTACATACTGACACCATTCTTCTACATACTGACACCATAAACCAGTCATCATGTTAAATAAGGTGTCTGATCCTCTCAAGAAATGTGTATGACAAGCTGTTTTTAACGCTAGAAGAGTATAACTCTATCCAGACTGATGAAAGAAAACTGTCTTGTACTTAGATCATTAGGGATGGGACGAATCCAGAATTTTCTGAATCTGAATCCCTGGAAGGTTCTGGGAATCCACGAATCTCACGAATTTCGAATCTTTCAAATCCTTGCTGGACTTACATGCCCCTGTGGGCCTGATCCCGGGTGCTCACGTGAGCTCAGGCCCCAAGGCATGCTGAGACTCAGCAATCGCCAGCAGATTCTAAAGATTTGATTTGCCTATTTTGGCCCAGGGATTCGGATCCGCAAATCTCGAATCCTTCCCAAGGATTCGAGATTTGAGGATTCACGGATTTCGTTGGTTCATCCCTCTAGATCATGAACCCCCTAGAAATGTTAACTCTGACTAGCAGTAATTCTCTGAAGAACTTGAAATCTACTCTATCACTGCTATTACTATCCTTCAATCGAAGTTGCCAGAATTTATTTATTTATTTAAGTATTTGAATGCTGGTTTTCTCTACAGCCCTTTTCAGCCCTAAGAGAGTCAGCATGGCATAGTGGTTTGAATTTTAGACTACCAGTCTGAAGACCATGGTTCAAATCCCTGCTTGGCCATGGAAACCTACCGAGTCGCCCTGGGAAAGTCACACATTCTCAGCCTCAGAGAAAGGCAAAGGCCGACCCCCTCTGAACAAAGTTTGCCATGAAAACACCATTATAGGGAGGTTGCCTTAGGGACACCATAAGTCAGAAATGACTTGAAAGCACAGAACAACAACAGCCCTTTCAAAGTAGTCCATCATGAAATACCACAAAAACGAATTAAAAATAAGAATGAACTGCAAACTCTCAATAACAAATATCAAACAGTTCAGTCAAAAATCCAGCAGTTAAGACAGCATGAACAGTTTAAAACTACAATTTTAAAGTCAATCAATTACAGCAGTAATGTCTTTAGAGTCTTAAAAAACCAAATAATAAAAGAGACATGGGAAAGGTGCAGCTTCTCCTGCCTTCTGCCTCAAGCCACAGTCAATCACATGGTCTAGACAGGTTCATACAAGTGAAGATGACCTTTTAAATACAGTGGTCCCACACTGTTCACCAGTCCTTTAAATTTGTTCTGGAAATGCACTGGCAATGACTACAGCTTTACACAGAATTGGTGTTCTGTATTTTGCTCATCAGCCCCTTATAATCAGCTGGGCTTCTGCATTCAACCCCAATTGAAGGTCTAACCAGGACTCAAAGACATCCCCATATACAATGTGATATAGTTGTCTAGGCTGGATTTAACCACAGCTTCAGATGACTATAGTAAGATCACACTTTCTTCTGGAATGAGATGTACTTGGCAAATCAACCAAACTTAGAGATGGAAAGAATATTCAAAATATTCAAAAGACTCATTATCTAAAAAATGTTTGTGTATATTTTGCAAAGATATCTGAGTATATTTATCAGTTCATATTTTAAAAAAGAAAAAAAAAGTCTCTAGTGCTCATAATTTCCTCCCAATCTTGGAAAACAAAAAGAAATGTGCTCATGTTTATTAATAGTCTTACAGACTAGAAATAAGACGATTTAAAAAATAATAATAATAAAAAGCAAATTTCTTTTCTATCCCTGCTTCCAAGTGAACAAGCAGAATAGTTAGTGTGTTAGGGGGATGGTAGGGTTGGTGGGTGGGGAGGGTGGGCTACATTTTGATGTTTTAATATATTTATATGTTCTGTAATGCCGCCTCGATCCATTTGGGAGAGGTGGGATAAAAATAAATTTTATTATTATTATTATTATTATTATTATTATTATTATTATTATTAAGACCGTGCTGCATAATGATGAGCTAAACTGTCTCCTAAATGTACTAATGCAGTTGTCTTTCTCTTTTAGCAGCCTGAAATCACATGGAAGGAAAGTGGAACAGGACAGAAAGGAAAGCCAGTGCTGTGCAATTAAATCATTTATTTTTCCTTCTGAAAATAGTAGTGTTAAGGATCTGAACCTCACTGTCGTGCAAGAATGTGTTAAAGAAAATAGTTAGCAGAATGGGTTCAAAACTATACTATGGTATTTGTTTTTGCCCAGTTTGATGAATCTTCGCTCACTTTTAATAAGCTTGGTTAATACAAATTGCATTATTTCGCTAATAACATAAATATTTTATATCACTCTTACCACATTCTCACTGTTGAAAGGGGGTTTAATCACAAAATTGTTAAAGTTTGACTTGTATCACCCACAATCTGTAACATTTGATTTACAATGAATTCCATGCAAATGGACCCACGCTATACACCAGTGGTTCTCAACCTGTGGGTCCCCAGATGTTCGTGGACTTCAGCTCCCAGAAGCCCCAGCCACTATGGTCAATGCTCAGGGCTTCTGGGAGCTGAAGTCCACACACATCTGGGGACCCACAGGTTGAGAACCACTGCTATACACAAAAGGAATTTTCCAGGGGAAAAGATGGGGTGGGGGTTGCGAGTTGATTCTAACTTATACAGAAATGTTTCAGACGTCAACCTATGTCTAATTAGCAAGTTTGACTAAAATTGGTTCATGTAAGTGTATCCAAGCATTAAAAACAGAGAAATCCAGATTTATGCAAGAGTATACAGTGCAGTTAAGGGATCAGCTCCAGTACCTTGATCCCATTAGATAACACATTGTGTTTGGTGATGCTATGATGAAGCATGTGGATTTGTACAACATAATAGAGAAACAGACAAATACATAAAATTATAGTATAAGAAGATGAATGAAATACTGAATCATCAAAGACTGTTCATTTATACTTGTTGAGTATTTTATTACCAGTTTCATTCTATATTATACTTTTACCTCTCCTTTTCCTGTCCCGGACACTTCATTTACATTTCTTGGTGTCTGTTATTGATATAGACAGATACGTAGCCTTTTTCAAACACTGAAATGGTTTCATGATGTTTCGTCTTGGCTTTTTCAAAATTGCTGCTGAAGAATCATGGTCAATAACTGACGTCCTTACAGTGTGTGATTATAGGCATCTATCTTGGTGGAAAGCAAATTGATTCAAAGATGAAAAGAAACGTTTTAGGCAGGCTGGCTAGTTTTTCTTTCAGAGCCAGTCTAGCTGAGCTTAGAAACACCAAGAAAGAAAGGATTCTTGAATAAGAAATTATCAATATCAGACATCTGAGTAATTTGGGGTTGAAATCACTTGGCTATGTCACAATGTTTATATCAATTGAGTTTCTTTTCCTTGGTCAACGACAACTTAACCTTGGATTGACTTATCCGTTTACACGCTACCCTCAGCTATTATGTGACTATTACTATCTACAGCTAAATAGAATTGAGAGGTCACCATCCCTAAGCCAAGCCAAAGAGATAAAATGTTATTTCACGGTTTACATTGTCCATGGCCAAAGATAGTTATAATCCCATACTTTATTGTATATTATGCAGACACACACACACAAATAAAATAACCAAAAACCTCTGAGTATGATGCATTTAGAACTTCTGATATTCCTATGCCATGGAAAGATGAAGTAAAAAAAATGTGTTGCCTTTGGGTACATAATCTGAGATTATGATGCTAGAAAACATGCATAGGAGAGCTACATATTGGCAGAAAAGAGGGAGGCCACTGCCTCAGGTGGATGATTTGGGTTATTATGGAAAGGCAGCAAATTGTTAGCCCCTCAATTTATCCTTTTCTTTCCTGCAAGGGAGGGGAAGAGGCATTTCTGGGATTTTCTGCCTTGGGAGCCAAGAAAACCCCCAAAAAACTAGGACAGAGGTACCAAGCACAAAAATTTGACAGGCCTTGTATGCCATGTATCTTAACTGAAACCTTTTCCAGACTGGTCTAAAGATGCGTGAGCTGTCAAAAGTGCTGCCAGTTTTTGTTATCCTGATAACCACTTGTTCCCTGGGCTCTTTTCTTTCAAGGAGGGGGTACTGTTAGTTGCTGGACAGAGCACTAGAAGAATTTTTCAAACTAGGTCTATAGTTTGTTGAGGTTGGGCTGTATTCCTATGCATGCATAGTACATTTTTTTGTCATTTTTCTTAGAGTCATAGTACAGCAATGAAATAATGAAACAGCGCTTTAGTGCAAAAGTGTTATTCACTATTGCACTGATGCAGTATGATGCTATAAATTTGATTTTATTCATAAAGGAGGAAAGGGAGAAGAAAAGGATGAAAGAATTGCCTTTGCCTTTCCCACCACCCATCTTGAAACTGTTCAGTATGTAAACAGAGCAGTCTACTTCATAATAAAGTACTCTGGGGAAGGAGCTGAAATATCCTTCACAAACCACCACAACATACGCGTACCATGTCCTTTGGGAGGTTTTTTGTTGCAATATCAAATATTTTTTAAAAAATCAGAAGATGGGAAGAATTGGCAGCAAATAATCCAGTCATTTGGATATTTTTTTAAAAAATCAAGAACTGTAGCTACAAATACAGAACCTCCAATAAGATCTGACCCATCTGTTTGTTCCCAATGTGTGCTGGTGAGGTTTCATTTACTGTTCTGCCTCAGGCAGCAAGATGTCTTCTGCAGCCTGTCCATTTCTTTTAAATTATTTAACACCTTCCTTAGAGAAATTATGGACCTCCAGAAGTTAGGTCAGCTTTCAGCACTGTAAAGCAATCTGCTCTCTTTAGCTGTGAGTGGAATATCCCCCACATCTGCTTGAGTTATTTTAGCAATGCCACGTATGTCACAAGGAATGTTTCGGTACCTGACGTTGCTCACTATCTCCAGCTTTGGTTTATTTTCCCGCCTTTTAATCAATGGCATTTCATTCTGTAATTTTAAACCAGTTCAACAAACCTGAGTAAAGGAAACAAAAAGGAAGAGAGGCAAGGGAGACTGAAGAGGCATAAATCCCCAGAGGTTTTACATTTCCATTTAAACAGATGTTTCTTTTCCCAATGTTAAGACTAAATTGTATTTGCAAGCTGGTAACTGATATGATAATCAGATGAAGTATTTCCTCTGGGTGAAGGCATTTGATTCAGGGCAAGATACAAGGTTTCAAAGTGAGAGGTTTGCTTAAAAAAAAGGTTTAGATAGAAAACAGACATTTGGAAGGGAGGAAACAAAAGCCAAAGCCCGCCAGCACTTAAAAGGCAGGGGCAGTGTCTGTGGAGTTATGGAGCTGGCATCATCTAATGCTTCAGGCATGGGAATTGTGTTACCCTCCAGATATTGCAGAACTGTAGCTTCTAGCATTCCTTACCTTGGCTATATGGCATGGGCTGCTGGATGTTACAGTCCAACAATATCTGGAGAGTTGTGCATTTCCTATCTCTGCAGTAACCATTGAAAGTATTACTCCAGCAAGGAACTCAACGCCAGTCCCAAGAGCTCTTTGGCTCTAATGGAGCTTTAAGGATGTAGGTTCTCAAATATTTCAACCTCATTATGTATGGACAAATAATCACAGTGCCTTTCTTCTTGGTATGAATATTCCTCCACAGTATTCTTCCTGTATTCCAACATCCTGAAGTGCTGTGCAGGGGGAAAAAAAGCTGTGTTTTTTGCGCAAAATTACCTCTCTTTCTGTATAGAAAATTGTGCAGAAAATCATTTACCTACACACACACACACACACACACACACACATTTTTGTGTAGAAAAAAATTGTTTTTCCCTGCAGAATAATTCCTGTGCCACACCGCAGGACAAACGCCAGGAGAAAATTGTACAAAATTCTCATTGATCATTTGTTTATTTGCTTGTTTCATTTGTATGCTGCCTTTCTTCCAGGATGAGACCCAAGCTGACTTTCGGAAGAGTCAGTTAAAAACCAGCATAATTTTTTTTTTGTAAAAAAAAAAAACTATTATTCTTCCTGACACTCTTCCTGACACTCAGGAAATCCTTTTTTTTTTCCAACTTGGGAACGAATAATTATGAATATGCTTTCCAACCCAATGGGGTACATGTTTTATTTTATGGAGGACAGTCCTCTGCTGAAGGATAGTCCTCTGTTTGAAGATGTCCTCTATGGGCTGTCCAGTCCACATCCAACTTTAAAGACAAAGAATATAAGAAGGCAGGGACGCTGAAGTTACCCAATCCAGAGTTCGCACCAGCAGAGCAGGGGTTAGTGTCTGAAGGATGCAGCAGGACTTTGGCCATTTCCACAGGACGTTGCTATAATGCTACAGCAGCAGGTTGTTACCACTCCAGAAGGCATGTTACCATGCTACATTATCGCTATCCAGCTGCTATCCCATCCCCAAATGTTGCTGAAGCGCCTTATACTATTTCCAGAAAAAAACTGTTAAGTGCCTCAGCCAGCTCTGTGAAGTACTGTAACAGCACTTGATAGCACTTCTTGTTGTTGCAGATCCAGCAGTGGGTGGGGTGTGGGCGTGCCCAGCTTGTCCCTCCCTCCCCAACTCCCATGGTGTGGTAACTTCAAAATCTATCACCTCTCCATGTTTATTTTAAAGTTCTCCTTTGTATTCAAACTTTTTTTAAAATGCATTTTTAAACAGTGAAGCGTGAAAATGCAACAGTGTGCCAGCTTATAGTGTGGTTACAACAGTGTTGCGCTAGTGTGGCTTCCAAAGGAAAAAAAAATCCACCCGATCAGGGGCAGTGGGGTGGGGCGAAGGCAGGGGAAGGGAGTGGCCAAGGACGCTGTAGTGCAGAAGGAACACCAGTGGCCATGCCGCTATATAGATAAGGAAAAGGGATTTGTTCGTGACTATGGGAGCAAAAAAGGTGCCAATTTAAGCCCTCCCATCTATGTAAAGTCCTGCTGGTTGCTTTTTATAGCTGGTCTGTGTCTGTACAGAAGCTTCCAGCCTTCAGCTGATGAGGGTGCCATTGATGCCTTGTATTGTGACTGGGGGTACTTTTCTTTCTATTTCAGGCAATGGAAGGGCTTGGACCACCTCTGGCTTTGTGACAAGGAGTTTGACAGAGCTTGGACTTTAACTAGATATGATACACCAAATATTCATACACACACACACACACACACACACACAAAATACAGATAGAAACTTTTCATGACTCATTAACACCAATAACTTAATTTTTTAATTTTTTAATTTTGGTTGCAAGTTAAGTGCCATAATATCTCAAAGATATAAAAAAAATGAAAACAAAACAAAAACAAATATGACAATGCAAAATTATCAGGATACAATTGATTAGCTGTATTTAGGAGCTGCTCATTCTCCACATTGGTTCAGGTTGAGAAAACTGCTAAGGCAAGTTTAGTGTGTGAGTGAAAGTCTGTTATATAAAGAATGGAAAAGTCAGAGAGAGAGAGAGAGAGAAATTGACCAAGGCCTCTGGGGTCAGACAGAGCAAGGCCTTGGAGAATCTGCAGAGCAATGAAAGTCCCTTTGAACTCAATTCTGAAATAACTGGAAACCAGTCAAGGTGCCTAAAAATGGAGGTCATGTCATGTTGTTGCCTTACATATGAGAGAGGATAAGCAGCTGCGGGGATTTAACAAAAAAAAAAAAATACTGCTGTATAGAGCTGGGATTTGGGTAAAACCTTGCCTGAGAGAAGAACAATAATCAGGGTGAGATGAGATGAAAGCCTGCTTGAAGTTTCAGGGGAAAGAACTTCAAGGCTTTTCCAAGCATAGGAGAATTATAGAGCAAGACTTCTTCTGGAATATATCAGCACAGCTCAGCTGAGGTCTACACGTAACAAAGCCACTTTGATTCACAGCAGTTTAGGATCTTTTGACACTCACAGGCAATTGAGAGGAAGAGAGTAAACAGGGCATTTACCGAAACAAAGACATAACAGGCAGGAATCAAAAACCAGTTGAGGGAAATGGACTCCAAATGCACAAGAAAAGAACAGGGATCTTGGCAGAAATCAGCCCCAGGAATAACTGGAATGCTGAAAACACAAGGGTATGAAACATCTGCCAAGGAACCAAATGCCTCAATGGTATATCTTCCACCTCTTGTCATTTGTGCTTTTTACAGCCTGCTACCACAGGAGCTAAGGTGGAAAGAAATCACATATCATGGTTATATTATTTTAAACTTATTGGTCTCCTCACAGCAGTTACATAGAATCTCCTCCAAAAATAATGCCTTTGTTTTTTAAAGTAGTGAAATAGAAAAAGTAGTGAAATAGTGTGAACTGTTTAGGCTGAACTGGGTTAAAATTGTGGTAGCACTATAACATAGACTGATCCTTCAGTCAGCTTAGCTTACTTTGATCTTCTTTTACTGTTAAATTATTTTTAATCATGCTGTATAAATGCATGCACACACACAAAAACATTGATTTGTGTGTGTATGAGTATGTTTCTTTTTTTAGGATCTCCTAAACTTAGTACATAAGTTTCAGGATTTATCCGTCTGTAGTAGCAGTTCTTTGTATTTTTTTCTCATTAATAACTTTTGCCCTCTTGTTGGCTGTCCACAGGTACAGATAACCCAGTTTTCATCTGTAAAATGTTGGTATGTGTTCACAGTCTGATAGCAGTTTAAATGCCATGGCTGTGTTACCCTGTAAATTGGGGGTCCCAGGAGGGGTGCCCAAATACCAAACAAACCTAGCAAAGATGGGGAAATTAGCTGGAGCACTCTCTTGGCTAACGAGAGGCAGGGCAACGCAGCGGGATCTTTTATCCTATGTATACCAGTTCAGGTCAGTGAGGAATCAAGCAGTTTCAAAATACTAACAGTATTTATTAAACAAAAATAATAAAAACACAAACACACTCCTAACTAGAAAAGGAAAGAAAGAGAATTTGGGGAATGGGCAATACACCACCTGTCCGAAGTCCTGGAGACACCAATTGAAGAGGAAGAAACTCGGTGTGGAGACCGAGGGGAATCTGCTGAACCAAGCGGCAGCGAGGCGAGGAAGAAGATCCGATGGGAGCTTCAAGTGATTTCAGCTAGTGATTCAGCAAGAGTTCCAGTGGAGTTCAGACAGGTCCAGCGAAGTCCACTGAACTACCAAAACTGGGGGTTTTTATAGGGAAAGGAACGACCGCAGGCTAGACTGGTCTCTTGTGAGAACAATAAGGTTTGGGCTGGAGACAAAGCCTCCGAAAGGTCAGAATTTACATGATTGAATTATATGCTGATTTGACAATAGTATGGCTGGTATGTAGATGCAGCTAGTTCGGCCGTTAAGTGCCTAGTTCGCCAGGGTGTTCTCTCAGGCAGAGAGTCCTTTTGTTTTACTGTGCATTTGAAATTGAGGTGTTTGTTTCAGGAGGTCTCCCCCCTGAAGTGGATCTGGCAATATCTGGTGTTTGAGTGAGAGCAACAAGTATCATCCATGCCTAGCTTCGCGCTTGTTTGGCGGGGCCTCACGAACACTTGGCTGGTGGCAGAAGGCCGAATTATGATATCAAAAATGATATCTTTGGCTCACTAAGGCCAGACCAGATCGTGATGATAACAGCTGCATCCTACAGAATATCGATATTTGTAGTTTGGTGAGGTACTTAAAATTCTCTGCCTGAGGGAGTTCTAGTACACTCCCTTGAATTACAGTATAAGACTGCTCTAGGAGAGAGTTTTAAGTACCTCATTAAACTACAAATAACAGGATTCCCAAGTACGTAGCTATAGTGGTTAAAGTGGTATCAGTGCTATAACTGTACAGTGTGGATCACCACAAGTAGCTTGTTGCTTGTTCAGTCTGTTGTTAATGTGTTAACTTTTGCCACGCATAGTCAATAGCCTTGCTTTCTTTTAAGTTTTTTAAAAGAACAGTGCTTCAGATGTTACACAGACAGGGAACTTTTCCCCATACAGATATTTTTCAGCCCAGTTCCCTCAATCCCACTGACCATGTTTGGCTGGGGATGGGGATCCCCTGAAACTGCAGTCTTTAAAATGTAACTTTTCAAGCTGGAGATTATGTACCATCTGTTAAAAAAACTAGTGTAGTGCTCTTCAACTTGTTGTGAAATAAAATCTATTCATATGCTCCGGTGCTATATCTGGAAGTCTTTCTAGGAAATTGAGAAAAACCTCTTACTGTTTACCAATGGATACATAAGGAGAAAGGGTTTGAATAGTTTGCTAAAAATTTGTTAACTCCCTAATTCTTGTGCAAAATTATCTGTAAAAACAGTTGTCTTGGCAAGTTAACACTAAAAGCCTAGTTTAAATGATTCAGCTCTGGTCATGCTTGATGACTAAGGCCCTTTCCGCAGCTTATCTGATTCTGGCGTGGGTATGTGGGGATCATGCAAGCAGCCTCTTGTGAGACGCACTTGCATCCCCTCTGTTTCTTCTCTGCAGCAGCTCCCTGCTGGCCGGCAGGAAGCATGAGGGCTCCTCCTCTTCCTTCCACAGTGCAGCTGTGTACTTTCCCAGGCTGCACTGGGGGAGGAAGCGCAAGGGCTGCATCTCTGGGGGCTCCACACGGAAGGTAAATGCGTGTGGGTCTCGGGAGCGATGCACGATCATACATCATTTTCAGCAAGAAGCCAAAAATGATATATTGCATGATCGCTGCCTACTGGCCCCAGCAGCATTGTGAGACTGTGAGAAAGTCATGTGGAATGGTCCTTGCAATCACGTGATGCTCTGGAGGCTCTTTCACGTGAGACATGGCATGCCAAAAGGGCCTAAGAAAATTAAAAGACTACTTCTGTCAAGAGCATTTGGTGTCTCAGTGTCACATGAAGAGTAGGATGAGAAGACATATGTGGCCAGATGCTGAACAAGATTTTGACTCATGTTTCACTTTGTAAGTGGCACAGGTTTGGTTTTTTTTAATTATTGGATCTTGTATTGTCAATTGTGCAGAACTCTTGTAATGAAAATAGAAAATGTGGGAGAGTATGATAAGACCATGGTAATTTTTAGAGCATTTGGTTTGTCTGCAGTGCAACTTCTCGCTCAAGGCATAAGAAAAGATAAAATATTCCATTGTTTTGGAAAACAAACACACACACACATACAGGCTTCATATACATATTAAGGCTTCTTGAAAATGAATATTTTAATGCCAAGCTACAAGCTGGGTCCCAACTCTTTTAAGAAATCCCATTCTTACATAAGTGTTGTGAATGAGTTAGGAAATGAGAGTGATACAATATCACTCAGGATGCAAATAAATGCTTATTTGTATTAGGCATTGGTGGTGAACCACTTATAGAACTCTACAATGCAGTTTGATACATCTGTATTTTTCTGTATCTGCAGCAGAACTGGAGGTACTGTATTTCAAATATCCATGACTACATGTTGCAGCAGACAAAGCTGGAGCATAGAACGTGAGTTTGGAATCTCTCCAAAGACAGGTTCACCTAGTTTCCAGGCCAGTGGTTGTAGCCTACAGCCTATTCTAAGACCAGACCTTTCTCAAATGAAATATTCGTTGGTCCAATGCTGCCAGGAGAGAACTTATGTGGGAGAATTACAGAGGTAGTTGTATCCTGTGAGTCCTTATAGCCTATGTAAATCCTACTCACGTACATCTTCACAAGAAGACATTGGAGTCCAAACCTCCTTTGAATATACATCAGATGTTTCTGAACCAGTTCAAATGCTGCAGAAATTCCACCAAGCCAAGATTGGGAAAAGATGGGATGGAGAGAAGAATGTGCTGTGCTGAAGCAGAACATGATTTCTTTTAGTGCTGAGTAAACCTGGCCATGATATTGCCCATACTGTGTATTTGTGGTTGGCAAGACTAGCTTTGCTTGGCATTCATGTTCCAGAAACCTAGCTGTGAGACACTAATGTTACTACCAACTTTTCACCCAAAGCATTACACAAAAGGTGTAAGCTATCTTTGAAGATCAGATCTTTGAGCAATGCCAACAACAGACTGCTCCTGTGTCCTACTTTATGGAGGACAGTCCTCTATTTCAAGGGCTTTTAATGGGATAGTTTTTTAGTTGAATATGTCCTTGATATATCAAGGTCTGTATATAAAAATATTGCTTGGTTTATTGTGTGAATATGAGATAAGTAGCTGTTGGGAGAAGGAGAGAATGGAATGTTGAAATGGGTGCTGCTTGATGAAATGTTTGAGGAAATTTGCATGGGACAGTTTGTGAAATGAAAATTAGAGTTTGAGTCTGAGTGGAGTAAGTTTTTCCCTGAGGTTTGAGAAAAATGCAATTGGGAAATGTGTTTGAGAGGGGTTTGATATAGATTAGGGTTAGAGTGAAAGAAAGGAATTTGAGTTGAGTGAGGGGCAGAAGTCTGATTTTGCTTGAAAGTGTGGTGTTTCAAATGTTCAAATGCTGTTTCATGTTTAACTTCTTTAAAGAAAGATTTGTTTTTGTTTTTAGATACTTTTGGCCTCTGTGATTGCTGTCATTCTGAGATGTCTGTGGCAGCAGAATTGATGATGATGTTCTGTTGGGAACAAAAGTAGTACAAATCTTCATTGGAACCTTGCAGGCATTTATTGGTGTCACACACTGGAAAGAAGAGGAAGGCCTTATGTGTAGCAGAGGTGGGGATCAGGGAAAGCCCACACACTGAGTGTTTGCAGTGAACATTGTGAAGTCTTCCCATTTAGGGAATTAAGTGTAAAGACCCCTACATTTGGCCACACTGGTGGGATTGTCTAAGAGGAATCCTCACAGTTGGTGACACTGGTGCGATTGCCTGAGTGGAAAGTCCCCACCCTTGTTGTTATTCTGTGAAGGAATGTCCAAATATGTCTGAAGGGTTAGGGAAAGAAGAGGAATGAAAAGAAAGGGCCTTGAAGGTAACTATCAATGATTACCCTTGGGATAGCAGACTGAGCAGGTACTCTGGTCACTTCATTACATCCTTCTCACTATGGTGAGATTTTGTGATTTTTTAAAACTAGTTCCATTTCTGACTTTGCACTTGTACATGTATATGAGAACACATGAATTTTTACACAAATCAGGGTCCTCTTTTATGGTGACACGCTTCCTTATTTTGATGATATCCATCATGTGGTAATCTTGTTTTTGGAAACAGCACTAAGATTTAAAAGACCACCTGTCCCATGTGAGGCAAAAGGATGATGTCTGAAAAAGAAGAAAGTCGAACGCCCCTCAGCCATGTGGACTTAGTTATGTACTGCCTTAGAAGATTATGGCCTGCAAGGATATCCTAAGCTGGTACCCATCACCACGTGCAAATCTAACAAACTATAGAAAACAGTTATTTAATGTTGTAAGTCATGGATACATTTTATGTGAAGTTAAAGATGTCTTTCTTTTTTTAAAAAAAACCCCACTGTAACAAAGCTAGCAAGTTCATAAAATAAAATATCACAGCCACCTAGAATAATTAAAACATGTGACGTAAATGGTTTATGTATTAGCAGTATATAAATCTTATTGCACTAAAAGCGTGTGTGATCGTCTGCCAGTGTTTCTACAGTTGTGGGTAGCTCTCTCTGGAATATGACAGAAAAGTATGTGTGTGTGTTATTATATATCCTTTGGGCTGTTAGGTCAGTGCCATTCTAAAGATGACATTAAGCAGAAAGGTTTTCTCTGACTCTTAAATGTTATAGCCTCCTGCCGTTAGAATTCAAAAGCAACAGTTACACAACAAGAGAGTATCATAAATGTTAAAGCATGGAATCCTGGGATGCAGAGGAAGACAGATTTAGGAGCATTGCTTTCACATTATCTTTTCCTTACGCAGAATAAATAAAAAGATAAATAAGAGAAACTTGATCATGCTATTCTGGAAAAGCCCTCCTGAATCCGTCCAGTGACTCGTTTTGTGAAGAGGAGGCACTGGCTGTCTGACAGCCACAATGTGAAACAAATGAGAAGGCAGAAGAAATATTACTTTGAACATATGTGAATGAAAAGTTTATCTCCATTGAAAAGTACTTTTTTAAAAAGAAAAGAAAGTAAGCTGCAGGGCACCAGTTGCTCAGAGATGATAATTTACACATTTTACACAGTATTACTGTGCTATCCCTTAGCAGATGTATAGTTACTATGGCAACTGCCACATCATATCATCTGAATACTATTGCTAAGATTTTTTTTTTTTTACAAAAAGACTTCCTTAAAAAGGATCAGGCTGCATTTCCTAAAAACACTGGATAGAGAAATTGGAAGGAGCACGGCACTTTCTTTTATCTACCAGGAACCATTTTAAATCTAACATCCTACTATGTTCCCACTGTATGAGTAGGTACTACACGGTGAGATATATCTCATGAGATTGCAAGGGACCATGAAGGCCTCCTTGCCTGACTCTCTGCCATGCTGGAATACAAAACTGAAATACTCCTGAAAGATGCCCACCCAAACTCTGACCATTTCCACCCTACACTGTTACGGTGCTATTATTCCACTTTCAACCTCCTGTGGAATTCTGAGTTTTGTAGTTTACTGAGGCCCAAGAGCTCGCTGGCTGAGAATTCTAAATGCCCTTCCCTAAACTGCAAACCCCAGGATTCCATAGGATGTTGAAAGTGGAATATTAGCACTATAATAGTGCAATGTGGAAATTGCCTCTGTTTAAAGACCTCCAGAAATGGAGTGTGACCACCTTCTGAGGCAATCTATTTAACTGTCAAACAGCTTTTACATCAATATTTGAGATGAATTAATGAGGCCACAAGGCCTTGATGAACAGCAAACTGTTCACTTGACACCTAAATGAAATGAGTGTTGGCGTCAGTTGGGCTTCCACAAGGATGGCATTCCACAATTGGAGTGTAACAATTGAGAAGGCCCTCTCCCATTGACAGGACATAGAGAAGCCCACCCTCCCCGTTTACATCAATCCTCAGGCAGGTACAACTAGTCAATGATGAGAAATGAGAAAGCAAAGAGTTACTTTCTAACTGTTAACACTGTGATTACATGGTAAAAGTAGATTTCAAAGCTTTGTTTCTATTTAATCTCTTGAAGAGAGATTATGGTTATGGTTAGTGTGTCAGACTGGAATGGTGTGGGCCACTGTCAGCAGTTATGAGACTCTACTTGCACTCCAAGAACCTTTGCAGTGCTGTACCTCTTGTTTGTTTTTCCCAAATGCCCCCAAACATTCTTTAGAAAGGGTGCAGTACAATTTTTCCATGTCCACCCGCCCCCCAATCATTTTAGACCTGGGGGAAGTGGAGGTTATAACAGAAAGTGGCCTAGAAGTCAACTTCCTGTTCACTTCCTGTTAGGGGGGAAAAAAAAACCAAACCCAGTGTCTCCTGGGCTTCAAATGACCAGCCAAAACATGTTCTAGTCGACTCATACACTGCCGGGGGGGGGGAATGTGAGGGAAAAAATGGATCCTAAGGGTCACAAAAATGATTCTGAGGGCTGCCCGCTGCCCACTAGATGTACTTTCCCTATTACCAAATTACAGGTTGGGAAAGTTTTGGCCTCAGCCTCATAATTCACTGATAAAAACAGGACAGTCTCCCTATGTGATGCTCTCTCTTTTTGCCTAATCTAACTTACAGGGGTCTAGTAGCAATAATGGGGAGCTGGAAGAACAGTGTATACTGCTTGCTGCTGTATGGAAGAAGACTTAGGGCATTTCTGTGCTACACTGTTATACTACTATTATACCACTTTCAACATCCTATGGAATCCCGAGGTTTGCCGTTTAGGGAAGGGCATTTAGAATTATCAGCCAGAGAGCTCTTTGGCCTCAGTCAACTACAAAGCCCAGAATTCCACAGGATGTTGAAAGTGGAATAATAGCACTCTAACAGTATTGTGCGGAAGGGGCCTGAGTTTCAAATGTAATGCTAACTTAAAATCTTATAGAGCCTGTCTAGCTACCTACCTACGCACCTATCTGCCTGATCTGTCAATCCATGGTACAGACAGAGCTAAAGGCAATTAAGATTTGTAATACCTGCTATTAATAAAACAATATCTTAGTAAAACAATGTGGGTTGTTGTTGTTGTTATTGTTGTTGCATGTTTGCCTCTATGGATCTGGTTAGCCACACGAGAATGTAATACTTGAAGAGTTTAATTCCAAGCGAAGACTAAACAGGATCAACAGTGTTTTACTGGACAGCTGTTTCTTGCCTACAAGGAAAGTGCTGCATTGCTAAGTACATTGGTCATAGCTGGCAGGAAAAGATTTTTCCCCCTAACAAAAAAACATGTTTTCAACATTTTACCAAAAACAAAATGAAAAAAAAAAGGAACCACCAGAAAGCTTGGAAGGCTTCAGAATCAAAAATCTCATGTAATCCTTAAATGCTTCTATAATTACACACATCTGCATCATTGTATACAGATGTTTGTGATTATGAATGTATTATTAGAACAAGGGAAACAAACAAAGCAGAACAGTTAGCTTGCCAGCATGTAACTGGCCAGCACTCCATTTCAGACAAGCCCATGTTGAAGGTGGCTCAATTTATCCTGAACAGGATTAACCAACAATTTACAGAGTAGCAATCTCACCACCTATAATGCACACACACATGGCCAGGAATTTTATTTTTTAATGTACACATGGCCATCAGTAGAAAGAAAACGGGAGCTCAAGTATGTTATAAAT
Source organism: Iguana delicatissima (assembly GCA_948472985.1). Classification (NCBI taxonomy): domain Eukaryota; kingdom Metazoa; phylum Chordata; class Lepidosauria; order Squamata; family Iguanidae; genus Iguana; species Iguana delicatissima. Next base: position 43,502 of record CAOKZL010000911.1, read on the forward strand.
TTCTTGAATGGAAGTTACATATGAACATGGCCAGGGCTTATTTAGTAGGAATGCGAATATAAAAGAATATGAAAATCCTTCCTAGACAGTCCATTCACTTTGTCCACTCCTATTTCAACCCTGGTCTATGACAGGTTCTGTCAGGTGTGTGCGTGTGTGTGTGTGGTCTAAAATCTGTCCCATGTTGGTGTATTTTTTCCCCAGTGAATCTATGTTGGTGCACACACTTGAAATTGTATGGATAGCTTGAACATATTCATTCCACCAATGATAAACCATACAGAAGCACACTTGGAATCTGCAGAAATGTGAAGAAATTTCTCAAAGCTATCTATAGCCATCCATCAAAATGAGGGTCATAAAGTACAGATTGAAACATGCTAGTGGACAACTGAGGCAGTGAACGCTGGGCAAAATCTGCTTTTTAAAGAGCCCCTAGAACAGATCCCTCTTACATACCCGGTCTTTTTCACTAGTTCTGTATTTGTATGAGCTAAAGAGAATCCAAAAGATATTGGGGATGTAATTCTTTGCTGATTTAATTCTCAAAAAGAAGCAACATGTAGTTTGAGACATTGTCTTCTCACTATGAGAAAGCCTTAGAAAACTGCATATCTCTAAGATTAGGGCCATTCAAGATGCATTTTGCATGAAATTCAAGCTTTTTTTGTGCAGGAAACATATTCTGTGCAGGAAACAGTATTTTCTGTGCAGAAAATCATAATTCTGCAAAGAAATATTTTTCAACACAGAAAATGTTATGTTTGAGGGATTATTCTGTTCAAAATCCACACAGACTATTCTTGGTTTTGGTGTGCATGCACATGGACACATACACACACACACACACGTATGAATTTTGTGCATAATAAGTCCCAAATTACAACCATTCTCAGCAGTCTGTGACTCTTCTCATTAGGGATTTCCAGCAGTCAAGATACAGCCTGTTGTTGTTGTTGTTGTTGCTGTTGTTGTTTTCAAATATGTTTGATTGTAAAACTTCACAGTGGGCTCCCCTATTCCTTAATATAGTCATCCCTCCACATTCACTAGGGTTAGGGGCACAGCACCCCTGTGAAAGTGAAAAAACTGTGAATAACTCTAGGCCCTCCCAAACCATATTTAACACTCACCAAAAAAGTATGATCACTATATTCATCTCATCATGGATTCCTTTGAGGCATCAGGGTTCCTTCACAAGGCAGAAGTGCGGGTCCAGTGGGGCTTACAGCCACGTCCACTGCTACCCCACACCATTTTTGAGAGGGACTTACTAGCCGCGTTTGCAGTTTCTCAGTCTCACAAGGCTCGCAGTCCCTATTAAAAATGATCTAGGGAGGCAGCAGAGGTGACAGCAAATAATCCATAAATAATCAAATCTGCAAAAGTGAAACCCGCAAATGTGGACGCTGACTGTACACTGATTCATTATAACTAATTTCAGAACCACCAGCTACCACTGGTAATGCATGAATAGTGAAAGCTACATCAGTCATACAGTTGCTTCAAGACTGGGTTCAGAAGTGATGGTTGGCACTGGAGATGCATTTGTTATATTCTATGCCTGGAGATTTGTTTTTTCTTTTGGTCTTTTTTAAAAATAGATTTTCTGTGAATGATTTTTATGAGTTGCTTTTCTGTGCCCATCCATACAGCCTGTTATTGTATGTCCACTTTGGATTTTGTTTGTTTTTTATGGTGCACATTTCATAACTTTCAAAAGACACACACAGTAAATTTCAGATGTAGTATTTTGATGGAAGTCCCTGAGAGAGATCTTAGCATTCACCAGACTCTGGTGTCTTTAAATGGTTTGGAGTGGTTAAATTGTGCTGTTTAAGATGGAAGGGAACATTTGATAGAATTTTTTTTGGTGCCCATAAATCTGACTCTCAAGGGACTAATGTTCTAATCTCTTCTTTTCTTGAAAGCGTCTACTTGGAATGAGGAAAATCCTGAACAAAAGTGGTAGTTTTTAGCTTTGATTTTTAATTTTTTCTTTATAAAAAATAAGGCATTTCCAAATGAAATACTAGCCTTTGGTAATCTTTGATAATCCTGTGGGATTATGTGATCACATCTCAATTGTATGAGTTTTTTTTCTCTTATTTTTGAGGAGGCTGTTTCCCCTGGGAATTTCTCCAAGGAGTATTATAGGATAAGAGAAAGAAATTTAGCTGTTTGTGGTAAAAGACATGTTCTGTCCTTCTGGACTGCAGTTGGCCTTCTTCCCATGCTGCAGTGGGGAAGGAAGCACATGGTTGTGCTTCCTGTCCTTCTGCATGGCCAGCTGCAACAGAAGGCTTGCGCAATCGGGCATCATTGACAGAGTTTTTCTGTCAATGAAATACCCCATGATCGTGCTGGCTGGTGATGCAAGAAGGGTGGGACCATGATGATGTCATGCAGAAGCATCGTTGTGGTCCTGCTCCTCTTGCGTCCCATGTTGGGACACTGCTGTTCTGCAGAACGGGCCACAGAATAAGACTATAATCTATAATAATCTAAGGAGAGTGATGCTAAGAAGAAAATATGTGACTTTCATGTTGAACTCACTGAAAGTGAGTCCTTAAATTTGTAGAATATTTGCTATATAAAGGACTAAACCATGGAAGCAGAAGCTTATTGTGGAAAGCATCTGGATTTTTTATCACTGATTCTTCGTGTGATTATTCTGCCCAGAAACACAAAAACCTTGCAAGGATTCATGCTGAGCTGCACACTTGGAAAATATCAGAAATTAGGTTTGATTTACAGCTCAAGAAGTCAGACAGACAGCCAACCGTAGTGTGAGAGAAGTGTTACTATGCTGGTGTTTTCATCCTTTGCCATCAAGTACTTAAGAAAAAAAAGTAAAATATGAGCTACTATGATTGTGAATAGATTGAGTGCTTCTAAAGACTAAAGGGTAATTTAAGGCAGATTACTTTATATCTTTATTTTATCCTTTAAATATAAGCACCCAGTCCTTCACTATTCACCATACCAAGTGCAGAATGAACAAACTCTCGCTTCTTGCTGCAGGGAAAAAAAACTTGCTTTATTACTGGCTGGGTAGAAAACACAAACCAAAGACCATCACATGTATTTAAAGAAAACACAGAACAATGTTATAGAACAAAGTAGTAATTAATAATAAAAATATTATAGGTAGCCAGCATAAATAACAAATGAGCAAGAATATAAAAATACAGAAATGAATAGAATACCCCCCAATTTATGATGAAAAAGAGTTAGTACAAGGACCACTAAATACACACACACACACTCATACACAGAAATCAAGACACATGGATCACTAACTCAGAACATAATGTGGCAATGGACATCAGTACAGAATAAATGAAAAGTAAAACAATTCGCAGTCATACAAAGTCTAATCTGTTTCTTTTTGTAACAGGTAATTTCCAGCTGTAAGGAAACCAGAGTAACTGCTGTAGGAATCCAAGTTATAGTTGCTGGCAAGGTCATAATACTCCACTAGTAGTAGGCAACAGACATCTGAATTACTGTAACAGAAATTTTCAGGACTTGTATAGCTGTTTTGTAATAGGTCTTCCTTAGTTAAAAAAATTAAAATAAAAATTCAGCATTTATTGCACCAGTGTCGCCAGCCATGACTAACTATATAACAAATGCAAATAAACAAACAAACAAACAAATAAAACTAAAAAGTTAAAAAGTTAAAAATACAGCAGATATAGTCATACAAACAAATGCTGGAACACCGTTGGGGCCTTATATCTTCATAAGCAGATTTATGTCTGTGAGAATTAGAACTCTGCAGTTACATAACATCACTTTCCAGCAGAGGACTGCCGTTATGCTACTGCATAAAAGAGGTGCCAAAGTGTGTGATGTGCATCAGTCCACAAGGCATATTAGTACCCAATCTGGACCAGTTTGCATTGTGAGCTGATGCATTGCACACCAATGCACACCTACCGATGCTCATTGGTCCCAGTGCACATCAGACATTCCTGCAGATGTTCTGCTATACAGCTTCACAATTCAGTAAAGGGGTTTCATAGCACCTCTGCTACCTAGTTAGGTATATGTAAAGCTGTGTAATGTAACATGTTACCCTAAGAGGTGGGGTATGTTGGGTTCTACCTGCAATGCCAGTGTCTTCTTAGAATTTGAGGAAATTATAGTTGAAAGGAGACCTGGGAGATGAAGGGAGATGAAGGGAATGGCAGGATCTTTTCACCTATGTATACCAGTACTAACTGTAGAGAGGACTCCAGTTAAAAGTTAAACAGAGTATTTTATTTTATTTTATTTTAATTAACAAACATACAAGAAATCAGACACTCTAAAAAACTGTACAAGGCTATCAGAAAGTTGGGAAATGTTGGATAGAGAGAGATTGGGGTAAAAAGGGTGATAGTTTCCAGTCTTGAAGAAGGAGATTGCAGCAGAGAGGCTCAGACAGCATCTGAGGGTAGCATGGAGGAACAGCAGTCTGAAGCATGCTACCTTCTATGTATTATGATCGGCTGGGGATGAAGTTAGGATTTTTATACCCTATTTCATACTCTGAAGAGGTGTGTTGACAAAGCTGCAATGGATTTCCTATGGGGCTGACAAAGGGGTCCAGAATGGGCTGCTTTCTTTAACTCCAGTGAGACAAAAATATTTAGTCAGATAGGGGGTATAAGGAAGATCTCCATGGGATAAGATAGAGGGATGGTCTCTGATTGCTTTATCTGGGCTGTTCATCTTCCACTGTGTTCAAAAATGCAAAGAGTCTGAAGCAATGAAGGGATTAGCAGAAACCCATCAGCGTCAGGGCATTCTGCATGATCTTATCTGGACTTTCCCACCATCATGACCCCAAACATATGTCCAGTCAGCATGATCCCAGTCATGTTCTCCCATCATTAATAAGCCCAATTTATGAAAATCACATATCTCGTAGGGGGTGGTAGGGGGTGGTAACAATCAGGTGATATATATAGGATTCCAGCTAAAGTCTGCAAAAAATTTGAAGCAAAATATACAATATATTTACAAAAGCAACTTACTGCAAATAAAGTGCTCTCAATGATCACAACCTCTAGCCTAAAGAGATTCTTAGAAAGGCTGCAACTTCAGTCTGTAATGCTGAACTGATTTGAACAGTTCCATGAAAACTTCAGTAACAAACTTCATTTCCACTCTTTCTCCCAAGCTGCACACTTACCATTCTTTAAATGGAGGCCAGCACCCTACCATCTAGTGTCACACATTAAAGGTCAATTTTTTTAAAAAAAAAAAAGGTAGGAGGGAAAGGCACAGTATGGGAGTGGGTGTTGAAGCCATCTTGCTCTATCCTGGTGACATTAATGACTTGAATGCATAGGTCTCAGCCTTGCTGTCATTTTAACCAAAAAGTAACATTTTGGTGATGAATGATTATCTGGAATTCTGTAAATAATTTGGATTGCTGTCCCTCCCATACTTGAGGGGTAGCTTTGGATTTGGCGTGCTGCTAAAACCAACAAGCAAAATTTTGGGACACTGGTCTTAACCATAGCAGAGCAGCTAATTTGACACCTCTGGGTATGGATGAACAAGTGGGCTCTGCCACACTGGAAGGATGACAGTCTTAGATCTTTCTCATGGACATACACAGAGCTGTACGGACGGAGGGGTGATCACAGTGGTCGGCCCCGGGCGGCAATTTTTTGGGGGTGCCCTGCATGACATGGCCACATACCCCTATGACATGGTCATGCCCCCACACAATGCAGCCACACCCCTGCCTTTCCACCCCCCTCACCCCCCCCCGAACTCCAAGCTATGCTGCTGGACACAGACACATATGAACAAAAAAATCAAATACAAACATGCACACTCACACACAGCAGTTAGCTATCTCTGTCTGTATAGGCAAAAATATAAGTTATAACACAGATTATAACATAAACTGAAAAGTAATATAAAGTAACAATTACACTATTTTGTAACTATTTTAATTACTCTGATGTTATTGAGAGACAGAAAATTATCAATTATGACTACAGTAGTCCTGTTAAATCAGTGGGAACTCGCTAAATTGATACTTGTGTAAGTTCCATTGCTTCAGTGAGTCTACTTTAGGTCTTACTTTTTAAACATCGAAAGTATAATGCACTGTTAATGAATAGGAACTGTAATTAATAATGGTAAGTAACTATGAGGGAATAACTTAATTACCTCTCAAAAGCAACAGAAAGAGGCATAATATGAAGAGTTAAGTTAAAAGAGAGACTCATTTGAGTTCTGCAGCCTTATTCATCTGTTCATGACAGCTAGAATCCTATATCATCCTCAGCATAATCCCATGTAGCCCTCTGTATACTTAACTAGCAAAAGCACTATTAAAACTTCTTACTGAATTATGAGGAGCTGTAATAGGAGAGCAGAAATAGTGCCCAATGTGTATTGGAAACCCCTTACCAGTGTTCCATCATGCATTGAGGGACAACAGTTTATCACAGGCCACATCAAATTGGGAACCATACCACATCAGTCTCAATGCACATTGGTCACTTTGGTGGCTTCTTGACGTAGTTACATAACAGCAGCTCTCTCTTGGATGCAGACATTACAGAACTACTCAATTCTAATTCTCATGTATGTAAGTCCACTTACAGAGACATAACTCCTGTACAGGATCTGGACCTCATCTTTAAATGGCACTACAAGACAGACCAAAAATATAAATGACAGAACACCTCTGGTGATCACCTGCAGTCCCCATCTGAGACCACTCAAATGTATCATTAACAAGCTACTATCAGATCAGGAGAATGACATAGCCCTCTCATAAACCTGGGGGTGGGGGGCAAGCCTTTATTGGCCTACAGACAGCCTCCAAATCTTAAACAACTACTCACTTAGACAACTATTCACTTGCTACTCACTAATAACAAGGACAAAATCATGCCAAAACCCCAGATGCCATCTCTGTCCCCACATCTAGTCTGAGAGTAATATGACAGAGGACAATAACACCACTCACAACATCAGAGGTACATTTACTTGCTCTTCCTCCTATGTGATCTATGCCATCTTATGCCAGCAATTCTCCTCTACACTCTACATTGGACAAAGAAGACAGTCTCTGTACAAGAGGATTAATGGACCCAAATCTGACATTAGAAATGGCAATACCCCAAAACCAGTTGCAGAACATTTCAAGCTTCCTGGACACACAGTAATGTGATTTACAGATTGCAGTCCTTGAACAAGGAAATTATAAAGGAAGACTAGAAAGACAAACTACTGAATTGAATTATATTCACAGTCCATTAGCAGATGTATGAACAAAGACAATGCTTCATGGCATACTACATATACTAATACAAGAGCCCTTGCTACTGCACATGTAAGAGAAGTAATTTCTCAAAGAGAGATTTGAACCCAGTGAAACTGACTTTTGGAAGGCAGATGTATTGCTTTCATACATCAACATTAACTGACTGCTCTAAAGATCTGAGAGACGTGTATCACCTTATGCACTCTTTTGAAAATTTAGGGCAAGGGTAATCACTGGCATCTTTCTGGATCCTATTATATTCCATCCCACTCCCACAACTGTATAGACATGTTTTATGCCTGAGGCCTTAATGCCACAGTACTGCATCTGAAGAAGTGGGTTTCTATCCATGAAAGCACATGTGAAAACAAAAACCAGTTAATCTTAAATGTGCTGCCACATTTTTTCCCTCTCCCTTCCTTCCTCCTTTTTTGTAACATTCAATCTTCCGAGCTGATAGCTTTATAGTTAAGTGAGTATCAGTTAATTCCCCCTATTTGGCACGAGAAGTAATTCCTTCTCTTCTTCCATCTTTCTAATACCCGTATGACTATATTCTCATGTTTGAAAAATTCTGATCTACTTTTTCTGGTTTGTTTCATGCCACCACAGAGGTATCTGTTATCAAAAATGCTGCTGCCCCTTGTGGGAGTGGCTGTGCAATTCTTTGAAAGCACAGCGTGGTCCTCACAAATGCAAGGCTTGACAGAGCCCAGCTTCTTCACTATTATCCTCTGGGAGACAATGTGAATAATGCCACAATTGTCTTCACAATCAAGATGGAAAATGAAATGAGACACTCTCTGCTTTCATCTCAATCAATTAAATTTTAATATGTTACAGGATGAGATAGCAGCAGGTTGCAGTATTGGATTTAATGTGCCTCCTCAAAATTCCACAGTAGGTTGATATAATAGGAAGAAAAACACTGTCAGTCTATAATATACACAATAACTGTCTATGTGAACCTCTTCTGTTACAATATGCCATTTTGTTTTGCACAAGGCAGTGTTATAAGAGGCATGCTGTAAAAATGTAGAGATGTTGCCAGTAATTAGGTAGCTGAGTGGCCCACCAATCTTCTCCATTACACTCTTATTTCTTCGCCAGTTTCCGTGTTCTCTTCTGAAGAAATGTTTTGTTTGTGTTTCCATAGCCCTTGCAAGCAAAATGAAAAAACAAAAGCCTTTTCCCCACCTTTTAGTTTTCCTGCTTCATCAGAAAGATATTTCAGCTTCTACATGTATAGATTCTATATTGGAGAGTGTTTGGAAAGCTTTCTTATTCTGACACATCATTTGTCCCAGGGTTCAGACCCACTCATATCTCTAGAAAATGAGAAGCGATATTTCTACTCTGCTGATACAGATGTGCAGACCTTCAGCTCCACACAGCACCTTCGTAAGAACAAAAGAAAAGCCTTTGCTGTATCAGACCAAAGGACTAAATAGTCCAGCATCCTGATCTCATAGTGGCCAACTAGATACCTATGGGAAACCCACAAGTAGGACATTGTTACCCCCTTGGCAGACCCTGACCTGGGGGTATATAAAATTAATATCAAATATATCAGCTATGCCAGAGAGGTTGCCCAGGTGGGTGTGTAGACAATTAGATCAAGCAACTGGACATAGGTCAAGGCCAGGAAAATCCCCAGTCATGTTCCCCAAGGAGACCTCAGGCCAGGCATGTCTGCACAAAAAAAGGGTCCTCAGCCACAAAAGCTAACTTCTGGGAATTACCAGGTTTTCCCTGTGTTGAGCAACACTTACTTTGACAAATTCTACAAGGGTGATGTCCATTTACATGAACCAAATCATGCAAGCCATCAAGTTGCTATTATACAGTATTTTCCTTCTATTGCTCTTCCCAGGAAAGGGTCTGTCCCCAAGGTACGTTCTGCCCTATAAGTAGTCCCCTTTTTTGAGATCCTCTTCGGAGAACTCCCCACCATGCCAGCAGACTGTTAGCTGAGGGCTCCCCTCAGCCACCTCTCTTCGCTGAGCTCCCTCTTTCTCGCCGCTTCCCAGACCGAAGACTTCTGGACAGGTGCAGTATTACCACCTTTACACCCTCTCCATTTTATCCCCTATAATTTTTCACCTCTTTCACTTCTTGATAGGCCTTGCGTGTGTGAGTGAGTGACTGTGTTTGTGCATGAGGGCATATTTGTTAATAAAATTCATTCATTGATAGAATTGGCTGGCTTTTGCTTGGTCTGACCCTGTAAAAATTGGGTTGAAGGTCTCGCTGGGTTATCCTGCTCTTCGTTCTGCTATAGCCAGTGCTCCGCTAATTCCCTCAGTCTTTGCATTTTTGGAGCAAATCAAGGTGTCCCCCAGGGGACCCTAAGAAGCCAGGGTAACAACATGAAGGCAACAGCATCATCCAATTTGGGCTCCCCTTTAACTGGTATTCAGGGGCATATGTCTCCAATACTTCTGTTAGCAGATAGCCAACATGACTGATCCTTCACAAGTCTATCTAATCCTTTTTTAGAGCTATCCACCTGGACAGCACTTCCTTTTCTCTGCCCTGAGTCTCCCATCATTCAGCTTCAATATTATACGAGACAAAGGCCATTTCCGCACTGCACTGTTATAGTGCTATTATTCCACTTTCAACATCCTGTGGAATCCTGGGGTTTGCAGTTTAGGGAGGGACATTTAGACTTTTCAACCAGAGAGCTCTTTGGCCTCAATAAGCTACAAACCTGAGAATTCCACAGGATGTTGAAAGTGGAATAATAGCACTATGACAGTGTAGTGTGGAAATGGCCAAAGAAAAAAACCATTTTGGTTGCCTTTTTCTACATCCAGCTCTACAATGTTGGTTTCTGCAATGCAGTGACCTGAAATATGAATACTATTCCAAATGTGGTTGCAGTATAGATTTATGTAAAGCCTTTCCCTCTATGAATAACCTACACTTTGTAAGACTGCAGCCAAGGCTGTTTGGTAGAAGAGCTGTTAGCCAGAACTAGAAAAAAAAATGAATATTAGAGAAAGTTGCAAATTGAAAAAATTATGTTAGAGGAAGCCCCCACACACGCACACACACACAAATTCTCTCTGTGCGTCTGCATGTGTGCATGTGCTTGTGTGTTAAAAGCTGTTCATACAGACTGATGTGAAAACTTAGACTCGTGGCTGTATGTGTACACACAGACAAGCACAAAATGGCATGGATTAGAAACAGAGCTTAGAAAAGTTAGTACTGGCCACTGTGGAATTCTTGGACTGGTCATCCAAAAAAGTAGTTTTTTCCAAATACTGATCACAAATACACTGATCCATGCATCCCTGCAGAAGATACTGTTATACGTAAAATGTGTCTCAGTTTCCAGGTGCAATGAATCAAAGAAGTTTGCCATTTATAATGGAAATTTCTTGGTCAGCTGTAGCGATCACATTAATATAGCCAGTGACAGTTGACTGTTACCAAACCATTATCTGCCTTCCCCCACCCAGTTCCCTGCATGATATAAACATTAGTTGTCATTATTAAATTGCAAAAATACTCTTCTCCAAGGGTGCTATACAAGGATGATACTTGAGTTCAAAGAGGGTATGTATTTGCTGAATGCCAAGAGAACAGTGCTCTGTTTTGACGGAAAAGAGGATATCTACATATCACTGACATGCCATTAAACATGTCAGGTGCTACTAGGCCATTTCATTCCATTCAAGTGCTTTTCCCTTTATTGCCTGTCCTATAACAAGATTATGGAAATGATTCGACAACAGCCAAGTTGTAACTATAGATACTTGTTCAAAGTAAATAATAAAAGCGTTTTATCAGAATTGCTGTCATTTTCCAGTTGAGAGAGGCATGGGTTTCATAAATACATTCTACCCCCCCCCCCACACACACACACACATTTATTCGTGCGCCTGCCTTTGGTGAACTATCTCTAATTTAGTTACATTGATAGGTGGCAGTTGTAGCACTCTTTTCTAACCACATTAACAGATTAATAGGGCAGTCATTTTGAGAGAGCAGTTTGCAAATAGGGACAAAGTGGATTGGTTTGGGATTGCAACCTAGTAAGAATAGATTTTGCAGGAGGATGATAGGAAAACATGTTAGTTATGCAGTAATTTGATATATAAAATGCACCTTAAGCAAAACTAATTTGGGAGCAGGAAATAAATCTTCTGTGTTCACATGGAAACCCTGCTGGTAAAGTATACCCTGCAGATAGAGTTAGTGGATTAGTCAGCTTCTCAATCAATTGGCCATATACTCTGTTTACAACATGTTGCTTGTCAAACTGCAGATTCTTTTAAAAGTAGTTTGGCAATACACCTGGATAAGTGGCTTAGCTGACTCTGTCATGGCTCTCTCTAAATGGCTTTGACTACAACTCCCATCAGCCCCAAACCAGGACAGCTCACTGGCCACAGTATAGCTATTGGGGAGGCAAAAGGAAAGCATTGTTCCCCCCACATAAGAATTCTGTCAACTCCAAAATGAAATTTTCCCTGAGTCCCCAAATTTATAGCATTGCAAAGAGTTACATGGACTGAAAATCATTCACATATTTACTGTGTTTGCAATTTTGGCAGTTTTGCCCAGCCTTTTTTCTTGGGAAGCCTAATATCACGTCCTGACTCATTCACAATCCACAAACTTCACTCAGAAGTAGACAACAGTGTGTTATTTGTAGCAAAATAAGTAACACAGCACACTTTGTTCAAAGTTGCTGAGACTGAAACATACAAGACAGTTACAGGTTTTATAATGTTCAGTACAAATTTAGGTGCACAAAGTTAGTGCGTAAATTTAATATCATTCCACCACTTTAGACATTTCCTGGATTCACAGTTGTTTACTCATCATTCATCCTTGAGGTTGAAACGTGCTTCCTGCCTCTTATCTCTGTATGCTTCCAGTTCTCACAACATCTTTTGGTGCTTTCATTTTTCCTGGCACCAGTCTTCTCCCCTCTACCAGATACATTGTAGCAGCGTGCAATAAAGCAATTAACCATTTGATACACTGCAATACACAAGCAAGCTTCAAACAGATACATTGTTGCAATCAATAATTGGCATTTGATACTTTGTAGCTCTCTGTCTAACTCTAGCAATGCCTAAGTTTGCTACCTGATGTATTTTAATACACATCCAGCAGATATCTTATGACAAACATTTGGAGACTGAAGGAGAATTTGGGGAGGGGTAGAAGTTTTGTTTTGGGGGGCAATGTCCTCATTTTCAGCACCTGTAGCTACAGTCCTGAAGAAAAAAATGTTGAAACTGATGAGATGAGGGAACAAGGTGATGGAAACATTGAGGAACTCTCTCTCTCTCTCTCTCTCTCAATCTCTCTCTCTCATGCACACACACACACACACACACACACACGTACTTTAAATCTGTGTATACTTTCATCTGCTGAAATACCAGCCTGGCTCCATTATTTGAATTCAAAGCATGCACCTGTAATATTGCACCTGAAGTGAGGACAGAGGGCATGCCAGTCACTATCTAGAGACCTATTTAAACATGTGCTCCATTTAGAGGATCAGTTGCACAGCACATCCTTCATCTACAGAGGAAATGAAAAGGATGATGTCGTCACAGGCACTGCTGCCAAAAGATTCAAAGCTGTTGCTCCTTCCAGAGCCAAGTGTCCTGTAATATAATACACTGCTCTCCACTTAAAATAGTATAGGGGCAAGTTTTATAAGAACCACATGTCTACAAAGAAAATGTGAATTGTAAAAACAGTCTAATAAGTCTAATTCATTTTGCCCCTGCACAGTAAGGCATATTCCAGGGATTGGGAAAGTTACTGGGTGTTTTTGTTTTTTTTCCCCCCAGTACAATGCCTAGAATTTCCCAACCCCCCAGCCTGGAATTCCCAGCCCTAAGTCAACTTTGGATTCTGGAAGTCATTGTTCAAAAAGAAACTTTTATAAACTCTGGGTAGCACTATTGCCCTCCCTTGCCACTCTATACTGGCGAAAGAGGATTGAGATTATGAATGACTGATTTACAGCCACCCAGGGAACCCTGGTTCCTAGCTACACCACTCTAACCTTCGCCCTATCCTTGCACAGCCAAAAGAGTTTTGGTATTTCATTAGCAAGTAAGGAAGTTACTGACTTTAGCTCTCTTCCTCTAAGCAGCAAACATTTTTTTTGATAGAAAGGGTTTGATATAGAATTTGTAACTTCTGGCATAGTAAATTTGTCCAGTATAAATCTCTATTGTAGTCACGTTTCCAGGTTGTTAGCTCTTTCTGGGCACATATACCACAACTCTGGCAGAGTCTGGAAAATTATTTTTTCAAAAGAAATTACAATGGCCCTTCCATTTCATGAGGATTCAGGACTTCCTTCCAACGATCCCCTTCCCATTCCCTTTTGAGGATCCCCCCTCCTATTTCCTTGCATTTTGTTCTGGTGTGTGAGCCTTTTTTCCATGCGCTGGGGCCAGAGGCAAGGGAATGGGAGGGAGAGCTCCAGAGGGCAGAAGGAAGATGTGTGTGCGTGTGTGTGCAAGCGCACCCCCCACCATTCTCTTTCCTTTTGCCCAAGTGTGCTTGCCTTCCTTCTCCACACCTTGCAAAACTCAAGAGAATAGGAGGAGGAGAATGGGAGAAAACACATGCACATCTCACAAATAGTTAAATTCGCAAAGGTCAAACCCACAAATGTGGACTGAGCACTGTAGTTACAACTATACTTTCAGCACACACACCTCACACACAAAAAAATGGAACTATTATAACTATTCATTATGAATGTTTAAATGTAATCCTTTACTTTGCTGTTTCTTACACATAACCAAATTGTTCCTTTTTGGTTACTTTGGAAAAAAAGGGGGTGGTATTTGAATACTGCAGGCTGCTGGCTTATTGACCAAAAACACTCTCCTCCTGTCCATGCTGTTGTTACCTGAAAACCACACTAGATCCAAGGCAGCAAGATGAAGCAGCACACGTGGCAGTACTTGATCCATGGGTTGCTCCTCTTCCACTGTTTAGTGAGGCTGCATGTCTATAACTATGGCTATTTCCGCACTAGACTGTTATAGCACTATTATTCCACTTGCAACATCCTACGGAATCCTGGGGTTTGCAGTTTTGGGAGGGGCCTGCCGGCTGCAAACCCCAAGATTCCATAGGATGTTGCAAGTGGAATAATAGCACTATAACAATCTAGTGCCGAAACGGCCTATAACAACCTTTAAAAATTACTGTTAGGCTGAGGCTATCCCTCTGTTAAGTTATAATGATAATGTATTGTAGTTCTAAAATGATTATTGGGGACAAATTAAAGGTGACTAGTTATCTGTAAGTAGTTATTTCCAAGGTCTGATCTCTGAGCAGTTGATTCCAAGTGTGAGAAGGGGCTTCTAAGAATTCACTGGGCTAGTTCCAACTCCTACTGGAAACAAACATGCCTGCTGTCCATTAAGAGATGGGTGAGAAATTTTGTTTTGTATGTCTTTTCTGAAATTCAGAAAGGTAAAATATTCATAAATGTCATGGAAATGACTTGGGAGGGGAGGTTAAGTAAAAACTTACATGAGACAAAGGCCATTTCTGCACTACATTGTTATAGTGTTATTATTCCACTTTCAACATCTTGTGGAATTCTGGGGTTTGTGGTTTACTGAGGCCAAAGAGCTCTCTGGGTGAGAATTCTAAATTCCCATCCCTGAACTGCAAACCTCAAGATTCCATAGGATGCTGAAAGTGGAATAATAGAGCTACAACAGCGCAGTGTGGAAATGGCGAAAGAGAAGCAGATACATTTCTCCATCCAGGATGAGAGATTTGAGTCCTTAGATCTTAAAAGTGAGTCCATGAATCATGGCATGTTCACTCATGCTTGTGGCCCTGAATTAGTACCACAAAAATCCTCTTTTTGCCCTAACAAACTTCTAATACATTTAATAGCTAAATAACAAATAGGGGCATCTTGATCCTCTCCATACTGGCAGTAACAGTGGCTGTTGAATCTGGCAATGACAGTTGATGATTTTGTCTGCTTATTTTTTTAAAGCAATTTTGAATCAGTAAAACAAAGTTGGAATTTTTTTTTTAAACTGAGCAGAAATGGAGCAAGGGGGAAGCAAAATTGAAAGATTTTTTTTAAAAAAAAATCTCTGCACAATCACAATCAGTCTGAAAGGGAGCCCTGAGGACATGTGGATGTGTGGATGCATGCCTAAGAGCCAGTGTGATATAGTGATTTGAGTGTCAGGCTACTACCCTGAAGACCAAGGTTCGATTCCCTACTCAACCATGGAAACCCACTGAGTGACCTTGGGCACATCACACACTCTCATCCCCAGAAAACCCCGTGATAGGGTCACCTCAGGTTTGCCGCAAGTTGGAAGTGCACAATAACATATAGAATGCCCACATTCAGGCACAAAGCCTGTGTAACTGGAATTAATGTCATGGTGGACAAAACCTTTGTAAGTTTACCTATACCAGTGTGGGGAAATTATGGGCTACAGCTCATATGCAGCTCGTCAGTAGTCCTAGTATGACCTTCACTCACTCTCTCCTCATTCTAGTTCTTTCCTCTTTTGGGAAAAAAAAAACAAAGAAAGAAAGAAAAAGGAAAAAATATTCCCGGATCTAAAACAGTTCAGGGAGGCAAAAACTTTGTCAAATTTCTTCCTGCCCTTTAGAAAGCATGCACAGCCTTTTTTCCAACAAGGGGGATTTGAGGAGATTGGGGATGATGGGATGGTGTGGTGTTTCAAGGTCCAGCAGTGTAGTCTGTAGAATCCCAAGTTGCTCTATCCAAGTAGGAAACATTCAGGACATGGGAAAGTAGACTTCATACTAGGGATGGGACAAACCCAGAATTTTCCAAATCTGAATCCAGATTCAAATCCCTGGAAGGTTCTGGGAATCCACGAATCTCATGAATCTTGAATCTTTCAAATCCTTTTTTAAAAAAGGGTTTAAAAAGCAAGAGAAAGAAGGATAACCTTGGGCAAGACACACTCTTTCAGCCTTAGCAAAAGCCTGGGCAAAGACAAGCCTCCCTCTGAAGAAATCTGGCTAGGACAATTGCCATAGTTTTACCTCAGGATCTCCCCATACTGAAAATGACATGAAGGCCCTTCTACACAGGCAGGAAAATGTGGATTAATGCCACATTTTCCTGCCTGTGTAAACAGGGCCACATACTACAATGCAGAGATAATCCAGGTCAAAACTGGATTTTCTTTTCATAGCTCCTTCTGGCATCCTGGGGTTTGTAATTTGATGATGCACTAGCACACTTTGGTAGAGAAGGCTGTGACACAAAACTACAAATCCCAGAACTGTGTATGGAAGAGGTTTGCAAGGGAGCTATGCAAAAAAAACTTTCAGCTGTCCTTGAAATCTCAAGACTTGTACCTTCTAGTCAAGTCTCAAGTCCTGCAACAAGGAAAGCATTTAAAAAACAACAACAACAACAGCCTCTAGTCCAGTCTCAATTCTGCACCCTGTAGTCTCAAGTCAAGTCTCAAGTCCTGCAACAAGGCACTTAAAAAAAAAAACAGCCTCTAGTCCAGTCTCAATTCTCTACCCTCAAGTCCAGTCTCAAGTCCTGCAAGGGACTTTCAAGTCAGATCTTTAGTCCAGTCTCAGTAATTCCCAATCCCTACCTTTCAGTCTCAAGTCAAAAGAATACAGATTATTACCTTGCAGAGGGAGGCAGCCCAAAGTGGGCATAGGATTCGAGGATTTGGTTGGCCAATCCCTAATTCTCTCAGCAACCTGTTTTGGAAAAAATTCCACTGAAACAAAATAAATATGTGTGTGCCAGAACTTGAAAAAGTTCTTACTTTTGTACACTACTAATCCCAGTATCTCCTAGCCAGCATTTGGATTCTGGGAGGTGGATTTTAAAGCTCTGGTGCATGCAACATGAGAAGCAAAATCTCTCTTAAAGTATGACATCATCTATCTAAATAAATCACTCTCTTTGCCAGGGGTGGGAAACTTGTAACCTTCAAGACTTTCTTGGACTACAACTCCAGAAGTCCTAGTCAATACAATCAAAGGTGAGGGTGGATGGGAGATGAACTCCAACAACATCTGCAGGGCTACGAACTGCCTAGCCCTCTGTGAGCGACCTGGCCTATCCAAACAGAAAATCTGTCTGCCTGCAACTCTGTCAGTATGATGAGATGGAACTGAGCAGAATCTAGTTCCCCTTATTAAATCAAGTTCTAATACACATGGAAGTGTTTGCTACATGCCTGGAGAGGACAGAAATGAATAGTGTTATTAAACGCTTATTATTCAGGCCTGGCACTAAGCTGAAACTAAAAACCCGGTAACAAAATGCTGCCTTTTCTATGCATAGACACAATTCCAATTGACTTTGTAGGATGCCTTGTGTGGTTCAGAAGAATGCCTCTCTTCCTGCACTTTAAACTATGCCTGCTCATCATAACTAACAGAAACAGAAATACAGAGAGGTAGTTTTTGGCCACAATGTACTTTTAAATTAACCTGGCAAAGCAATACATGTAAGTGGTTAGTGCTTCTTAAAACACACTTGCATGATGCAGGTATTGTACTGTGTTGTAGTGGTTTATTTGTAGGTATGAAGAATATTTCTTTTGCATTTCTGTCCAATATTATCTCATACTTTCTCATTAATTTTGTTTGTTTTACTGTTTTTATATTTCTTTTCTTCCAAGGAGGTCAAGGAGATACACAAGTATCATTGGCCTTTCAGGATTGTCCCAAGTCCTGTGGTTTCCAGGCCAAAAAACCAAGACTTAAGGATGTCCCCATGGCAATGTCATTAAGCATTAGACATTAGAAAACCCTATGAAATTCATATGTTGCCATAAGTCAACAGGCACCTTGAAGGCACATACATGCATTAAGTATCAACCACATTTACTCATAAAGCTTGTCACTCAGTCACACACAAACACACAGAGAGAACATATTCTTTCCTGCTTGGAAATTAAGACAGAAATCTTAAGTAAAGGAGTTTTTCCCAAATTAAGCTGACATGAGAGGATTATTTCTTCTCACTTGCTAAAGGAGACAGGATAAGGAACGTACAATCTAGCCTACATGCTTCTACTTAGAAGGTAGATGCAAAGCAAGGTAGATGGTGAACTCTGGTAGCACAATGACTGGGAAGGAAGAAGTAAACACATTGACCCCTCTGGAGATTCTTTGCAAGCTGTAGCAACAAATCAATTAAGCCTTAGAAATGATAGATAGCTTCTGGTTTACCAGCTGACCCAGACATTTATACCTTACCTTTTGCCCAGAGCTGAACCCACTAAAACTGGAGAATTTCTAATTCATCTCATCTCCCAAATGGAGACAACTCTGGCCAAGGCCGTGAGATCTGGCAACCCTCTGTACAAGCCTATGCACTACTATATCTTCACAGCAACTCTCTCTAGCTCAGTGGTTCTCAACCTGTGGGTCCCCAGATGTTCGTGGACTTCAGCTCCCAGAAGCCCCAGCCACTATGGTCAATGCTCAGGGCTTCTGGGAGCTGAACATCTGGGGACCCACAGGTTGAGAACCACTGCTCTAGCTGACAGTGATGGATGAGAACTTCAGTTCACTTCACATTTACTATTGAAATTTCTTTACATTCAAGATAGGAAGAACTTGAGAGGTAAATGATGTGAAAGTGGAAAAGTTGAAACTATAAGATTTGCCCATCCAGGCCCTGACACGGATAGCTTTTTCTATCTGGATGTTTAAACATCTAGTTCTGAATATCTGTGTATCCCACTATGTCAGTGCTGAATTAGGGCTTGCACGACTTTTCTATGAAAGCACATCTTTAGCATCTATTTGCTTTTCAATGACAACATGGTCTTCTCCTCTTTGGGAATAACTGTACATATTGAATTTGACTGGTGCAAATGGAGGAGGATTTTTTGTTTGGACACATTTTTGAAGAATTTGCCAAGATTCACTAATTTCTTATGCTCCAGGTTTAAAAAAAAAAAGCATGAACAACTTGAATGTCAGAGAAAGTGAAATGGACAGATTTCTCCATCCCTAGCTAAAGAGATGCTGCCCTGCTTGAAGGAAGCCTGTGTTTGCTGTCACTGTTATGTGCCTCCAAGTCACATAACCCTTTTCTAGAGTTTTCTTGACAAGATTTATTCTGAGGAGGGTTGAGAGGCTGAGAAAGTGTGACTTGCCCAAGGCCACTCAGTGGGCTTCCACGGTTAACCAGGGATTCAAACCCTGGTGTCCAGATTTGCAGGGCAACACTCAAACCACCATGCCACAATGGCCCACCTTGTGAATACACTAGACATGTGTCCTATAATATGTGTATGAGTGACTGCTAAAGATTCAAGATCTGCACTGTTTCCCTGCAGGACCTCAGAGGGCCTCAACCTCTCATGCTGTACCCCTTTCTCCATTCTTTTAAAAAAATAATTAACTAAATGTACAGAATGGAAGAGCTAAGTCATCCCTTCCCCTGCAAGGACAAGACTACTTCGCTCACACCCCGCATAAATGGGGCTCTCCTGCCAAAGGCAAATGAAGGCAGAGATAACAGGTGAGCCTCCCTCCCTCCCTTCTGTTGCAGAAGTTTTGTCTTTGCTTTTACCCCTCACAGAAAATCAATTTCGTCCTTCAACAAAAAGTATAGTACCCATGCTAGCAGATGAAAGCAAGTAATTACTCATGCCCAGTTCAGTTTAGCCTGAATCAAATACTGATTCTCACTGAGATAAAAGGCATGGCCTCTGCAGTAGGAGGATTGAGAAGGTAGTTTGGGCAGCATTTTGGCCTTGGATTTTGTTTTTGGCAGGAGAGCCCTATGAACAGGGAAAAAGAGGGAGGAGGGACATCTTTTTTCTACACATGAAAAACAAAAGGCCCCTGTCAATGGGATGGAGGAAGAAGGAAAAAAACAGCCCTAAGGCTCAAATAGCTGAAAATAGCTGGCAAACCACTTGAGGTAATTATCACAAATTTTCTGCATCAGAGTTTTTCTTGATCAGGGGGCACTTGGGGAACCCTTAGGAGGCTTCAAGGGGGCTCAACGGGAAGTATCCCCTGCTATAGTGGCCCCTTAAATACTACTGCTTGCTTCATGTCTGAGTTGGGATGTGACCCTGAGTATCGCCTGCCCTAGTTCCCAGAGCAGTCTTCCATCTTCCAAAGCTTGGCAGCCCCCCAGCCATCCTGCCTGCTCCAGTGTTTTGTCTTGCTTTATATCAGCTGGCTTCGCTTTATTCATTCTCAAAGATCTGGCTTATTAGCACCATACAAGTGAAACCCTCCAGTTTCCCTGAAAAGGGAACCCTTCCCTCAACAGTTTGAAGATCTGGCCACTGGGTTGTTAGGGCTGTTGCCCTTTAGTCACCTCTCTGCCTTTCTGTCCCATTTGGATTCCACACTCTGTTTCTGGTCCTGCTGGGATTGCTTGAATTCCTTATCAGGACATCCTTCAAAGGCAAGTAGAATCAGGTCATGTCATAAGAATATACTTGTAATTCAAAGTGCCTAGCAAACAAGACTTTTAAACCTTGTTGTTTGTGCATTAACTATAGTGTAAACAGCACTGCTATTATTTCATTATCTAACATTATAATGAATTTAAGTATCTACTTTGTTACCATTGTCAATAGGAAATGAACCAAAGTGACTTAGCTTTAATTGAAAATTCAAAGCATAACTCTTAATGAAGAGGAAAATCCTCTTGTGACTAATGTTCCAGGGCTCATATTCTGTGGTGAAGAGACAGATACATACTGGCACTTTCATTGACCATTTCCACACTAGACTGTTATAGCGCTATTATTCCACTTGCAGCATCCTATGGAATCCTGGAGTTTGCAGTTTTGGGAGGGGTCAAGCGAAACCCAGGATTCCATAGGATGTTGCAAGTTGAATAATAGCGCTATAACAGTCTAGTTCAGAAATGGCCATTAAAAATACATGATAAGTGTTTCAGAAGTTAGTAAAACATGTTCCCCTTTTAAAGTGTTGTAAAATACAGTAGCATTCAACTTCAAACGGCCATGGAAGATGCATACTCACATATCACGTGCTCCTCCATCTCAAAACCTAACTCCCTTCAACATTCTGATGTCAGCATTGCGGTGTCAATATCTTTCACATGCTGCCTTGCACTTCTTTAGTGCAAGAAAATGCTTTTATGGGAAGCCTTTTATTCCTTGACATCATGTTGCCAGGAATCAGTGGCAAATTTAGCAAACAGCACAACCAGTATTGCTGGTACTCCAGTGTGGTTAATAATGGGCATTCTACTACAGAGGCTCACAGTCAATACCTGACAGTTACTTCTATAGTACAGTGGTTCTTAACCTGGGGTTCACATAGGGTTGCCATTCATCATGGAAAATGGAGAAAATCCCGGATTTAATGGATGAAAAAAAATGTACTGGCTGGTTGTGGCTGGGTGACGCAGCATATACCAGATTCCTCAAAGGCAACAATGACGATGGAAGCAGCAACGGCTGGTTGGCCTCTCATACTGTGCTGAAGATTCCAAGCACTATTATGCAGATATACCACAGAATGGAGAATGTAGGAAGGCAAGAGAAAAGCCCAGAAGATGAGGGAAGATGCCTAGCCCAGGCCTTGTGTGGTGAATGTGGCAACTCTGTTTGAGCCCAGGCAGTGTGGTAGAACCTCACTTCCAAGCAGCCATGAGAACAGAAGGGAGTCCCTTTACTCTTCTGGCTGCTTGGAAGCAAAGCAGCAAAGGTCTCAGTGCCCTTTTCAGGGAAAGCATCAATAAAAAACTTTTCTTTCACACTTTCCCCCAAAGCAGTACTAAGACCCTTACTTCCCAGGTGCTGCTTTGGGGGAAAGGGCATTCTTCAGGCATGTCTCCCAGTTATAACCTTCCTTTAAAAAATTCCAGCTTAATCTACTCTCCTGGCACTTGAAGGATCACATCATGTTATTCCACAGACTATTACCAAGCCTCCTTTCTTTGCACTGGCCATTTCCACATGGCGTCACTGTCCTGCAATGGGGATGTATTGGCAGCGGTCTGCGAGTTGTGCTTTCACATGACGTCATTGCAGTCCCGCTGCCAATGCATCCCTACCTGTTGTGATTGTGGGATATTCCATTAACGGAAAAAATCCGCTCCCATCACCAGTGGCCATGCAGAAGGGGTGGAAGCATAATCTATGTGCTTCTTTCCCCAGTGCAGCAATAGGAAAGAGGCTGGCTGCATTGCAGAAAGAAGGGGCGTGCTTCTAGCATAAATCAAAGAAAACAAAGAGGACTGAAAGCAGCTTTCCATTCCACAGAGGGATGCTTTCTGTTTCTAAGAGCACACAAATTGGATGCCTAAGACTTTTGTACAACTGGTTAATCTTGGTGTTCCAAGAAACAAAAGCCTGTCCTCACATGTTTTCAAAATACAATTTTCTGTTCCAACTTCTTCTTCTTTTTTTCAAATTTCCCCATTAAATCAAATTATCTAGTCATATGACAGTTAATAAAGAGAGATGCACCTCCCAGTCAGATCCAGATGGAGAATAATGGAGTGAGAAGCTGTTTGAAGTTGGGTACCAGTTCATGACAGAGTCTGTGCCACAGCTCTCCACGATTGTTTTCAGGTGCAAGAAGAAAATCTTGCAAATGGTCAAACTGTCTCTAGCAGGGGAAAGACTCCTTCTGTAATTTAGCACAGATGTGTCTGTGACATTTTTTTTTCTTCAACAAAACCATTATGGCTATGCAGCAGCATGGGCAGAACAAACATTTTTCTTAAAGGGCTAAATTATTTAGAATGCTTTATTGGCTTCAGGCAATTATCCTTGCCCTTTGCCTGAGAAAACCCTAAAGCTGACTATGGTATTGCTTACAACTGCTTGTCTCCTGAATGGCTGGAGTTAATCCCACAGCCTTTTATTCCATTAACATCAGTGGAAACAAAGGATGTTCAACACCTTCATGGAAAACATTAAGCAACTTGCAAGATTAGCTTGTGGAAATGGTGCAACTAAAGAGTAAAAAGAGATGTTGGTTGAAAAGTCAAGGGAGGGAGATGTCCTGTAGACCTGAAGTGGAATATAGCAGACCTTGGAAAAGTTCCTTGCTGGGAATGTAATTTCCAGAATCCATTCACCACCAAGAAACAATATCCAACCAAATTTCCCTTACCACTGGCCATGACATACCCTCTAACTGTCCCACTCTGGCAGAGACAGCCCCAAATAAGCCACATTTGTCCCACTTTTTCAGTTGCTTTTAGAAGGTCCCAGTTTCTTTCTCCAGCTCCCAGAACATTTCTGCACGACACTCTTATAGCGCAATGATTCCACTTTCAACCTCGTATGGAATCCTGGGGTTTGCAGTTCCGGGAGGGGCCGGATGTCATGTGGAAATGCCCCAGTTTCCCTCTTTGTCCTCAGCTTACTTCAGTTTCTGCAAACTGAGTTCAGTGCAAAACTAATTTGCACTCAACTCAGCAGTGTGGAAGAGAGAAGATAGGTGCAGAATCTTGCCCTTCCCAGTAGGTTCAAGCAAAAGCAAACTACTACAACCTCTCCTTAAACTGGAGGGGAGAGAAAGGGGCAAAATCTTGCCATTGCTTATAGGCTGAGGCAAAACCATACTGCTGCAGCTTCACCTAGCTGCAGCTTCACCTAGTATGTGTGGCCCTTTTCGCACAGCGTTTTGGAAGCGAGAAGGCCCCTTGAGCATCGCGTAAATGTGAGGAGCAGTCTGCATGACGCACTCACATTTACGTGATGCTCAAGAGCCTGATGTGAAGCGGGCATGGATTTTTTCATTTTCGTCTTCAAGCCGAAAATGCTCCATGCTCACGCATCGCTCAGGGTCCTGGAGTGTACTCATCTGCTGTGTGAAGCTTCCTGAGCCACGCCGGTCATGCTTCCTGCCCCAGCGCAGCCTACAACAAGGAAGGAGCTGCGGAGCTGAAGCAGGAGGCTTGTGAGAGCGTTCCTTCCAAGCCTTCTCACGTGAAAACCTCAACCCAGCAGCGTTAAAAGGTAAGGTGCGGAAAGGGCCTGTTTTTCCTTCATTAATATCTTTTGCCATCTTGACCACACTCTCATGTTGCCCAGCCATACAGCTACCACTTTGATCTGTAAAATGTTGGAGGGTATGCATGTGTACATTTTCAAAGTTGGGCCTTTTTATTATATTTCTGAGTTACAGAATTTCCTACATCATAATTCTTTGCAACATTCAAAAGATGTTTAGTATTCTGATTTAGCCAAATTACTCTTGGCAGTGGAGCTCATTGTCATTGGAGGTTTGGAATAATATCCTAGAAAATTCTGCAAGGTTGGGATTTGTTGACATATTTAGAATTCATGTAATAGGCTGACAAAAATCCTCTCATAAACTTCAAAAGAGATGCAGACAATAGTTGCTGTCAGAGCACTCAAATTTTTTACAATAAGAAGAAAAGCAAGGTGGGGGAGAGAAAGAAAGAAAGAAAAGAAAAAAAGATAAAAGGACTATGGGCAAGTAGTATAAAAAATGATACTAAGTGAGCAGAAGAGGTTTAAAGTTGTTCTCCAGAAAATCGTTGTGAATGAATTTCATCATTCTTGTTACAAATGTGTTTTTCTGACACTTTAATTATGAAGAAACTATTCCTGAAACACACAAAATGAGCTGAAGCTGCCATACATTTAAGTAAAAGGCTATCACATCTCCATATTACCAAATTCACAGTGCACTTCAAATTAAATGGCATTTTATTGTGGTTGTATGAAATGAGCACTGCAAAATGGAAAAAGGAATGCAGAAATACAAGGAGCATTCCAATCATTTTATTTCATACCTTTTTTTAAAAAAAAAACTAGAAACATTCAAAATGGAACACTGGAAACCTTTATAATGTAAAGAATGTAACCTCTATATTCTTCATATAACCTCCACATTCTTCATAAAACTGCATAGAAAAAGTCTTATCTGTTTGCAAATGGGCCAGTATGGACCATGCAAATAAAATGATGAGAGCTCATTAGAAAATGGGAAATAGATGACAAGTTTCTAATCGCTGAGTATGCCATATACCAAAGTAATCATAACTACGACTTCCATATGTACGTCTCATTGTACTGCATGACCACCCTTGCCCAGCTTATATAAAATTGAATACCATAGCAGTAATTAAATTTCTGTAACCTAGAGATTTTTTTCCCTCCAGAAAGCATATCTAAGGAGTGCATTCAAAATATTTTATTTTCTTTATTTGCATGTATACTATTTCACCCACAATAATTTGCAAGCTATGCTTTATTGATTAAGCTATTAATTTGTTACCATTTTGTTGTTGTTGTGTGCCTTCAATTCATTTCTAACTTATGGCACCCCTAAGGTGAACCTATCGTTGGGGTTTTCTGGGGCAGAGAGTGTGAGATGTGACCAAGGTCACCCAGTGGATTTCCATGGCTGAGCAGGGAATCAAACCCTGGTCTCCAGGGTCACAGTTCAACACTCAAACCACTATGACACACTGGCTGTCATCGGCTGTTACCATGCATGACTCTAAAACAAAAGTCTTGGGCCCTTTTAAACTATACAATTGTAACAGTATGATTCCACTTTACCTGCTATGGCAACAGTGTACAGAATCCTAGGATGTGTGTTTTGGGGAGACATTTACTTATCTTGCTGAGAGTTCTAAATATTGCCCCCAAGCTGCAAATCCCAGGAATCCATCAAATGAAACCATGGCAGTTAGAGCGGAATCATAGTGTTATAATTGCGTAGTGGGAAACGGCTCCTTGACAGTGCCTTGTTGTCACTCTTCTGGACTTAGATTGTCTAAAGAAGTTTCTTTTAGCATGATATTGCTATCTGGTAAAGTCACAGAATCTGCCAATAATGTCATAGTGGCTATGGCCCTTCCAATGGTTGCCTAGAAATTCTCAATGTACTCCAGCTGAAACTATTGCTTGCACATCTTAGCTGAAATTTCATGGTTTTAGTCTCAGAGCAGATCAACCAAACAGATGATCACTGCAAAATCTACAAGTAATTATGAGAGGAAAAAATTTGATTCACCCCATGACAGTATGTGGTGAAACTTTCTTCATGCTGACTCCTCATTTATGAGGAACTTGTTGGTAAGGAAAAGTCTCTCAGATGGGAAGTGCCATGCAAAGCAAAGGACAGGTCTTGAATCTATCATTTATCAGCTGAGAGGGGGTGGAGTTGGCCACTGCAGACCTATACAATATGATTTCCAGGTTCCTTGCATTTTCTGTATGCTGTTTAGACAGTTCATACTGCTTCTCAATTCTCACCTCAGCTTGCTCTAAGCCAAAACCTATCCTTATTTGAAGGCTGAACCTTAGCCAAACAAAAGCCAATTAACAAAAGAAACAGGATATCAGACGCACTTGAAGTCGACCTTTGTCAAACAAATCTATGGAAAATTAAGCTCAATCTACAATATCATTCAGCCATGGAAGGCAAGCCTGAAAAAGAAGCCTGCTTGAGGAAATAAGACTGAGCTGAGGAGTGGAGAGAAAACTCACATCTAAGTCTAAGTTCTGAATCTTCTCCAGGTACCATGATTGTCAAGAAAATCAGTTGTTACAGACAGGCAACCCTCAACAGAGAAGTCCAGTGGGAAAAATTCCTGATCAGAAAATGCAGACTGGCTAAAAGTAGTGGATTGGAAAATGTATTTTTGGGGGCTACAAACCAGCATGGACATGCTCTCTGTGTGGGTCTGGAAGATCTCACCTACAAAAGTAATATGAGTCATAAAATTCTCTATTTTCCAACCTCTGGGTTGATGTTTGGATAATGAAGACTCCAGAAGTCCTGACATGCTTAGCCCCGAAAGCCCTCACTAGCATCTCCCAGAGTTCTTGTTAAGCACATTGTCTTGAACCAAAAGGCACAACTGGGCCAGAGTTTCACTCTCTTCTCATTGTGTTATTCCATATCCTCCAACTGATCCAATTTGTCAGGGACAGTCTCAGTCAATCCTCCATTCTACCCACTTTTTCAGCTACTTTTGAAATGTTGCAGTTTCCCTCCCCCCCCCACCCATCTTCCCCTTTGTCCTGAACTTATTTCAATGGCTGCAAGCTGAGTTAAACATCTAAAAGTAGTTTGTATTCAATTAACTCAACAGAAGAGAGGTAGCGGCAGAATCTTACCCTTCATAGTTGGTTTGGACAAGAGAAAACCATTGCTTGTGTGTTCTTCCCCATCAACTTTTGCCATGTTGACCACATTCTGATGCTTAGCCACATTCTGTAAGTTTTTTGTTTTTGTCTTTACCTGTGAAATGTGGTGGTCTTGTCATTCCCTTCCTCTCTCTTAGGCTAGGCTTGGCTAGGATGAGGAGGCAGAAAAGAGAAGGAGAGAGAGATGGAAAAGCATCCACTGTTGACTTAGGAACTCTGAATATTCTAGAAGAGAGTTATCTTTGTCCTTGATGGAATCAGGAAGTGAACTTTTTCCCTTGGAGGAGCCATAGGCCATTTCTGCGCTAGACTGTTATAGTGCTATGATTCCACTTTCAACATCCTATGGAATCCTGGGGTTTGCAGTTTAGGGAGAGGCCTCAAAGGCCCTTCCTAAATTGCAAATCCCAGGATTCCATAGGATATTGAAAGTGGAATCATAGCACTATAACAGTCCAGTGCGGAAATGGCCCTAGATCTGATAGCTATCAACAGATCCACTGTTATAAAGAGCAGTGCCTATTTATAGCACTGTTTGCTTCCAAATAGTTTGCCCTCAATGCTGCATTTCTTCCTAGAAGACTTCACATTAAGATCTATGATGTAATAACAAAGACCAGTGGTCAATACTGCCAATATTTAGAAAGTTACAGTCTTTAAATTGTACAGTGCCAAGTACTATTCTACAGCGGTCAGTGGATTAGTTTGGGAATTAACTACTGAGCAGAATGTTGGACATTATAACCCAAGAGATGTTGCAGGGAATTTGGTTGTGCCTTCTGTGTGTGGCAGTAGCAAATGAGACCCAATAAATCAACTGAAATCCAAAAGAGTTCAATTGGAGCCAGAATTAGTCCTCTTCAAGTTTCAGATTCATTGTGTGGACTTCAAACCATCCCTCTCAATCTTGATCCTGAAAAATGGCAAGACAGTGTCTGCTTTACATGAATGTCTGCTGGAGATGATGAATACTTGTTCATTTCCATAGATTGACTGTTTTCTGTTATAGGAAATTGGGTTACTGCCTATTAAAGTACACACACCTGGGAGAAATGGATATGTTTAGCCTGGAGAAGAGAAGGTTAAGAAGTGGCATGATAGCTATGTTTAAATATTTGAAGGGATGTCATATGGAAGATGGAGCAAGCTTGTTTTCTGCTGCTCCAGAGGTGTGAAGCAGTGGCTTCAAACTTGAGGAAAAGAGATTCCACCTAAACATTAGAAAGAACTTCCTGATGGTAAGAACAATTCAACAGTGGAATATGCTATCTCAGAGTGAGGTAGAGTCTTCTTCTTGGAAGTTTTTAAACAGAGGCTGGATGGCCATCTGTGGGGAATGCTTTGATTGTGTATTCCTGCATGGCAGTGGGTTGGACTTCATGGCCTTTGTGGTCTCTTCAAACTCTGTGATTCTGTGATTCATGCTTGAAAACCATGCAGCACCTTTGCCTGTTCTTCACATGAGAGATCCAGGCTTTCTAGGCCTTTGCTTTGGAAATTAAGTTGTAGGAATACCAAGGTTCATCTCTGAAATGCATGGATTAAGCAAAATGCAGAGAACCACTGGGCAAATGCAGAATGTCTTTTCCTTGTCACGTTGAAAAAACATTGTGACTTTGGAGCTGGATCAAACTCTCTCTTTCTTTTATATCTAAAACACTGAACTTAAGGATAAAAATTGCTTTTATTAAAATGCCTGGGAATATGTATTGCATATATGTTGTTCAGGCATAACTGTGACCTCCACTCCTCCCTCTGCCCTACAGCAATGCAATTATTTCATCAATGCTTTCAAATATAAACAATAAAATGCAAGCACATTAATCAAAAATATTGATCAACCTCAAATAAGAGCCTGCGTGAATACATAATTGCATCATAAATCAATCATCCTTTCTATGAAGCTACAAATTCAATACTGTTTTCAAGAAACAGCAATTACAAGGTTCTAAATGTTTGTTTGAGGATCGAAGTGATCTGGGGTCAAATAGCCTGTTACTAAGGAATTATTTGAGCCCTAACAGCTACCTGCTATGAACTACAGTTCATCCTCTGATCCTACTATCCATACCTTCCATCTTGTCATCAAATTCAGCATACTCAACTTCTTCATGCTTATTATAGTGGGTAGGGATATCCACCTCTATGTGTATTTGTCCAGAGTGATGGGTTGCAAAACTTATATGCTAATTAGCAGTGGGACTGTGATTGTGATTGTTCTATTAGGTTCCAAATGTAATGTTTTATTAAAAATACTGAACATGCTAGTTGGGCAGACAAACATTTTTACAACTGTTTTTTTAAAAAAAGAAAAGAAAAGAAAAGAAAAGAAAAGAAGCCCAACTGGATATTTATTCTTAGAAAATTTCCACACCCAATTTGAGATAATTGTAGTTTACAATGATGTAAAAATTTGCACCAAGAGATAAACAGATGCCTAGCCCATGCAAATTAACAATTAAAAAAAGCTTTTGAGTAATTAGTACTTTTCCAAATAAAAACTAAGAGGTGTGAGGTAGTGACATATTTCACCTGATGCCTAATGTTTTCAGCTTTGTTTCTGATGCTAAACTCACATGCTAAACATACAAAAAGAACAAGACAGTTCACTTTGAAAGTTCTTTAAAATTATTCAGCATCCTCAAAAGAGAAAGTCAATATATCAGTCAAGCAACAAGCGTAGACCTGGGTCCAATGGTTTGGGTTTTTTTGTTTTGTTTTGTTTATTTTTATTTTGGACAGAACTGTTTTCATCAGTAAAATCAGAAGGAGTAGGGCAATTCCTTCTCTCCCTCTCTCGCTCCTCCCTTCATCCTCCTCATAACTGTTTCTAAGCACTTGGAAATGCCTGCAGCAGGTTTGGGAATGGCATAGATGGTTGCAGAGGGGTGAGAAGAAAGTCTCACTCACTCAGATGTCACTCATATCTGTGCATTTCTTTTTTTTTCTGCCCAAGTGTAGAACCTTACACTTCTCCCTGTTGAAATTCTTTTTGTTAGATTTGCCCAGGTCTCTAATCTGGTAAGATCATTCTGAATTCTGATCAAGTCTTCTTGGGTGTTAGGTACCTCTCCTAATTTGGTGTCATCTGCAAATTTGATCAGCATGCCTTCTATTCCCTCATCCAAGTCATTGATGAAGATGTTGAACAGCACTGGGCCCAGGACAGAATCCTGTGGCACCCCACTAGTCTCTTCTCTCAAGGATGAGGAGGAACCACTGGTGAGCACCCTTTGTTGGGTTTAGTCTGTCAACCAGTTACAAATCCTTCTAACACTAGTATTGTCTAGCCCATATTTTACCAGGTTATTTGCAAGAATCATAGAGGACCTTGTCAAAGACCTTGTTGAAGACAAGATTCACTACGACCACAGCATTCTCTTCCTCTGCCAAGCTAGTAACTTTCTCAAAAAAAAGCGGGGGGAGGGAGAGAGAGAGAGAATATTAGTCTGGTATGACTTGCCATTGAGAAACCCATGTTGACTTTTAGGGATCACAGCATTCCTTTCTAAGTGCAAGTCAAACATTCCCATCCCCCCAGGCAACCCTCCTCTGAACAAATCCTACCAAGAAAACTCCATGATAGGGTTGCCTTAGGGTTACCATGAGTCAGATACAATTTGAAGGCACATAGCAGCAGCAGCAACAACAACCACCACCGTGAAAATGCAGCCCATGGGAACTTTCCTGAAATTGACTTTGACCCTTCATTTGAAAGAAGTACAGTGCCCTTGTGGAAAATAAAACTGAGGTAGGTGGACTGACTGTTGACATGGAGGAGGGAGTCATCACATGATTCCTGTCGCAAAACACCGTGAAGGAATTGCTGAGCTGTGTGAGCTATCCGTTCTGACAATGAAGTCTACTAGTAAAGGCAGTGTGACCCCATTGTCTGGGAAGAATGTGAAGCACATAGTGGAGGGTGAGAGTCTTTGTCAGCTTGGGAACACACCCCCCCTTTGTATGTTGGTGGTCTACACATGTGGATAG
Source organism: Iguana delicatissima (assembly GCA_948472985.1). Taxonomy (NCBI): domain Eukaryota; kingdom Metazoa; phylum Chordata; class Lepidosauria; order Squamata; family Iguanidae; genus Iguana; species Iguana delicatissima. The sequence continues at coordinate 74,924 of CAOKZL010000911.1, forward strand.
GACCACTTCGCCCTTCCACTCATCTGAACCCCGCTGATGTAAGCTTCGACAGGTCCCACATTTTATTCCACATAAACATTTGTTTGATATTAATTTGTTATCTGCACCATACCCTGAGATCTCTAGATATAGGGTGGGATATAAATACTTTAATAAAATAAATAAGTAAATAAATATCCACAGTAGATGAAAGAAAGGGGGATTGTAAACTATTCTGCACATATTATTCTAACAAAGAAAACTGTTAAATCTTATTAAAGTGAGGAAGGTCTCTGCTAGCTTGCAGAGCTATGGAGCATGGTGATTTCAATGTAAGAATTAAATTATTTACGCCTGTTAAAGGCTTCTTTCTATAATATTCAGCTTGCTGTTTGTAGGCTAGACTGAACTCAATTCCCACTTCTTTTCCTCTCTCCAAAAGCAGAATGGTATAAATCAAAGCCTGAGAAACAGTACAGAAGTCTCATTATATATTTATGCATTTTATGAGTCTATTTTCAAATATTTTTAGTCTGCTTCTTGATTCAGAAAGTTCTCAGGATGACAGAAAAGTGAAAGAAAACAACCGTTTAGCACAACAGACTAAAAATAATAAAGCCATAATAGCAGCAAGTTAAATAGACAAAGGCTTAAAAACATAACCCTGGCACAGAGCAAAATGTTCTTGCAAATATTCAATATAAAATCCCCTCACGGTCACTTTTCAGTTAAAAAAAAAACAACCCTCATGTTTAAATGTCTGGGTGAACAAGAAGGCTTTGACTGGACATCTGAATCTTTTTAATGAAAGCAGCACAGAACAGAAAGTGTAAACAGGGTGCCACCACTGAAAAAGCCCCTCCTGCAATTCTCAGTTGCTTCAAGTAGAGCACTTGGAGAATGACCTCTGATGAAGGACCCAATTCCTTAGCAGGTACATGCAGGGATATGGTGATGGAGGGAGAGCAAAAGGAGGGACTTGCCACCCCTGTATAAGAATTCTGCCCCAGTGAAATTTCCATTTAGTCCCCAAACTTCTAGCATTGCAGTAATTAAATTGAGCATTTGGAAATACAGTTTAGTCACCCAAAGAAAAGGCCAAGCCAAGTTACCAAGGAAATTGAAGCTCTCTACTAGTTCCCCATCAACCCCTTATTTTATTTTTTTAAGAATCTGCATGATTTAGGGGCAATTTTGCCTCCAAAACATGTAGAAATCTCTGCCAGTGTATGATACACTCCAGACCACCTCCACAAACACCCCTGGACCCTCATACTATTCCTTGACACTTCCTGTCATCATTTTGAGAGGGACTGCAGAGGAAACCAGAGGTATACAAGCTGGCTGGTGTTGTGGGGCCTGCAGTGTGGTGGTAGTGGGCAATTGACCTCTGGCCCTCAGGCAGTTGCTCCCGGTTCATACAACAAGTAAGGCCATTTCTGCACTAGACTCTTCCAGGGCTATTATTCCACTTTCAACATCCTATGGAATCTGGGTTTGCAGTTTAAGGAAGGGCCTCAAAGGTGCCTCCCTAAATTGCAAAGCCCAGGATTCCACAGGATGTTGAAAGCAGAATAATAGCACTATAACAGTTTAGTGCAGATAGGTACTAAATTAAACATCTGGCATTATGCTGGCTTATTAGGGAATGCAATATAACCCCTCAGTTAAACACATTCCCTTGAACTCTTTCCACACTTCCAATCAAATCAAAGTCCCTTCTGTGAATCTCACCAATTCCTCACCATTTCTCTATTTCTAACTGGCCCTATCTGACAGTTTAACAGACAAATGTTTGGGTCTTCTTTATATTCACAGGTCATTTTCTCCCTACACCGTTATAGCGCTATTATTCCACTTTCAACCTCCTGTGGAATTCTGGGATTTGCAGTTTACTGAGGCCAAAGAGGTCTCTGGCTGAGAATTCTAAAGGGCTCTCCCTAAACTGCAAACACCAGGATTCTGTAGGAGGTTGAAAGTGGAATAATAGCACTATAACAGTGTAGTGCAGAAATGGCTATACCCTCTCCACCTTGTTTCAGTGATGTCTCTTCTCAGTCTAGAGTATGATAATCTAATACTTCTCTATATTAGTCAGCTTCTGAATATAGACTTGGGAGGGGATACCTACTTGTCTTTAATCTCAAGCAACAAAATGTCTTAGGACAATCCTATGTGAAATGTATCAAATCTGGAAGGAGACAGAATTTCTGTTCATAACAAATGATAGTTTATTTACATAAGCAATTAAAAAAACCTAATTCTGCCAGGTTTTTACATTTATATTTCTGCACGTTTGTTTTGTTTAGCCTTTTTCGTGATCTGTGGTTTACAATCTTGTTAAAACTGGTATTTGAGCACTTTGACCTGTGAGAAGTAAGAGGCTGCCTAGATTACAGAAACAAACAAATATTAAAATAAATAACATTCACTCCCAAGCAGACTGCTACTAGAAAACATATTCAATTTCATTTATTAAGTTCATTTATTCCCTTGGAAATGACATATTGACATGACCAACTTCGCATCTTAATAACCAGAAAAACAAATTAGTACAAGACCAAAAGCACCTCAAAAGGTGACTGGTTTTCAGCTGAACTACCGTCTTCAAGACTATTAGTTACACCCCTGATGCAAGAATGACCCTAGCAACTCTACTAACTTTGCCCTTTTCATTATCTTCTGAGAAGCCTATCCGATTATAAATACAGTTCTTTGTAAAATTCAAACTCTTTGTTTCCCATGCCTGGAGCTAAAGGTAACTCCATTGTCCCTCCCTTTGACAACTAAATAGTTCTCCCTTGTTAAGGAACTTGACCTTTTGTAAATCACAGGGACAAATATGGAGGTGGGAATTGCCAGTGGAGTTGTCTACTAATTAAAAACATTTCATTCATTACTTGCCTTTAACCCAATCAAGCTATTCAATTGTATTTTAATATATTTGCTTTTTACTCTACCTCCATAAAGGTGCTTTTTAGAACACAGTAGAGGATATTAAAGAATACCTGAAGCTCAGTTATAGAAGAAGACTATCCAGTTGATGGTACCATAGGAAATAATTATCTGACCCGCAGAGCTTTGTATTTTGCTTTTAAGGAGAATTAATATCATGTCATGCTGAAGTTATCCATGACTTAGCAGTGGGCAGATGAAAATGATGTTCTAGGTTCAGATTGTATAGTGGAGAAGTACATCTTTCCAGAGTGGCTAGTGTGTAGTTCTATCACCATCAGACTGGAGACAAGTATCATACGAAGACAAGCTTCATAGTCCCTTCATCAGCCATGCTGAAAGCCTTAAAATGAATGGAAAAGATAGCAAAAAATTAAATGCTGCCTCAAGTCTGGTAGACATAAATCCTAGCTGTTCGCCTCAACCGAAGTAGATTCGCTGAATCTATAGCAACTAGGTACATCAATGCTTACATAAATTCTATTATTCCAAGAGGTCTTCTCTTGTCAGAATTAACAATAGGATTCAGGCTTTGATCTCGCCCTGCCCTGCTTATTTCTTCACTTTCTATCACTGCCACCTGCAATTGCACAACTTACAGCAAGGTGAGTTTAGACTAGAACTAAAGAAGCTGTATCTCTATAGATGCTGTTGGATTTCAGTTCTTAGTAGTTGCAGCCAACCTAGTCAATGGTGCGTGATGGAAATTTTAGTTCATGAACTTCTGGTGGGCCACAGGCTGCATCAGAGAGAAACAGTACAACCTTCTCACATGACAGGGATCCTACTCTGAGAAAGTTTGTCAAATTTTCTCAGCCAGAGGTGGAAGGGAAGGAAAAGCAAATGGAAGTAGTGAATCAACAAAGTGGTCAGCAGAGAGAGGATCATCTAAGCCACCTTTTGATTCACTGAGATGTTCACCTGGCCATGCAACTGGGGAAGTTTGGTCACAACTCTGTCAAGCCTCTTTTCAGATGTCTGTCCACTGCCTAATGTTGTTACAATATGGTTGCTCTCCAGTGACAATCTCATTGAAAACCATTATCCTCTAGTGGTTAGAATCTGGGGGTGTGAGTTGAGAGATCCAAGTTCTCACAGAGATAAAAATGGGGATCTTGGGCCGATATTTCTCCTTCCATTTCTCTCACATGCATAATAAAGCCTGATCTACTAAGAAGTCTCTTGAGGAGACAAAACAGGGAAGAAGAAAGATATATATGTTGCCTTCAGTCTGCTAGGAGAAAGTTGGATATAAATGGATACCTCTAGCAAAGGAGAATCTATCAACTCCTAAAATGATGTGTTACGCTGATAGCTCTCAAAGTTGTGGTCTTCCTCACAATCACAGTGTTGGTAATAGGGTGGCCAAATATTAGAGAGGACAGGTTTCCTGCGGAAGAGAGAATTCAGCATGTATGCCCAGTGTGCAGCTTTAAAACTGCTGAAATAATTATCTTCCAACTATTATTAATAGCAGAGGAGCCCTCTTTGTTTTTGCATCTGGCTACCCAAACCTCAAGGTCTCTTTCATGCTACATAATTATAACATTTTGATTTTGTCATGGCTGCATCCTATGGGATCCTGGGATTTGTAGTTTAGTGAGCCACTTAAAATCTTTGGGAGAGAATTCTAAATAGTTTGGAAAAGTGCAAATCCCAGGATTCCACAGGATGAAGCCATGGCACTTAAAGTAGTATCAAAGTCCTACAACTGTGTAGTGTGAACAAGATCCACATGATTTAAACAAAGTATACTCAGTGTTCCCAATTAGCAGAGCTTGGGTACTTCTTGAGACTACAGCTCCAAGGATCCCCCAAACCAGCATGCCTAGCAGCTATGCTGGGTGGAAGATCTTGGAAGGTGAACTCCAAATGGCTGTTAGTAGCATTACTGTGGTGCCTTTGTTTATCCTTTGGATCCAGCAGCCAGAATCAGTACCTTTCCCATGTGGACTGGGAGTTCAGACATTTTCTTTCAGTGTTTTTGCTGCTCAGGAAAGTACTAAGAGTTGCTATGGAAAGCAATGATGCCTCAAGGGGCTTAAAAAATAGGACTTCATTCAAAAGAAGATTCTGAATGGTATTGTTCTTTAAAAAGTGTCCACAAGGAAGCAAACCAGTCCTTGAAGGCTGACTTTATTTTTAATGAGTTTCCAGGTATGATTACAACCACCTTCCCATTTAACAAGAAGAAGTTGATATTCCAAGTTGTGTAATGTTCAAATGTTCCTAACAAAAGAAGGGGAGCAATATAAAAGGGCAATGAAAAGATCTATGTCGAAGTTCTTCTATCAAACACCTGCACATCAGAGCTCTATGTAAATACGTACCACTTTGTTTTCCTCCCAAAGAAATGCTTTCTACCAAATGACTCCCACTGCCGGTCTCTACACACCTGGATAAATTAACCAAAGCCAATGCTCAAAAGCCTGGAGGAAGGCAATAGTGACACCTAAGTGACCTTCTTTTGTGTCAAAAAGCCAAAATGATCTTCCTGGGGAAACCTAATTAAAAGCAATTAGCTAGTAACCAGGTGAAACAGGTCACACACGGACTACTGGTTTCTTTCTGGAAAAGAAGCGTAATTGATCAAGCGGATATAGGCATGGGCCTAATGAGTCACTGAGGTGGAAAAAGAGGTTTCATGGAGGGTTGAGGAAAGGATGGAATTAGTTTCCAAATAACTACAGGGCAAGTGACTTTTCCAGATGGGTGGGCTTCTCCCATGGTGGCTTTGCTAGGGACAGACGATGTCAAACCAACAAATTTCGTATCACATGGAGATTTTTGAGATGAACAGGGCACTGGTTTCCTTTGTACTGCAAAATGAGCTATTTGTACTCTTTAACTAATATGCAGATTGGAATATCAGTATCCTTTCTTTCTCACACTTTTCTGACTTCTGAAATACAGTTCACTGATTTTTTAAAAAGGTTTACAAAAATACCAACACATTAAGGAAAATTGGGTGCAAAACAAAATACACATTGGTCAGGGGTAAGGGGGCAGAGGTAAGTCACACAATCCTAAAAATCCCTTGCCACTTTTTTTTGAGAGTAGAGAATGCAAAACAGTCGGGCAGTACTCTTTTACTATTATAATATATTGTTTTGCTTCTCAATGTATGTGTGTGCATGTGTAGGCATGCGTGTGTGCTAGATCACTGTAAACAAATATACTGTTTTAAGCTTCATATAAAGCAGAAATTCAAGAGGATGATTTATAAAAAGTAAGCTACTCTCCCTTTGAGCCAATTTTACACAAAGATCTTACAGCACCCTTGGGTGGAAAAGTGTTTTTTAAAAATAATAATAAGAGTAGGAAGTTATATTTTGACTTGAACTGTTTTATGTCCAGTGCCTTAGTATTTATGCATAGCATTATTTATTTATTCTTATGTGAAAACTCAAGCCTTATGCTTTTCATCTCATTTAGTGTTCCAGGTCTGATCTGAGACCCAGGAGAGTTATACACCACCATAGTTTATTTTCTGACAGCAGTTGTATAATAAAAATGGTGGGGATTTTTTTTTTTTGACAATTTAAATTAAAGGTAGCTTTAATTTGCAATTTTAATATACTGCGAAGATTATTATAGAGCAGCATGCATGCCAAAGGAGATCTATAATTTTAGTGTGAAGATGGTCTACTCCGGATGAATGTGACACAAGAGAAAGGAAACAGAATAATCAAATGAATCAAATTATGAATGTGAAATAATTCCATATACCATAAATTCATCAAAGGAAAGTTGGTTTCTCAAAGCAGAGAGTATCCAATGCCATCATTCATGATGTCCTTACCTATATACATGAAACTCCCCTGCCCGAAAAAACATCTAATCAATTTAAGCAAACAGCTGTTCTCAGTTCTTTTTCCTACATTAGGCACTTTAAAAGATGTAACTCTTCATCCCTACTCAGACATTCAGGGCATTCAATACAAGGTTGGCTTGAATGTATGACAAAGGGAATGGGCAAAACCTGCTTCTCCATCGTTAACTCTCTTCACACGGAAAGTGATAGCTGAAAATAATGGCATCCTCAGTGGAGAAGTTCTACCCACTGAACTACTCCATGTGATCAGAAATCCTGAATTTTCCCCCCTAGGTTTCTAGATTGTATGGAGACTTCCTCATTTAACAGAGGCTCACCTTTTCAACTGATCCCCATGGGAAGAAAGTAATAATGAAGATGATCAGGTTAGCTTGCTCCCTTTCCTTTTATGTTCACATTAACCCTGTCCTGTAGGATATTTGTAAGCTAAGACTTCAGGTTGTCTTATAAAGAACTAAGCTTGGTTAGATCAGAAGCGACTGATGAGGCTCATTAGGCTTGAGGCTATACAGAGGGCTCATAACACTTGCTTTGAAGAGAACTCACAATGTTCATCTAATAATAATGAGGGATCCTAACACTCATCTTTTGACGAGTGTTAACAGTGGTCACCTCCAGAAAGTGAGAATGTTCAAGAGAAAAATTCATATAGAATCCAAGTAAACATCCCCACCCTTTTGCCAAATCTCAAATGGCAGCTTTGAGCAATCAAGCACAGCAATCTCTGGTGTTTCTTCTGGTTTTGCAAAGTAGTCAACCTATGTACCCTTTGAGATCAGTTTATGAAGCCCTACTTTGGTTCCCTTTGAGAAGAGTCAGAGTGCTGGAAGCCCAAGAGAAGGCCTTTGGTGCATGTAAAAGAAGCTTCATGGACTGGAAGGGCCCCTTAATGTGGGAAAGGCATGGGCTGAAATCTGGTGGTGGGTGATGACTCACATGTCAGATGGTTAGTGACAACCTATTCTAGGATCTGGACAGTTGTAAAAATTATCCAAGCTACTCAGTTTCTTTGAGAGGGTTCACCACCTTGGATAGCTCCTTTAAGACTTGGAATAAAACCTGAAATAGATGTACCACCTCCCGGACATGAGAACTCCTGATGTTGGTACCTAATGATGCTGACCCTTGATGCCAGCCTTTAGTTGGCACAGAACATGGAGCTGAATGCAAGTAACATTTCTTTAAAACTAGAAATGCCACTCTTTGCCTGATTGTAGCTCCTTGCCCTCTTCTGCTGATCTTGCCCAAGAAGACTGTAAGTGAAATTTCAGCTTTTTTCTTTTAAATGGAGGTTGTAAGATAAAGCTTGGATACATTGGCTATAGTCACAGTTCTTCATCCAGATCAGTTGTGTATACACAGGCAAAAACCTGATTCCACATTTGTACAGTCTCTTGACTTACTGTGATTTAAGTAGCCTAACAGCACACAGAGCTGCAGCTGGCAATTATTGCCTGACTGGAAAAAAAAATAGTACAGTCTATTTTCTTCTTTCAGTATATGTTGTAAACACTATTTATTTCCATTCTCTCACTTTTAACATTCAGTTGTCAACTAAGTGCTGAGGTGCTACAGTCAGCTGGTGCTTCAATTAACACCTTATTAACTTCCAGCAGTTCAGCTGGGAGTGCTGGCCCAGCCCTTTTATTTTCTAATTCAAAATTACAAATTACATCATTCTTTTAAAAGGTGCTTTCCCCGGAACCAGACCTACCCCCCATCCTGCTCTGGCAATCAGGACACAGCTATTCTTCATGTCAACAAATTTGTGTCTTTCCTTTGGAAAGTAGGACCTTAAACATTTCTGTTGCCCTTCCAAAGCCATAAGGAAATATTATGCAAAGCGGATTAATATTGTTTGTTTGTCATGGCCACATGATTACGAATTGTCATGGGCATTTTGAATGGAAAGGTGATATAAAATTATTTTATATATTTACATTTCAAATTAATGTCAGTACATGTACTACATAAATGGAGCTAGGAAAAGTTACTTTTTTGGACTGTGACATACAGAATCTCTAAACATAATCATTGCCTTGGGCCTTGAGGAATTGAAGTCCAAAACTGTAACATTTCAAAGCTCTGTCCTGGCTCTTTTCAGATCAAAAGTGTTGATTCAAAGCATTTTGAAGTGTTAACTTTAATTATTTTGGTTGATATCATGGGGTATGAGTCTTTATTTGTCATAGCCCCTTGGAGTTCAAGTTGCTGCCAGGGTTGGTTTCTTATAGGTACCAAGTTAAAATATTACTTTTTGTTAAAGCTTTTGCTCCCCCATAACTTCGCTTTTTAATGTATATGTACAGGGTAGTGGTTTGAGGGTTGGATTATGACCCTGGAGACCAGATTTTGATTCCCTGCTCAGTCATGGAAATTTACTGGGTAACCTTGGGCACATCACACACTCTCAGCTCCAGAAAACCCTGTGATAGGGTCACCTTAGGGTCACCATAAGTCAGAAATCACTTGAAGGCACACAACAAGCACAGGGTTCTCAGTCTTTTAGTTTTCTTTACTGTTTTAGTTGGTAATCTCTTTTATATGCTTTTAATCCTTTTTCAATTATATTGTTGCTTTTATCTGGAATTGTTTTAAAGTGTTTATATTGTTTCAATTGTATGTCATCCTGAGATCTCACAGTTAATGTTGGGATAGAGGCATTTTAATATATAAATAAATATTTGGTATGTGCAGTCTTGCTGCATGAACTAGTAAGGTAGCCAGTAGTTTTATTGTCTTCTTTTACACAGATGACATCTACTGTCTTTAGTGTCCTATACATATTTATTTCAATATTAGTTCTCATGCTATTTGTTTGAAGCGCCTGCTCCTAAGCCATAAATTTAAGTCTTTTTTTCAATGTCCCATTCTGTAACCATTTCCAAATGTTCCCATTCCCAACTTTTCCTTCTGTGCTTTGGATATACTGACCATCTAGTGGTTTATTTTGCCAAAATTTAAGGGGATCTTTCATCATTCTTTGTACAGGCATACATTTTTTTAAAGGCAAACAGCTGCCAGAAGCTCAGGAGGTGCACGGTGTTACCTGGGGTTCAAGTCAGGATGAGATTGTCCAATGGTAGGCTTTAGTGCAGTGGTTCTCAACCTGTGGGTCCCCAGATGTTTATGGACTTCAGCTCCCAGAAGCCCTGAGCATTGACCATAGTTGCTGGGACTTCTGGGAGCTGAAGTCCAAAAACATCTGGGGACCCACAGGTTGAGAACCACTGCTTTAGTGGTTACAAGCCTCGCGGCATTAATTGCAGGCCTGCATTTTCCTGTTTTCCTGCCTCTTTGCAGATATGAGCTGGTCCAGCAATAAAATGTGTTTTTCATGACACCATAATTTCTTTCCCACTATACAGTGCTTTGATTTCATTTTAGTTCCCATGCCAGTATGCTATGGAATCCTGAGATCTGCAGAATATGGAAGGGCAAATAAAATTCTCAGCTAGAGAATTCTACTGCTTCATTGAACTAGAAACCTTAGGATTCCATAGAATGGAGCCATGGCAGTTCAAGTAGTACTACATAACCTCCAACTGTCCCGATTTGCCAGGGACACACTCAAAAAATCCCTTGTCATCCCATTTTTTCAGAGGCTGTTAAAATGTTCCAGTTTCTCTCTCCTCCCCTCATTTTCCCCCTTTGAGTTCATCTTATTTCAGTTGCTGTAAACTGAGTTCAATGTGCAAAAGTAGTTTATGTTCAACTCAGCAGTGGGGAGAAGAGAGGACAGGGCAGAACCTTGCCCTTTCAGGCAGCCTCAGGCAAAAGCAAACTGTGGCAACCTTTCCTAGATTGCATGTTCTTCCTCATTAAAAATTTTGCCTTCTTGATCACACTTTGATGTTGCTTGGCCACACATATCCCAGTTTTCATCTGTGAAGGATTGGCAATATGATGCTATGGCATGGGCAAATCTGACTTTGGTATTTAATGATACTTGAGGATCTTATCTAGTTCATTCATAGCTGCCATCTCAAGACCTAGTACAGTGCTGTACTCACCAAGTATTTAAGAACAAAAAAGCAGGAACAGTATTTTGAACTGAACAAAAAGGCTGAACAGGCAGCTATAGATTAGATTCTATACACTTCTAGCATAATATGAATAAATTTCAGCATAGTTGTACTGGATCCCATAATTGTGCACCTGACTGCGCAATTGCCATGGCTGTGACTGTTATGCAATGGTCAATTAGCTATATCCACTCACCAAGTCAGAAGTAAGACAGGGATCTATTTATGGACTTGCAAAATGATTGGCTGCATTGGAAAGCACACTTTTGCAACCTCTGAGAAAGTATGACTACATGTAAAACCGTTCTTATGCTAAAATAGGGCCCCCAAAAAATTCTGGTCTATATTTACATTTCCTATTGACTCATTCCCCATTCAGAGAGAGTCGAAGAGCTGTTCTTCCATCAGCCACCATAAACAAAAATAGCTTTTGCTTTCAGAATCACATCTTTCAGTCCCAATCTACTATGCCATCCTTTCCATCAGTGCACCATCATTCCTGTCCCCTATATAATACTGGCATCATTCTCCTCCCTTTCTTAGCCATCACAACTCCTCCACCTGTTATTTCTTTAGGTCTCTGTATGCAAGTTCAACATGTACATTATTCCACCATCAATTATCTTCCTTTCCCCCAAATGTTGTAGAGTTTTTACTCCATGGTTCTCTTTGTTATCAGTCCCCTCTTGTCATGAGTTCAGTTATCCATAGGCCATTCTCACACTTCCTTCTCCCTCTATGTTAGCTTTGCTTTCAAACCTATATATTCCTATATATTTGTTACAGTTTTATCCCACTCTTTTCCCAAGCCACTGTTCATGGTCCTTGCGCCATACTTTGCTCTCACAACAACCCTGAGACATAGGTTAGGTTGACAATGCATTTCCACTTCACCATGTCATGCACTGTGCTTTAGTTTTGTCAGACCACTGCCTGGTTTTTACCCCCGTTTCAGCCACTTTTGCTTCGGACCTCTTACCTCTAGGGTTTTACATACTAGAAATGCTGTGAAGTCCTCAGCATGTCCTATAAAAGAGCTATTTTCCCTAGGACCTGAAAAGCTTTAACTAGAGTTCTTTTACTATTGACAGCTTTGTTCTTTATGGAGCTGGAATGTTTATGAATATTCTTTGATATCACTTGAGCTCACCAGTGTCAAGGCTTTCATTTCTGCAAGCAGAACACAATATGGATCATGTATCTTTTACAATTTTATAATACTATTAATATTTCTTCATTAAAATGTACACATTAAGTCAAGCATGAAGTATCACACGCTTTCAGTAGCAGACTCAATCATCCTGTGCTAGCTGGATTGAAACCAAGAAGGAGTCAATAAGAAAAAGTACCTCCACACTTAGGGGAAGCCTGAGAATTTAAAAGAAATATTTTTAAAAAAAATCAAAATGGAGCAACTCTGACCTCACATGTGAAAAAGCCCATTTTGTCTTCAGTGATCACTAAAAATCACAGTACTCTGAGGATCAGTTGGAAAACAGTAATGGAAAACATAAAAACAGAAATTGAATTTGCTTGCCTGAGCCCCTAACAACTTGTAAAATCATGAGGCAAGCCTGGCTGACTGGCTGAAGTCATGAACAGTCCTGTTAGATAGTGAGGATACACTGCAACATTTTGTTGTAGGTCCCACTTCAAATGCATAACTAATAACATAAAAGGAAGAAGAGGGAAAATAAAAAAAGGAATGTGGCAGTATTTTTAAGATTAACTGGTTTTTATTTTAGTAACAGATGTTGTTAATTGCCATCAAGTCAACTTTGACTTATGGCAACTCTATGAATGACTAACCTCCAGGTCACCCTGTTATTAACAACCCAGCTGAGGTGTCACACCACTGGCATACCCCTTCCTGGGAAGATATAAAATTAATATCAAATATGCCCACCATGCCAGAGGGTTGCCCAGGTGGGTACATAGGCAAAGAGGGCGAATGACCGAAACCAGGTCAAGGCCAGGAAAATCCCCAGTCATGTAGCCCAAGGAGACCTCAGGCTTTACAAGTCCACATGAACAAAGGGTCCTCAGCCAAGAATAGCCAGTTTGAGGAGATTAGCGTGTTTTCCCCAGGTTGAGCCATTCCGACTTTGGAAAATCCTACAAGGTGAGGTCCATTTACGTGATTCAATCATGCAAGCTATCAAGCTGTTATTATGCAACATTCTTTCCTTTATTTTGGCCATTGTTCTTCCTGGGAAACGGCCTGCCCTCGAAATACATTCTGCCCTATAAATATTCCCAGTTTTTGAAAGGTCCTTCAGAGAACTCCCCGCCATACTAGAAGACTGGCGCTCTGTTAGTAGAGTGATCCCTTCAGCCGCCTCTTTGCTGAGCTCCGTTCTTCTCGCCACTTCCCGGACCAAAGACTTCAGGATAGGTGCAGTATCACTGCCTCTATACTCCCTTTGCTATATCAATTTTCACCCCTTTTCCTTCTCAATAGGCCTTGTGTGCATGAGTGAGTGAGTGCGTTTGTGTGTGAGAATACATTCATTTAATAAAATTCATTTATTGGTACATTTGTCTGGCTTTTTGCTTGGCCTGACCACCATAAACATTGGGTAGAAGATCCTGCTGAGTTACCCTGCCCCTCGTTTTGCTATTGCCAGTGCTCTGCTAATTTCCCCAAACTTAATAATTTTTGAGCGCATTAAGGTGTCCCCCATGGGACCCCCAGAAGTTAGGGTAACACAGGTCTTGCAAGTTCAGGACTGTGGTTCTTTGATTAATGGCCTTTCTGCACTACACTGTTATAGTGCTATTATTCCACTTTCAACATCCTATAGAATCCTGGGGTTTGCAGTTTAGGGAAGGGCATTTAGAATTCTCAGTCAGAGAGCTCTTTGGCTTCAGTAAACTATAAGCCTCAGAATTCCACAGGATGTTGAAATAATAGCACTATAACAGCGTAGGGTGGAAAGGCCCTAAGTCCATCCATTTGTGATGCCACCTTCCACTTTTTCCTACCACTTTCTACCTTGTCAAGCACCATTGCCTTTTCTAATAAACTATGTCTTCTTCTGATATGATAAAGTACAAGAGTCTCAGTTTAGTCACCTTGGCTTCTAAGCAGAGTTCAGACTTGATTTTCTCTTGGATCAATGTAATTATCCATGGCCAATAATACATAACAAGGAGAACTGGTTTGAGAGGCATGGCATGTATAGAGTTACAGCATGGAAGCTATACCTGGGTTTTAATTTGCATTGGGAAACATCTTGTTATCCTCTTCATATTGGAGCAGATATGATCTTAGAAGATGAGAGGCCAGATTTAGGGAACCTCCTTGCTCTCCAATAGCTATTACAATAGCACTACCTCTCATGCCTAATGCCAGAAATGAAACAATAAATAAATGAGACGTTTCAGCCTTAGAAATGAAGCATGTCTGGAAACTCAAGACACTTCATATAATGCCCCTCTTAATTTTGGCTAGAGGAATTGTTCCAAATACCCTGAAGCAAAATTGGAGAGAACATGCATTTACCATCATTCTTATTAAACACAATGCCAAAAAGTCATTTCCCACAACTTCTATATAAGAAGGACATTGCTTTATAAAACATAAGACCTTTCACACTCTTTAGAGAAACTGGGATGACACACATTAGTGTTTCCAGAGGAAAAACATGTGGTTAATAAGAAGAATAAGGATTAGACCAAAGAGAGCCTCTTGGTGTTCCAGTTCTTATTGCTCTTGGGGCCTGTCTATACTCCTGGCTGACCTTCTTCTTTACAGAGCATTATGCCAAATGATACAATTTTGGTAGAGACCATTGTATAGACTTCCAGGCAGTAACATGGGGCCTTTCCACACTGTACAGTTATATGTCCATACCCTTTAACATTTCACAGACAAAAACCAGGACATGTGTGGCCAAGTAACATCTGAGTGTATGCAGGATGACAAAATATATCAGTGAAGAAGAACATACAACTTAGGGGAGGCTACAGCAGATTGCTTTTGCCTGAGTCTATGGGAACGGCAAGCTTTGCCCCTCTTCTCTCCTCCCACCTCCTGAGTTAACTGAGTACAATTAGTTGAGTTAATTGAATGCAAAACTGTGATATGTGTGGTCAGGCAACATGAGACTGTGGTCAATAAGTTAACTGAGCTGAGTTCAAACAACTTTTGCCCTTTGAACTCAGTTTGTAGCAATTGAAATAATTTGAGGACATAGGGAGAAAGTGGAAGGAGGAAAGAGAAAGCGGGACATTTTAAAAGCATCTGAAAAGGTGAGATGATAGAGGATTAGTCGGGGCTCTCCCTGACATATCAGTGTAGCTAGTGGGTATGTAATATTTCTAGTTTCTAGGCATGATTGTGAAAGCTGGAAAGTGAAAAAGCTAACAGGAAGAGTAGCAACATATTTGAAATGTGGTACCTGAGGAGACTTCTATCGATATTATGAACAGTAAAAAAGACAAATTAATGGGTTCTAGAGCAAATCAGGCCTGAACACTCCCTAGGATTCAAAATAACTAAACTGACGCTATCATTTTTTGGACACATCATGAAATGACGTAACTCATTTGAAAAGATGACAATGATTCGTAAAGTGGAAAGTAGTTGGAACAGAGAAAGACCACGTGACAGTTGGATAAACTCAGTCAAGGAAGTCATGGCCCTGAGTTTGCAAGACCTCAGCATGGTTTTAAATACCAGGCTCCCTTGGAAGTCTCTCGTTCATAAAGACACCATAAGTCTCAGCTGACATGACAACAATTAATAATAAGCAAGGCTGCACTCTGATCAAGACATGAAATCTGCTACCCAAGTGTGACTAACAGAAACTGGGCTCCTTAATTTCCTATAAACTTCTGACTATCAGTTACATCATCAGGGTAGGCTATAGAGCTGCACTGAAAGGTTTTGCTTGTGTACCCCTGCGGAAAGGAACCCTGGCAAGATAATATTAGGCAAGAAAAATTTGTATCTGCATCAGTGTGCATATATGTGTGATTTCACACACTGATTTGAACCAGCCAGCCAATTCTTTGGCTGCCATTTAATTGAGTTCTTCTTCCTACACTTCTTTCACACTACAAACATACCACCATGTCAAGCAGTCCAGTGTACACACATGTTAAGCAACATCTGGCCTAAGCATAATTCCATCCCATTCCCTGTTCTCTAATAATACGGCTGTATTATTATTCTCCTCATGATCTGGTTAAAAGAAGGAGAACAATAATAATAAAGCAGAGGGCAGCTGCTCTTGGCTAAAAATGCACAACAGTGGAGAACCCCCTCAGGAGAAGTTCTGACACCAAGGACTTTTACCTCATTGACAGCACAGCACAGCTTGTCGTCTTGTCTGCTGCTCTCAGGAAGAGAAATGGCAAAAGTTCAGGCCGTTAAAGAAGTGATTGATGGGTGCTGTCAGTCCCTACCTGTCAGCCTGCTGTAATGGCAGCAATGCGCTATCCTCTTGGGATGCAGCCCTTCACAACACAGCCACCAATCCCTTTCAATAAGAGGATGATATCCTCTCGCCCCACCCCAGCAAATGGTAGTTTACTCTCTCCTCTCTCTCTCTCTCTTTCTCTCAGTGCAGTGGAAGAACAAAATAACCCACCATTTTAATGGCGAGGATGACAAAATGAACCAGTATTTTAATGACATTTTTGACAAAATATTACCTGATACGATGGGATAACCCCATGGATTTTGTTGGTCAAATGGTGTTCATCTGCCCTAATTTTAGCGAGGGAAGCCTTTTATCTGAAAGCATCCTCTTTTGCAGCAATCCCTTGTGGTTGTTGGGGAGGAGACTGCATGAGAACTCCTATTTCAGTAGTTACTCCTTCTGTTTGAGATTCCCACTATCACAATTGCGCCATCTTGGCTGAAGCTGCCTAGCAGCTGAGCAACAGCTTTGACCAGCTTCTGTAGTGTAGAAGGGTGGAAGACTGCCCTCCTGTCCCATACAGCCTTGCCACTATTCAGGAGTATTGTTCTCAAAAGGAAGGAAGGCCCTCATTATTGACAGCAGTTTTGTCCACAGTTGTGGCACCAATGTCAGCAGTTCTGTTTTGGTAGACACAGCATGGGGACCATACGCAGCCCAAAGCCCATATGATGAGCAACCTTGGTCAGTTGGAAAGGCTGTGGTCTCCAAGCTTAAAGATAAAGAATCCAAAGAAGGGAGAGGAGGTGTCTTGGAGTTATATGTATCTATATCTCAATACCTAGACTGCAGACAAAGCAGGCACACAGATTACAGTCTTCCCATTATGGGGATCATAGAATCATAGAGTTTGAAGGGGCCTCACGTGCCATTGAGTTTAACTTACTATTCAGTAAGGATCTCCAGTTAAAACATCCCTAGCAGGTAGCTGTCCAGCCTCCTTTTGAAAACATCCAAGGAAGGAGATCCCACTAGGACAGTGGTTCTCAACCTGTGGGTCCCCAGATGTTCGTGGACTTCAGCTCCCAGAAGCCCCAGCCACTATGGTCAATGCTCAGGGCTTCTGGGAGCTGAAGTCCATGAACATCTGGGGACCCACAGGTTGAGAACCACTGCACTAGGAAATAGGTTCCATTGCTGAACCACTCTTATTGTCAAGTAGTTCCTTCTAATGTGCAGTCAGAATTTACTGTCCTGTAAATTAAAACCATTAGATCTGGTCCTACCCCTTGGAGTAGCAGTGATATCTATCCATATAACTGATAACAGTCCTGTTTAAATCACCACCTACACAGTATTGTGTTTCTTTTTGTCATCAATTTTAGTGATGTGTAAGGGAGTAGGGACGTCAGTTTTGACTATTTTTTCCTTGCTTGTGTGGACAAATAATTATAGTAGTTTTCTCCTCATGGAGGGAGAAAACTAATATTCCTCCATAGTATTCTCCCTATATTGGAACATCCCAAAAGTGTTGTGGAAGAAATAGGAATGAGCAAAATATACAAGTTTTTGCTCAAAAAAATTGATTTCTGTGCAGAAAATGGGCTTCCTGTTGAAGAAATAGTGTTTTAAGAGCAGTAAAAAGATGTTCTGCACAGAAAGCAAAGAGGGTTTTTTTGTTTCCATAGAAACCATGTGTTTTTCTCTGTATTCTCTGATTCCTCTTTAACACTTTGGGACATGAGATAGCAGGAGAAAATTGTGCAAAATTCTTGCTGGTCTGTTATTCTTCGCAACTGTTGGGAAAACTGTTTTTCAACTTAGCAATGAATAACTATGGATATACTTGCTCTCCCTAAGGGACTATCCAAATTTGCTATTGATCCAGGAAAAAGAGATATTTCTTTATATATGCTATAATTAACTTCTGACGTTTAATGGCCAAAGATGGGGCACTGAATTTCACTCAACAAATTCAACTGACAAATTCATGCAGGAGAGATTTAGCTATGCCTGCTACTCATGAGCTCTTGGGAACTTCCAGGTTCATAAGCCATATGAAAGTTCTTGAGGAATCTGCAAACAGCAAGGCAGGGCTGTTGTCTCCAATGAGCTTTCCTCAATATCAGGTACACTGGTATACTCCTTCTTACTCAGATAGGCATCTGTGGCTGGCTAATCTTGCCCAATTTCTCTTTCTCCTGCTGGATGTTGAGTGTGTTATGCAGCATTATCCACAATACTGTGTTTTGCTATGATGCTTTCACTCATTTACTTCTATATTTAATCACTTCTGTAAATCAATTAATAAAATAATTTTTTAAGTAAGCAAACAAGGAAGCAGGCTGGCTGACGGGGACTTTTAAAAAGCTGCTTCCTTTTTACCAGAAAGAGCAACATAACCATGAAATGTGCTCTGGAAGATATTCCAAGGTTCACGTATTCCAAGAGTTGTCAGCCTGTGTGGCTCCCATTTCCCATAAGTTTTGTTCTCCATGAAATGTGCTTCATTTATTTTGCCTCATTCTCAGTGTGTTTTAGATTCCCCCCCCCCGCAACTTCTTTTGGCGCTGCTTTTTCAGCTTACTCTGTCATTGGGAGGTGGCCAGGAGTACTGCTTTTTAAATATCTGCTGCATTTCTCTCAGTCACTGTCCAACCTTCCCAGCTGCCCTCACATTCTGGTATATGAAAGATCCCACAATGGGCTTGGACTGAAGAAGAAGTAAGATGGGAGGTTGCAGCCTGATTGTACAATGAAAGAAAGGATATCTACTCACTTACAAACTTTGTTCAGCTCCTAACTATACCCCACCCATGATCCCCAATAATTCCATTGACATCTGTTGCTCCACAAATGTATCAGAGGCCGTTTCCGCACTATACCTTAGTAGCGCATTCTTCCACTACAATCCCAACATTGCCATTTCCATGATGGTGTTGGGTTATGAACACTCTCTTCTGCACTCTTCCACTTAAGCAGATGAGTGGCGTTACTGCCAACAGTGTTCCTTCTGCACCACTGTGTCCTTGGTCATTCTCTTTCCCCACTTTCACCCCACCCCACAGCTCCTGATTGGTCAGAGGGTTTTTGTTATTTTTTTTTGAAACTGTACAAGTGCAGCCATGTTGTAACATGACACGCCAGTACACTACTGCAGTTTTGTGCTATAACGCTAAAAATGTATTAAAAATAAAAAAAAGTAACTTGAAGGAGAAGTATAAAATAAACATGGAGAGGTGATAGATTCCAAACTTGCCACTCCATGGGAGTCACTGAGAGAGGGACAAGCTGGGCACTCCCATAGCCTGCCCACTCCTGGATCTGCAACAACAGGAAGCGCTATCAAGCACTATTATGGAATGGCGTTGACATGGCTGATGGGATTGAATGGCTAAAGGAGGCTCTTAATGGATTTTTTTTCTAGAAATGACATAAGGCTGATTTGCAACGCTTTAGAATGGGATAGCAGCTGGATAGTGACAATGTCATGCGGTAGCACAACTCCTGGACCAGGAACAACCCATTGTTGTTGTGGGTTGGCAACCTCATGCGGAAATGGCAAGAATTAATTTATTTTCTATGACATTGAAGTGGAATGATTTGGGGAAAATGTTCAAAACATTTTGGCACAATGACCCTGTGCCCAGCTATTACACATCTGATACTCTTGAGGGTAGAGTGAAGCTTAGACCAAGAATAAACATTACAATGTTAAAATAAATTGCTAGTTAAAACTATGCTTATGCTATTGCGCACATATCAGAATCAAATCTGTGACCAAGGTTTTTCTAATTATGCTCTTTGGTCCCAAGCCATGGGTAACAATGCCAGCTGCCCAGCTTCTAAGGTTTTTCTGCAGCCCAATAGCCTACACATCTGGATTATCCTGCTCTATAAATGAGCATTTAATTTTGAAAGATACAAATAAGTCTTTCATCGAAATGATTCCACAGCTCCCTAAGTTAATTAAATGCTAATTTTCTAGTGAGGTGACAATAATGGTAGGGACCTGTTATCAGCATGGTAGCTGATGCCAGCAACCAATGAGAGAGCTTGTGCTATTATTAAACCCCATTCCTACATTAATTAATTACCTTCACAGCTGTATTATTCAGAAGTGGGACAGCAGTGTGGATGGTAGTTAAAAAGGAAAAATATACATTATTAGCAGTCACTTTGTGATAGTTATTGTTTCTATGACCTTGTTGTTCTCAAAACCTCTTGTGAGTTTGCATTCCTGTAGTGCTACTTTAGAAAGAACCATCCAGGGAAAACTCTTGTTAAGTATAGGCTTCCTCTTGCTAAAGCCATTTCTGCAACTCAAGAACCGGGTACTTGAGTGGAATGTTAATTATGGGCAAACGATTTCTCTGAAATGTTTGCATGTGGGGAAAATAGCCTAGGAGGCACCGTTTCCTCATTTCCCTACAATCTAGGAACAGGCTAAAGTAGATTTAGTCTTAATTTTGGCTAAAAATGCAAGAACTTACTCTAGTAAGCCAATGATAGCTATTTTTTAAATAAAAGTGTAGCAGAATGTGAGGATGATATTGATTGGTGAGATCCTGTAGACAACAACAGAAATAAACTTGCTTATCAGCTGCCCTATGAAGATATCTCTCCAGATCAGATGATGTTGTCTCTAGTCACTCTTCCATGTCAAGAACAAAGCAGGACTCAGGGACATTTTATGGGAATAAGGATAGGCAAAACACACTATAGCCATCTCCGCACTAGACTGTTATAGCGCTATTATTCTACTTTCAACATCCTATGGAATCCTGGGGTTTGCAGTTCCGGGAGGGGCCGGCTGGTCACTTTTTGCATGCATTCATGTATTCTATCTCCTGTTGAGACTGCCAAGTGATTTAAAAAAAAACCTCAGCCACTCCCAAATTTTCATTTAAATTGTTGTTGTGTGCCCTCATGTTGTTTCTGATTTAACAGTGAGCCTAAGGTGAACCTATCACAGGGTTCTCTTGGCAAGATTTGTTAAGAGGAGGTTTTGCCATTGTTTTCCACTGAGGTTGAGAGAGTGTGCCTTACCCAAGGTCACCCAGTGGGCTTCCATGGCTGAGTAGGGATTTCAACCTTAGTCTTGAGAGTCCTAGTCCAAGACCCAAATCACTACATCACACCGGCTCTCAACATTTAAATGCATACTATAAATACATTTTTCCTTCAGAATACACCTTTCTAAGCGTGGTTTTTTTCAAAATATTTGTGTATGCATTTTTAAACACATTTAATGCCATTTTTATACTGCAACATATTTTGATGGGGCAAAAACTAATGGGAAACTAAATTCTGAAACTCATATCAGCCATGACAGTTGACATCAGAATTGGCACCAGAATTCATAAATGCTCCATTTATCAACCATTGTAATCTAGCACAATGGTTCCACCTCCAATACAACCATCTATCCACAGAGTGGCATAATTCTAATCAGCCGTTAAATCATACCACAGCTTGAAAAAGATCCTTTTTAGAACTACAACTTTCAGGAGCCATGCTAGGTTGGGAATTCTGCAGGCTGTACTGCTAAAATTAATTTTTCCAAGCTCTGATGCTTACCGTTTAAGTAATCCAGGCCCATTCTATGCAGCCACTTCCAAAATAAAATACGGGAACTCGCTACATCAACTGAGCCTATATGAGAAAGCTCTATTTTTTATGTCCCAAGACCTTGCGTATATAGGGCTCTAGAAATCTGATTCATATTTTGAACCGTTTTCTCTTTTACAGCCTATGTAAGGCTAGTGCCTTTTAAAATTATGTTTCATGCTAATAATGTAAATTGTTTGCTGCCAGGAATTTAGAAGTTTTTTTTTTTTCAGCCTTGATATTTTTCACCTGGTTTTGACAGAAAAGCACCGTTTAGCTGGTGGTAATTGCTTTCTAACTAGGGCATTTTTATAACTATCATCTTAGCAATACAGGCCCAGTCATAACAAGCAACAGGTTTGGCACACCTGTAAGGATTCCTTGGAGTATTCTACACAGCAGATGTAATGATGTTCTACAAATGAATTCAGAAACCTGCCAAGATAATAAAGCTGTAATGTGAAAATCATGCTTGAAACAGTTTAGGGAGGGGGGGAGTAAAAGCTCAGTTGTTTATTGAATTCACATAAATATGTCTGAGTGCCTCTTCTTACAAACTGCAAGTCGACATAAAAATACAGCATGGGCAAAGAACAAATCTGATCACATGAAGGAGTCGTCAGATGACTATTATGCATTATGCTTAATCAAAGAGTATGCACTTATTCCAAGAGCTATGGTGGGTGATACCTTTCTTTTCTGTTTGGTCTGACCTACTTTCTAGATGATGATATGATAGCTTGAGTTTTATGCAACATCTTTTCTTCTGAAGCATTTGAGAAAACATAGAAGAAAATTGTCATCAATGAATTCTTTTATTCTCGGATTAAACTGTTTCTGCCACTTCTGATTACAGGTGTGCTTGTATTTTAATAGTGGAGGATGGTGCTCAGTGGGAAGAGAGGAAAGAACATTTTCACATGTACGGTAAGCTGTAGCAATGCGTAGAAAATTTTAACTTACATTTTAACATCTACATGTGCATTTATTTCTTATATACTAGCAGCAACAGGACTGCCTTTCATCTCTTCTCCTGGAACAGCTTTTTCCACTGATGGCAGTGAACTCTTCAATATAGGGGACCAAACACTCCGTTTTATATATATTTCCTTTCCCAGGATCTATTAAAAATAAAATCTGATCTGAATGTCATCATGCCTCCAAGTTACTGTGTGTAGCAATCAGTCTGCCTACTTTGATGTGGAGGCCCTGGGGCCTACCATGGATGGTTTTCCTCGTGAGAAATAGAACCTATCCTACCTTTCCTTCCTTCACTTCATCTAAGCAATACAAGGATGGTTCCATTCACTGCAAGAATTTTGTGGCGGTACACACTGAGCCTTTTCATACTATAGGCTTATAGTGCTATGACCCCACTTTAAGCACTGTGGTTCCATGGTATGGAATTCTGACATTTGCAGATAAGAATGATCAGCCAAAGAGCTTTAGCACTTTACAAACTACAAATACCAGGATTCCACAACATGTTTCTATGATAGTTACAGTGAAACATATCACTGTAACTGTGTAGTGTAAAAGGGCCTGCTGTTTTTGGGCTTATAAAGAAATCCTTTCTTTTGTGACTTTGTGCAGTTTCCATTTTGTATCAGTGTGCATTTATACTCCAGCATAGCATAATGCCCAAAGCACTTGCATTTCAAGGTTTTTCTCATTAGTGAAAGAATGATCTCAGCTGACTTTTGGAGAGAACCCACTTGGGTGCTAGGATGGTCTGGTCTTTATCATCTCTGATTACTTAATTGGGTTCATCAGAGACTTCTCTACAAAACTGAATACAGTGTCTTCTTTATTTTTCCTCTTTTGTCCTCTATCTTGTCAGCACTAATGCTATGGTTGTTTCTCAGAGAAATTCTAACCAATGAGTCAATAGCCTGGTGGGACCTGAACTTGCACCCTTCAGTTGATAGCTGTGAAATTCAGCCTGAAATGTGTAAACAAATCTATATTTGTGCCTAAGGAAGGAAGTGCTGTATTCTGTTTCCAGGTGGTATCTATTTCTTCCAAGATAGGCCATAGATGCCTCACAGAAAGTCAACAAAGCAGCTAAGGAGTCTCTGAAGACAATGTCTGGGCAAGATAGCCAATGAAAGTCACACACAGAGTTAGCAAACAGAGATAAGGAGTATCTAAAAGCAAAATGGAGGAATCAGAGCTAGACTCACAATACATGAGTTCTGTTAAGCCATTTGTCAAGTGAGGAGAAGCCAGAGACAGAATCTGTTATCAAGTCGATGCCATCTGAGCCAGAGATTATGTCAGGAATGCAATGAAGACAAAAATACTAAGTGTGCATGTGTTGTTTCCACAAGCAACTTCTGCTCCTGGTGATGCTCTTGTCCAGAGGTTGTGAGCATCCCACCTATGACAGCTCTCACAGATCAGATCAGATCAGATCAGATCAGTGGTGGGTGACTGCCTCCATAGGGCAGCATGGTCTTCAGTATTATTTTGGGGACAGGGTTCAGCACCTTGGATAATTTCTTTGAAATGTAAAGTACAGGCTAAAAACTGGATTGGATTCAGCACCGCATCTGCTGCCATCATGGGCTAAAAACAAAAGGCTTCACGTGTAGAATTCCTTATTCCGCTGCTGAGAACTGTCCTGAGAACTGCAGCTTTGTTCTTCTTCTAAGCAGGGCCATTTTAACTCGTCTCTTTAAGCATCACCACACTCAGTTCTTGGGCACAGCTCTGTTCCTCAATCTACCACAGAATTCCCTCCTCCACCAACAGGAAGTGGACCCTCAGCTGACCTGATGAAGATGCTGTCTCCTCCTGGACCCTGATAAATCCTAAGAGGTCTGTTTTCTGGGTGTCCTAGCAGCAACAGAACAGGTTGACATGTGTCAGAAAGACACCGCTTCCCCAGTTTTAGGCTCAAGAGAAGCTTTTTTCCAACAAAAAAGGACTAGGAAGCCAACTTCCAGGTCACTTTGTGTTGGAAGTCCTCTCTTTGAGTAACGATGGTCCAGAGATGGTCAAAAATATGGCAAATTTGACCACATCACACTTGTGACAAAGTTTTGGAGGCCATTTGGGGCCAATCCCCCTCCAAAAAAAAAAATCAGTGATGTGTATAACAGTGGTTGTGGCCCTCCAACTCTCCCAGGGTGGCTATTGTAGCCACTTATACCTGACAGTTGCCCAACTCTACTGTGTGTGTGTGTGAGACAGAAGGAGAGAGTCAGACAAACAGACAGGCAGACAGACAGAGTTGGGTGTGATTATGGATGTGTATGTGTGGGTGTCAGTATAAATGAATGGGTGTCTGTTAGATGTGAGAAGGCATGTGTTTGGGTATGAAAAAGAGATGTTCTCAAGTATGTTAATCTCACACCCTTTTTGTATGGAGCCTTGCCCAGTCCTGGCATTCAACTTCCCCCAAAGTTTCCTCAGAGGTGAACACAGCCTTCAGCCCCCCAAAGATTCCCTACCTTTGCTATAACATTTAAAGAAAGGATTCTTTTTTTCCGAATCCAAAGATTAAAGGATAAAGATGTTAGAAAAGTATCCCTTGCATCCACCATCATTCTTCAGGTTCATCTTCAGGCACACACATTCTTGCAAAATATGCAGTTCTTTTAAGGCTTTTCTCTTGCTGCCGTGTCAGGAACCTTTATAAATGGGAACGAAGATGCCACCATTGTCTGCTCAAAGCCAGGCTGTTTGTAACAACTGTCTCACGAGTTCTCACTAGCTTAATGAGCTGGTTGCTGCTTGTTCTGGAAAGGCAGGCAATCATACGCGTCTTTATCTGTCCATTAATCTTAGCCATTCTCAAGCTGCTCCTCTCTGGCAATTCCTGTTACCTTTCTGCTGCATCGCCTCTCCCTTGAATACCACTGAGTTGCAATATAAATAAGAGGCAAGAGTTACAGGGCTCTTCCGTACCATTATTAAAGCTAATAATCAATCCAAAAGGTTGGCAATATATCCTGAGAGGAGATTTCCTCGTAATTGGACTCTTTTTGCTTTTGCCCAGTGTCATTTTAGGAGCTAATGCCTTCAGAAACCTGATCTAATAGAGGTGTATCTCAATTTGACAATCTATTTGTCATCAAGAGCTTACTCCAGCAAAGCAACGATACACTAATTTAAGCACAGCTTTCTATATGCCTTACTTTGTGCAGTGAATAGCTGGTATGCTAAACTGAGTGTTTGGCTTTAGAGTACATGACAAAATCAGTTTTGTAAACACAAAAATTCAGTGTGGGGTAGTTGCACTTCAGAGAACATGGCTATAAGTGGTATCAGAACTGATCTATCACCTCCATTTATTACCACTGCTTTATAGTGCCTGTTAGACACAAAAGCTTGTTAAATGCTTGTGAAGAATCATCTGGTTGTGGTTCTGATTCAGGAGCAGGGGTATTCATAAGACACTAGAAAACACTTTCATAAACACTAGGGGAGTGTGGAGTTTGAGACAGAGGTTTGCATATCTTGACAGTAAGGCTTGGCTTTGTGCAGCAATGGTATCATAACCAATGAGGTTAACAGACTTCTAAAGAATTCAGGCCTGAGGTTTTCAATAATGTGGGTATTGACTCTACTGGAAATGCTGAGGCGGGGTTACAAATAATGTAGAATCAGGTCCAAAATTTGTCCTTTATCTACACTACACTGCTATAGCAGTTTGGTATCAGATGCCAAGGTTCGATTCTGCAGAAACCTGATGAGCCATTCAGAATGTTCTGCTAAAGAGCTCTAGGCCCCCCACCCCGAGCTGCCACGCAGCTCTCTAGTAGGGAATTAAAAGTACCTCACCAAACTACAAAATCCCTGGACATTTCCACGCTACACTGTTATACTGCTATTATTCCACTTTCAACATCCTTTGGAATGCTGGGATTTGTAGTTTACTGAGGCCAAAGAGCTCTTTGTCTGAAAATTCTGAATGTCCTTCCCTAAACTGCAAATCCCAGGATTCCACAGGATTCTGAAAGTGGAATACTAGCACTATAACAGT
This sequence comes from Iguana delicatissima, assembly GCA_948472985.1. Classification (NCBI taxonomy): domain Eukaryota; kingdom Metazoa; phylum Chordata; class Lepidosauria; order Squamata; family Iguanidae; genus Iguana; species Iguana delicatissima. The sequence goes on from CAOKZL010000911.1 coordinate 101,687, forward strand.
ATAGTGCAGAGGAGGCCCCAATTTTCAATGGGATGGAGCCATGATAATTAAAGCTGATATCAACCTGGTGTAATTATTAAGATAACAGTCTAAGTGTCAAGGTAGCTATATTGGCTATGAGAGAATTTCCACATTGATAATACCATTCTTGGGCAAGCATAAAGGCCACACAAATGTGTGAGTTTTTAACACCTCTCAATCTTTTCCTCAAGCAGGATGTTATGAAAAACAGGAATAGGGGAGCTGGAAATATAAAAGACTGATTTAATGTTGAAGTCATGAATTTTAGGGCCATTTCACACTATGATTACCACACTAGACTTCTGTTCAGTCTCAGAGTCTCTGTTACAGTTTGTTTGTTTTTCTGGTTTAATAGTTTCATCTGTTTTATTTTTTCTATCTTTTCATTGCTTTGCTGCTCTCATGTTGTCTTCTCTTCAATTTCTACTCTTTCTTCTCTTTATATTTACTTTTTTGTTTAATGTTATAATTTCTCTTATATTTTGACTCCCTGCTTTGCTGCTTTGTTACCTAATGTGATCCACAAATGCCAAGTCTCTTTCTAAGTTGTTGTGTCTTTGGGGAATTTCATGGTTGCTTGTGATAGTTGCTGCTTTTGTTGTTTTTTCTGGGTGAAGGAACTAACTTTGAAGGATATTTTTGTTCTGTTTTGTTTGCTGTTTCATTGTTGAGCTGACTCTGGTGAAAGGAGGTTGCTGTTGATTGAAAGAGCCTGCAAAACTTAATGATCTTAAAGCTGTTGGTGCGAACTGTGGATAATTCAAGAAATCCTGGAAGAGGAAGCCATGCTTACTTAGAAGTCCTACAAAATTTTAGGCATTTTGCCAGCTTTTGAGAAGACCCCCTTGAACCCTAGACCAGATGAAAATCACACAGTTTTTTGCTCCCAAGGAAGCTGATAAAGTGGTGGAAAGTTGAAGCAGTACTCCTGCAAATTCAGCATTGGACTGGACTCTGGATCTTAAAGGACCCTCAGAGTGTGCCACAGAGCCCTGCTGCAGAGCCAGTTCTTTTTCAACCTTGCATCTCAGTTGTGCTCTGCAGAGCAAAATTGCATCTTTGTGGAGAAAGCACAGTCACCTGACCCCTGTCAAGCATCAGAAAATGCACACTGGTCATTTGAGAGGACTCCAAACCTTCTGCATGATTCTGCCCCCCACCTGTCCCACATAGACAAGTAAGTTACATAAAAGGGTCAGTTTTCCTGTTGAAGCCTCGTCCTTTTCTGATATTAAAACTGTTCAGAATGCTGCTTGGATAGAAGAGTTTACTCAAAAACAGCTTATTGATCTTGCAGGCTGCAATGTGCCCAACAGCTCAAATGTTAAGTTGCAGTCTTCATGCGTTCAGACAGAGGATTGGGATTTTAATTCTATTCTTTTACAAGGGGGGCTTCTTATGATGTATGAGGAACTTGTACGTGTGAAAAATTTCCTTGCAGAAAAGAACAAACTGTTGACTGCTGTAGTTGAAAACTATCCATGGGTGAGAGAGAATACTGTCACCAAATGGCCTTAGTGGGGGGAGGCTTGCCTGCGACAGGGTCAAGAAAACAACCCCCAAGGACCCATTCTTCAAAAAACACTAAGGCTGAGTTAAAGGGAGATTAATAAAAAACAGAAAAGCAAAAATATCAAAAATTTAACAAAGTAAGGGTTATCCACTCACAATGCTACAGGAAAAGAGATTGGGTGCGTTTGTTTAAATTATTGGACAATACGTTCTCTTTCAAAAAATCAAATCACAAAAGTTGTTTGAAAAATCAGAAAAGATAAAAGAAGGCAAAGGAGAGTGTGCATAACAATATTGTTAAGTCGTTGCAGTCAGTTGATGTAGGCAGCCATCTGAGGGTCTTCTATGAATCTCCCAGCAGATAAGGTTTCCAGGGCAGGAGAGTTGTTGGACCCGCTGGAAGAAGTCCTCCGCCCCTAACTGGAGGTCTAGATACAGACAATGTTCAACCTACGGCAGCGAAATCAGACTCATATACCAAAGCTCTCCAGAAAGGATGCAGCGACAAGACATAAGGGATTAACTCCTGATGGAACTTGGTCTTGATTCCGCAAAACTTTTTTTTGTTAATTACCCTAAGCCATTTGGGTTTCTCACACTACATAATCGTATCTTACATTTTTTAGATGTTATTAATGAAGTTTTCACCAGGTGTTTTAAAAATTAAGGATGTAGATTTAATGGAATATTTTTATTATGATGGTCTTAAAGCTCGTGCTTCGATTACATTTAGAAATAGCGCCATTGCCAATGCAATATATAAGGCTAAGGATGCTTTTTTAAATTTGGGAATCAATATTGTAAGATTTTTTGAAAACCAAGCCCCCCCTTCTCCCCAAATATACTGTTTATAGATGAGGTTGGGTAAGGATATTATCTGCTCATAATACTGCTAATTTGGTTGGTCTGAATGGGTCTCAGATGGATCTGTATAATGTATAGCCACTTAGTTTCTAGGGGTCTGGACCCCTGTGGTAATGAATTTTGTGAAGCTAACTTGGATACTTGTCAGACTCCTAAGAAAGGATGGAGCCATTTAATGAGAAGAGAAAGCCCTCATAAATTCATTCTGGTCTTGGCCAACTCCTGTTCAAAAAGAGATTCTGGACAGGTTAGATCTTTTGAGAAATTGTTTAGAGCATAAAAATCTATCTCCTCAAGATGTCAGTTGTCACTAAAGAGAGCCAAGTTACTTGTTTGCAGCAGATAGATGCCAAATACAGTAGAAAGCGATGTCCAGGAGATCTGTCAGATAGTAGCTGAGCCGGGGGGTGTAGCAAGTATATATACAGTTAAAAATGGGAGAACTCAGGTTGTCTCAGTAGAGATAAACCCAGAGGTCACCTTCACTGCCCATGAACCAAGTAGAGGGAGAAGTTTCTGTTCTACCTAAACTTATTGCCCAACAGTCAACAGAACAACAATAATTGGGTTAAAATGAGGTACCTGGATGATGATGAGTGGGGCAGAGTTCCAGGTTCATGTGGGCAAATCCTTCTGACTCAGTGGTTACTCACCCAATAAGATCCAATGTCAGCAAACTGAGTCCTTTGGAACATGAACTTATTCACCTTGTTGGTGAAGAGGTACAGCCCCCTATCCACAGTCAGCCAGGTCAGTTAAAACTGACCACTAAATGCAAATTATCAGGTTCAGTCCCAGGCCCCTTGTGAGCCTATTCGGTCTCTTGCCACTCAGCACATAGTGAGCCTTTAGGTTTAACTCTAAAAAATGAGTGTCATTGTGCCATCACCCCTGCTAATATGGTCTCTTGGAATATAGCAGGCTGGAAGGCTTCCCTTTATGGGGAGGATTTTTTGGATTTTTATCCAATTTTGATTTGATTGCCCTCCAGGAAGACCTGGCTCCAAGCTGGAGACAGCAGTGTACTGTGTGGATACAAAACCTGGTATGAACCTGCACAGAAAATTAAAAATAAGGGTAGAGCCTCTGGAGGACTATTAATTGCAGTCAAAGAAGATTTAGGCTGGAAGGGAGAGTTGGTTTCCCTCTCTGTTTTACCACAGAATTGCTTAATAGTCAGTTCTTGTAGGCTCCTGAAGTACAACCATCATCCTGGTTAACATCTATATCCCTCCAGTAAATTCCCATATTATTCTAAGGAAGTGTGGGCTCTCCTGGAACAACTGTTGGATGAGTTAAGTAAGGGATTCCCAACTGCTCTAATAATTTTGATGGGAGACTTTAATGCCCCTAATAGGTACATCATCTCTAAAAATTTGCAGATTTGGGAGGCCTCCAGGAGGAATTACAAGATGTGTTTTGTTGGCTTTCTAGTGATAAAATCTAATCAAGCTGGGCAAAAATTTCTAGGGCTTTTGCTCTCATTTCATCTCCAGATCCTTGGCCGAAGTGATGTCAGAGTACCTGACCCATTTACCTATTTTACCCATAAGGCTGGGAGCGCTGTTGATTATATATGTGTTTCAAAACATAAGAAGAGAGCTATCTCTTCTGGGTATTTCTGTAAATATCCGAGAGAATAGCGATCACCAACCGATATCCACTTGGATAATGCTTGAATCTGATTTAAGAAAATCAACACAGGCAGATAGGCAGGTGAGTCAGTGCCTTGACATCGTGCAAGAAAAATGACTGAGATGGCAGCAAGTGGATGTGAAGAAACTTAGCTTTTTCTATAAGTCAGAAATGGGTGGTGCCCTTGGTAGTATGATCTGTTGCCCGGAGGCAAATATTACCCATGTCCTGGCTGCATATCATGCCATTTGCGATCAAATCAAACCTTTATTATTATCTCAATTTAACAGTAAAAGGCTGCAGGAATAAAAAGCACCCTTGGTTTCTATGCTGATGTTGATACAGACTGAGGACATTCTTGAGGAAACAAATAAGAAAGGCTCAAAACTCCCCAAACAGTAGTGCATACTCTTGTGATGCTTATTACGAGGAGAAAATATAAAAAACTAATTACAGTAAAAAAACCCAGCTTTGCTGCCAGATGTTGAGTATATTTGGAAGCAGCAGCCTTTAATAAAAACTCAGCTCAGTTTTGGCAGTTAGTAACTAGAAAATTAGGCAACTTTCGTTACGATCTTGGGACCCCCATTTCTGCTTCAACCTGGAAGCCTTTTACTCTGACCTTTATAAGGATCCTTATAGATAGCTACTTGATGGATGAAGAGACTTTTGGGAACATAAATGACTTCCCTAAATGGCCAGCAGTTACCAGGCAGGAAGTCAAAGCCCTCATTCAGTCTTTGAAGAAACAGTAAAGCCCCAGGAGAGGATTTATGCCACCTGAACTGTTTGGAGAGCAGTATAGATTGGTGGGCTACCCTTTTGGCTGGCCTATTCACTGATATAAATGACACGGGACATATGCCCAACGAATGGAAGCTTGGCATAGTTATTCCTCTTTATAAAAAAGGGGATCGAAGGGACCCTAAAATTTATAGGCCGATCAGTTTAATAGATATTGCAGCCAAAATCTATGCTCAGTCTTATCTTGGGCAGAAACTAGATATGATTGGGCTGAAACAAAGTTCTATACTAGTGGAAGAACAGGCAGGTTTTACAGGGAAGGAGCACCATCTGATAATTACTTCACTCTCCTGCACTTGATTTCAAAATATACAGCTGGGGTGGACAACTTTATACTGCGTTTATGGATCTAAGTGTAGCCTTTGACTCAATTAATAGGACACTCCTTTGGAAAAAATTTATGAAGACAAATATTGATAGGAGACTTCTTCCCTGAATAATGGCTCTCCATAGGGATACAAGTTTGCAGATTAGATCAGGTGTAAACCAAGCCTTAACAAACAAAATTCCTACATTCAGAGGGGTGCGTCAAGGCTGCATCTTGGCTCCATTTCTTTTTAATTTTTATATCAATGATGCAGTTTCTACCATGTACAATTCTATTTTCAGCACCACAATTCCTATAGACCAGTTAACGTGTTCCTGTATGCAATGATGATTCTACTTTCCACAACTCTGGTAGGTCTGCACAAACAGTTGAGAAAACTCAGTGTTTACTGTCAGCAAAATGATCTGGTAATTAATAACAGCAAACTGAAATTTTAATTTTTGGTAAAAAGAGGACCTGTCATAAATGGTTTATCGATTCTAAAGAAATAGAACAGGTAAGAGCCTATAATTATTTAGGTATTGTCTTCTCAGCCTCAGGTTCCTGGTCTCCAGATAAAGAGGAATGCATTAAAAGCTTCAGCCAGTGTCCATACATTGAATAAATTATTTAATTTACAGATACTCTGGCCTCACTTCTCCCGATTATAAAGTGTACAAATCCAGATGTTGCCAGTGTTAACCTTTGGAGCAGAAATTTGGGATTTGTTTTTACGTAAGAATATTGAGAGAATCCAGAACAAATTTTTAAGATTGTTATTGGGAGTGCGAAGATCTTCCCCAGCCCAGGCAGTTAGAGCTGAATTGGGTATGGCAGCCATTTCAGATCTATGTCTGCTTAGGTTATTTAATTTCTGGATTAAAACTATCCCAAATGAATGATGACAGATTGCCCAAGATCTGTTTAGATAAATGAACAAGCACTTAAGTCGATAAGAGAACTCCTGGCTTTCTAGTTTCTCAAAAATGCTTTCAAAGCAGGGTTGGAGCATTGAGGCTGTTAGTTTGTGCAAGTCCAATACCAGAAACATGTTTAAACAAAGAGTGATGGACATTAGAATGCAATCAGATCTAGCTGCGTTGTCCTCTGTAAAACCCTTGACTAGCAGGTGATCTTTTTTCAGGAAGAAAAATATTTGTCCTTTGCAATGAAAAGAGACTTGCGCAGTGCTTCATTCAGCTCCGATTTGAGCAAATGGAAACTAGGATGTTGCAAGGTCGTTATCAGGGTATTCCTGTGCATGATAGAATTTGCATATGTGGGGCATCTGCCATTGAAGATCTTGCCCACGAACTGACCACTGGACTGCTCAACTATACGATAATATTAGAGACCACTACTTTAAGCCATTTCTAGTTAGTTGAGGGAGTGGGATGACGAGTCCAAGCTGACTTTCCTTTTGAAAGGGGTTAATCTTTTTGTGATGAAAGAGTGGCCCTCTTTGGGACATCAATGCAGCTAAATTGAGGAAGAAAGTACTAGATAACGGGTCTGCTTTGCCGGCTGTTGGGTAATTTCTTTTCAACCACTTTTAATTACTTTAGGGGTGTTTTAGTGATTCAGAGGGGGTTGGTTTATTTAATTTGAAAATCACTATTTTATCTATATATTGTATATATTGTCTTGTATCTTATATTTTATATTTATATTACTTGTTGAAGGATGTGTTTCCTGTTGCTGCTACTGCTTTCGTTCTTTTTATATGTTTCGGGTTTTGTTCCCTCATTTTAATTGATTGATATAGTTGTAGACTGATTCAATAAAGATTTTACAATTCCCTTTATTACCACACTACAATTCCACTTTAACAGCCATGGCACTATCTTATGGAGCCATGAGGTCTGTAGTTTGGTGAGAAACTAGAACTCTGAAAATTTTAAAGACCTCACACTATGCTGCAAATCCTAGGATTCCACAGTATGGAACCATGGAAGTCAGGGGAATCATAGTGCTATAACTGTGTAGTGTGAAAGGGCCACTTAAGTGATCAAGATGAATGGGGGAAGAATGGGATGCAAACTCTCAAATAAGGCTGTAACAGGTAAAATGACAGTTTCAGGTTGCATTGGGGACTGCTGGGAAGCAAGAGCAAACCAAGAATGGTTGGGTTCCCATTCATGAAACTATAAAACTGTGTTAAGGAACATGTTTATTCTTCCTTAAGTGCATGACACAGCTCCCCATTATATAAGAATTAATCTCCAAATGTTACTATACAGGTAATGTCAAGGCATTCACTGGATTGGCTAGTACAGGATGGGCAGGAAGTAGATTGATAAATCCATGTGGTTCTCTGGGTTATTTGCAGGTACTGCAAGAGTCCCAGCCATAATTTGGGTTAACAGAAAATAAGGGTCAGTAGAAACTGGATGTGGATTCTAGTGTGAAAGGGTTTGCAAGATTGGATCACAAATGCTTGGGATGGGCATGTACTCAGAGAAAAATTGTTCCTTACTTTTTAGTTATGTCTGACAATGGGGGGGCTAAAAACAATTAGAAATAGTGATTTGCTTGCTTACACTTCCTTCTCTCCTTCCTTCCTTCCTTCCTTATTGGTAGTGCAGTGCTACCAATGATTTGTATAGCTATCTTTGTAAGCTTGAGGACTTATTTACAACACTGAGAGTCCATTTCCTTTTGTGACTTTATTACTTCTTTTTCATCAGTTCCTGTAGACTAGAGCCAACCATCTTGGCACAAAAGCTAGAAGCAGGACCTCAAATATACTAAATATGGGCCTTTCCACACCACACAGTTACAGTGCTATCATTCCACTTTCAACATCCTATGAAATCCCGAGGTTTGCAGTTTAGGGAGGGGCATTTAGAATTCTCAGTCAGAGAGCTCTTTGGCCTCAGTAAACTACAAATCCCAGAATTCCACAGGATGTTGAAAGTGGGAATAATAGCACTAGTACAGTATAGTGTGGGAAGGCCCTTTCTGCTCCATCATTTCATTGTGACTCCCCAAACCCAGGCCTTCATTGTTTATAAGAGATGGTTAGCCATTAATCATCACTACTAGGAGAAAGTCCCACTGAACTTGGTGAGACAAAGGGCCTTCCCAGACTACAACTAGTGCTATTATTCCACTTTCAACATCCTGTGGAATTCTGGGATTTGCAGTTTAGGGAGGGGCATTTGCAACAATTTGACCAGAGAGCTCTTTGGCTCAGTAAACTACAAATCCCAGAATTCCACAGGATGTTGAAAGTGGAATAATAGCACTAGTACAGATAGTGTGGGAAGGCCCTTTGTCTCACCAAGTTCAGTGGGACTTTCTCCCTAGCAGTGATGATTAATGGCTAACCATCTCTATAAACAATGAAGGCCTGGGTTTGGGGAGTCACAATGAAATGATGAGGCATGATGGATTTGTTTCTACATTTTAATCTAAAAGTTAACATTTTGAGGGTGTGCAAGAGTGAATACAGAGAGACAAAATAATGATAACACAAGTTGGCTTCCACTTAACACACAAAGTCAGTGTGTGACGGAATTATATGGAGTCTCAAAAGTTAAAATACTGTTTATGTGAGCTTATTGTCATTTCCAGTTACTTGCCTAGTCCCTGTGGTTATAGCACATAGCTACAGCTATCCCAAATCTGGCAACAACTGACACTGTTGTCTCAATTAGGACAATAACAAATGTCCCATTTTTAAAAAATAAAAAAGGCTCATACAATGTAACATTTCACAGTTGTGAATGTTTATTCATCCAAGCAAGCTACGAAATAATGCTGAGACATCTGTTCCTAGAGACATGGGTACCCAACATTTGGCTCTGTCTGCACAAATTTGGTTTTTCTTTAAAAAAAAAAAATAGGAGGGGCTGCTATCAGTTAATGTATTGGTATGCCATATAAAATCCCTTTCCCCTTCTTGAAACGTGTATCTATAAAATCACATATACATACTATATAAAACATAAATGTTCTGGTATAATTGAAATAGTAGCATAAAAAAAATATGCGTTATAAATGTCTGATCTTGGAATGCTTTGCATAGTTCTACAGGCCAGTGCTGTTCTTATGTGGTGATGGAATGAGTACACAATTTTTCTTTTCCTTCACCCTCCACCAGAAGAGAAATTCAAGAGTTGGCAAAGCTGGACAAACAATCACATGATTATATCTTCTCTAAAACAGAGTTCATTCAGACTGGGGGCCATTTTCTCATTACATAATTATAGTGCTACTATTCCACTTTAACTGCCATGACTTTGGCCGTTTCTGCACCAGCCCGCTATAGCACGATGATTCCACTTTCAACACCCTCTGGAATCCTGGGGTTTGCACTTTCGGGAGGGCCCATGCGGCCCCTCCCAAAACTGCAAACCCCAGGATTCCAGAGGATGTTGAAAGTGGAATCATCGCGCTATAACAGGCTAGTGCGGGAATGGCCCTTATTCTGTGGAATCCTGGGATTTGCAGTTGAGGGACAGGAATTCAGAAAACTCAGCCAGAGTTCTCCAGTGCCTCACCAAATTGCAAGCCCCAGGATTCCACTGGATGGAACCATAGCAGTTAAAGTGGAATAACAGTGCTATAATTGTTAGTGTGAACAGGTCCTGGATCCTTACTTGTGCAACTCCTGATAGTATGCCCTGTTGTATCTTTTCAAAACTTACACAAGGAGAACATGCCAGCTTGTTAAACTGTATGAATCTGACCTCAAGATATTCAATATTCTGTCAAAAAAAGGGGAAATAGCCATAGCCATTCTCTGTTTATTGATTTGCCAGTTTCATTTCCAAAAATATTAACAGGATTAAGTATAAAATTATTAAAGAAGTTGTTCCAGTACCTCCTATTTTTGCAATCTCAATGAAATGCAAAATTACAATTTCCTAAACTATCAAATTGTTCAGTACCATGCCAAGTGAAGTAAAATTTTACATATCAAATGTGCAGTGCGGTGTTGGGTTATTGAGTGTACAGGACAATCTGAACCAACCACAAAATTAAGTTGCACTACATTTCCTAAGATTTCCTTTCAAGCAAGTAGGTACAACATTGAGGGTTGAGGATTTTTTTTTCTATAAACAAAGTGACTATTTTTTTTTTAAAAAAAGTGAATTGAGCTACTTTCTGAACTGAGCATTATAGTCAAATGGTCAAAATGCTAAAAAGGACTGCAAAGTTTCAATTAAACAAAACTTAATATTGAGAAGGATACAACAGCCAATGTCTGCTGGTGGAACAGTAGAATCCAGCGAGCAGTTCCCCCACGCTTACCCTAAACTGGCCTCAGGGACGGCTTAGAAACCCACCAGACCCATTTTTCAAGTGGGCTTCAAACAAAAAGGGAAGAGAAAGGAGAACATCTGTTGCATCTAGTAACACAATGTTGATTTAGCCCATTATCTACTAAACTTCCAAATCTTGAATGAGACTGGACCTTGTACTGGCACCTCAACTGAATTAATGATTTCAGAAGCAGCAAGGATTGTTGGACTCAACACGGCATATCTAGAGCCGGGAAAGTACAACTCCAAAAAATAACTTTTTCTTCAAGTTCTGTAACAATCTTTCCAGGAGGCAGAGTGGTGTAGCCATTTTAAGCACTGGACTACAACTCTGGAGACCACAGTTTAAATCCACACTCAGCCATAGAAACCTATTGGGGGATCTTGGACATGTCACACTCTCTCAGCCTCAGAGGAAGAGAAAGGCAAGCCCCTTCTTAGGATAATCATGAGTCGGAAATGACTTGAAAGCATACAACAACAGCAACAACAACCTTTCCAGTAATCAGATCTGTATAGAAAATGAATCATAAGGGTAAAAATGACAGACTTAATCCTATACTCATATGGTGTTGTGGCTTACACTGACTTTGTTTGGCACTGAAGTCATGGGGGTATGAGCCTCCTTGAACATTGTATTTGGAGTCATTTCTTCTGAGTAACTGTGCTACAGTTAGGATGTTCCTAATTTATTGGGACTAGGTACAAAAAAGGTTTATCATCCACGATTAGAACAAAGGAAAAATGACTGCCTGATGGCAAGACTATTTAAAAAAAACTGCAACATCCCTGTATCTTCCATGAGGATATTGGAGGCAGCAACAGTTTAATTAAAACAGAATTTCAACCTTATATTAATGAAGCAATGCGCTAATTAAAATCAACATAGACTGAACTTTCTATTTACACTCTTTCAGATAGCCCAAGAGGCAAGGAACTCTGCTTCAGAGGCATATGTGAATACTTCAGCTTCTGTCATCCAGGTGCCATTTCTGACAGAACACATGTGCCTCGAACAGTTGGCAATGAATGAAAAAGATGACTGATGGTACACACACACACACACACAAGACAGAATGATGCTCAAAATGTGTCCCATTTTTTTTAAAGCAGAAAGTTCTTTCTGTGCGGTGAAGCTTGCCATGATTATGAAGTGCTGATTACTATGTGGAAATTACAAATTATTAAAGCACGTTTATTTTTCCACTGGTATTTCTTGAGAACTTGAAAGGCTTTGATTCACAGATTTTGATCAGAGTTGACTCCAAAGGTTCTTTATTAAGCAAAAGCTCTCCATATTCTACTCAAACAGCCATCAGAAGTTATAGCAGAACACACACTGATGATAGATGAAACTTCCCTTGCCTTCTTGGTCAGATAAAACTAATATTTATTCTGTTTTTATTAGTTCTTGCCTTAAAAGAGTTGGATTAAACTTTTCTTTTCTGGTTCTGATTCCTTCAATGGCTGTCCTTGAGCAATTTAATTCACTATTAGAAAATAATTCCAAGGGTACCATGTATATTCTGTTATCAGAACATATTTTTGTTTCTGCTTTTATATTCTTCCAATTAAAATCCCACCTTTCTGACCTTAGGGAAACTCAAGGTGCTTAACTCAGGACCGTCTTTGCAAATTAGTTCATAAAACAGCAGCAGCAGCAACAAAAACCCTGCACAAAGATTGTTTGCTTAGTTGGTATCTGGAGTTGCCAAGTTACAAGATATTTGGCTGAAATCTTACAAGCAACAATTTGGAAGGAAGTCCCACTGGACCCAACAGGTACTGTCAGTGTCCCATTCCCAGTCAGCACTGTATGGCCAGTTTTGAGCTCTGGGTCTTGACACTGGCATGGTATCCATGTTTTTCAGTTGGCATCAACAAACATACCCCAGCTGGAGTTAACCATTTTAAAATTTCATGATTTTGAAAGGGATTTAGATGTGTGCTTTACCCTCCCATTGAAATTAATGGACCATAAATGTGCTTCTTGGTATCATGCCCAATAATGCAAGAGGGATCCCTTGTTGCACTGGTACGGATAAGATCTTACATAGTACAGTGTCTTCCCAGTTCTCTAACTTGTATCCAGGTCCTTCTTTGCAAAGTAAACCACAGTGCTTGGTTCTTGTTCTAACAAATACTGGGCACAGTGAAGCTAAAGTTAAGCATATTTAAATTCCCACTGATATTAAGAATTAAATATATGCCTGAATCTTTCTCTCTGTAATTAATTCAATTTAACAATGCTAATAACTGAAGAGCACCCAGAGAGAACAGAAACAACATAATTTAATTCTAGCCCAACATATTTGATTTTGGCTTCTATTTGTTGTCATCCTTTCCAAAAAGCAAAATGACCCTGCAAGCTCCAAGGACATCAGGATTTATCCAATTAAAATAGGAAGTTGTCCTCTTGAATCAAATTTTTTTCAGCTGGACAAACTAAGAAACTCAGACAAAACTCATGAAAATCCATAAGGCTGAGGTATTCTCATAAGTATTCTTGGCTTCGGAATGGCAGAAAGTGGTTCAAGTTATATCCATCTCTGTGAATAGATTGTTTGTTTGTGATCTTGATGGTCAAGGTGATACTTTTCTAGAGGCAAACTTGCAGAGACGTCTAGTTTTCATCTTGCTCCAGATCAAGGTCAACTTCTTCAGACAGATTAAGGTAAAAGAAAGCATAACACGCCAATAAAAATACCAATATAGCTGCAAGGACAAGGCTGACTTCCTGTAGTAATGACAGATTTGTGAAAAAGTTAGATACACCATCATTTCAATTGAATTGAGAGCAAACAGCATTTTTAATTCATAAATCCAGGCAACTGCATTAACAATGGACTGTATAATTTTCTCTGACAGTTTCACTATCATCTTCATAATTATAGCCTTAAAACCTGGGCTGTCAAGATAATGGGATCAAATGCAAGATCCCACACAGGTCTTCAAAATGGGTTAAAGACAACAGATGAAGAGTGCAGGTATGCTAGCTCTGTCTCCCCTTATCATGACTCGCCTCATGCGATGAATGACAGTCTGAAGGCTCTCCATGTGATCTGAAGCCCTAAAAGAATCAGAGTTCCTGATCACATAGACAGCTTTCACAGGTAGCAGAGGCTTTCTGCTTTAGATTATTGCCCTCCATATGTGGAGAGCTACAAAGGACAGTATAGGGTCTAGTGTATTTCCTTCCTTATGTGCTTATTTTAGCCCCTTTCTGAATAACTGAACCAGGCTTTACAGATTTTCATACGTAGTAATGAGCTATAGAAAGTGAACTTCACCATCACAAGTTTAATTAAATAATTTGAAAATGAAGAATTAAAAAAAAAATCCCAAACTGAGTTGGTCCAGTAAAACTATAATTTTAATTGAATATCAATTCAGACAGAGTGAATTCTTTTAGTCTTTTATTTTATATATATATATATACTTTGTGATAATGTATGAGCCAATCTGACATGGCTATGGTGAAACACTGAACCTTGAATAGGTAAGAACATGAGAAGATCTCTGATGGAGCAAACCAAAAGACTTTTTCATCTGACATGTGGTTTCTCATAATAGGCAGTTGATAACCACAAATAACCTTCAAAATGTTTTGATAAGTCCAGAGTGTAGATAGACAGAATTTTTTGAGTTTTCCCTCTCCACCCCAAAAACTTACTGCATCAATTTTTTTTGAAACATACAATCTTGGGCTAGCTTGCCATGATATATAAAGTGCTGCTGATGACAGTATTCATTGGACTGTGAAACAATATACAGAAGAACATGCTCACCCACATGGGAAAATCCACTGTAACTAGAGGCAAAACAAATGGGACACTAAATGCATTATAGCATTTAATAATGTATTATTAGTTTTTAGCAAAAATAGCAGCTCAGGACAGGATGAAAGCCAGATTAGGACCCCCATGGAACTATTCTGCATTGGGAGGAAAGTTCCTATTAATGTAAATGGAAACTTAGTCCAAGCAAGTCCAATGCTTGTATCCCAAGCAAGGAGGCCGTCTCATCCTAACTATGGATTGCTGATACCAACGGGCGCTTTCCTCCCATAAAAAATGGAAATGTGGGTGGGGAATGGGAATTTTAGAATCACAGCAGTAAAGATGAACTTTTCCCTTCTCAACTGTTGTGGTCTGATCACAGTCACATCTCTCTAGGTAGCTATTTGTATCTCTCCACACACAAACAAGAAGTATTAAATGAAAAAACATACTTAATGATGTGCCAAATTTGCCCTCTAGAGATAAATACTGACCCCTGTTAACTTGAGAAGGGAATAGCTTTAACATTAGCTGATCCTTAATGATTACTTAATGATTACTAGACTGAGGAAGAAAGATTTCCATATGTCAGAGTTCCACATATCTGTGCCTATGATTCTGAAGAGGGAAATAATTCACAGAGCACTTTAGATGCATGAAGCATCTTGTGCTCTCGCCAGCATCTTGAATGTTTAACAGGAGCCTCCCAGGCTGCATTTGAAAAATGTTTTTCGGAATTTCCACAAAACTTTCAAAAATTACTCTTTGGACTACATACTCTAGAGTCCCCCAGCCAATACAGGAGATTCTGGGAGCTCTAGTCCAAAAGGTAACATTCTAAGCTCTTGAATTTCCCTTTCTTTAAAAAGCAGCCCAAAATACTGCATTTGAAAAGAAAAGAAATCCCAGGTAGGCACTTGGAAATAAGAAATGATACTGGCAGTTCTCAAAATAAGTCTCAAAAAGAATGCAAGAGACAACCTGCCAGCAATCGTCTTCTAATGCAAAAGACTGTAAGCAAAAGCTAACAGTCATTCCATCTATGCAGTTTTATATATTAGAAACCTATGAATTGACACAAACAAGAGTGACGCTAGCATATAGGATCAGTGCAATCCCAGCTCCAAGAAATGCTGGCTGTTGGAGACTAACATTACAGAAATGCTTTCTGCTGGCAGAATCTTTTGCTGGATCATCGTGAAGATATAAAGAGAGAATAAAATGTCAACAGACCAAGTTAGCTGGCTAGCAGAAGCCTAGAAGAGGAAGAAAACTGACAGAATTAGAGAAAAATTGAGTTATGTCAGATCCTAATTTCTTCCAAACTAAAGATAAAGCCATGATATTAGCACCATTTAGACCAGAACAAGGGAAATCATTGAAGATTTTCCATGTCTGTTCAGTCATCAATCAGACTGGAAAGTGCAGTCAAGAAATGAGAAGACTATGACTTGGAAGGGCAACTAAGAAGGAACTAGACAAGACTGTGAAGTGTAAAGATGTATTGTTGAATACTAAATTTAGGACTGTCCATGCCATCATATTTTCAGTTTCTATGTAGGTTGTGAAAGCTGGATAGTGAAGAAAGCTGATAGGAGGAAAATCCTTTCCTTTGAAATGTGGTGCTGGAGAAGAGTTCTATGCATACCATGGATTGCTAAAAAGATAAACAAATAGCTCCTAGAGCAAAACAAACCTGAACTCCCTAGAAGTGAAGATGATTAAGCTGAAACTGTTGTAATTTGGACTTATGAGAAGATGTGATTCACTAGAAAAGACAATAATGCTAGGTAAGGTAGAAGGCAGTAGGAAAAGAGAAAGACCACAATACAGGGGGAGAGACTCAACCAAGGAAGCCACAGCCCTGAGTCTGCAAGACTTGAGCAGCGGTGTTGATAACAGGGTGACTTGGAAGTTTCTCATTCATAAAGTTTCCATGAGACAAAATTGACTTGATATTAATTAACAACAAGCATTGTCCTAAGCAATTACAGTGAGCCTTCGATATTCACTATGGCTTGGTTCTAGGACCCTGCAAAGATACCCAAATTCTTGGATGTTCAAGTCCCATTATTTAGAATGGTACAGTAAAATGGCATACCTTATATAAAATGGCAAAATCAAAGTTTGCTTTTTGGATTTTTTAAAATATTTTTCAAGCTGTGGTTAGTTGAATCCATGGGTATGGAAGACCAACTATACCAAACATGCCTTATCTATGGAGAATATGGACTCAGCACAGATTCAGCACTCTTAATCTCAGCTCAGGGGCCTCTGGACATATTGGATAGTTAGTCTTGCACTCGATACAAGTTCCTTGTGATTTGGGAGATCTTCTGTTGTAGAAAAAGCAAGCAGGTATTAAGCTCTTTCTCATACATATGAGTTTACACACTGTAACATGAACCCATTTCATTTCTTCAAAATTGATTTAATTATTTTCACAGGGATTGTACAATCTCTCTGCACAAACAATTATGCAAGTACCTCAAGCCAGAGAGAGAATACATAACAGAGTCATTAGAGATTCATGAAAGAGTTAAAATTTGTCTGTCAACTCCATTTTTAAGAAAGAAAAAGCATCTCCGAGATCTGGCAGGCTCCTCAGGAATACACTTCATTTGCATTTACATGAATCTGTTTTATATTTTATCAGTATTTTAGATCCATAATTCAGGATATGGCACCTCATACACTTTTCAAATATTATAAGTCCTCTGGGTAAAGATTTCTTAGTGGATTGTCATGCCGCTGGTAACCTCAATTTACTTTCCCACAGAAATAACTTGCTCATAATAGCTTTAAAACAATGATTAAAATTGTTGATATACTTTCACTTTCAAACTCAACTTGCGCAAAGGAACTTACAATGGCTATTTTAAACACTGGAATTAAAAACAAAAGGTTTTATCACATGAAAGGTACTGGAGGCTGCAGTCGTTGTACATGAAAAGACAATGACAGTCTACGATGGGGTTTGTTCATTTTCTTGGATCCCCTACAGCTCTGTTCCCAGATGCACTGAACACAAGTAACTGCAAACTCCGTCAGCTATGGGGTAGACACATGACCTTCCAGCAGGGACAGACAGCATGTAGCTTTCCAGATGTTGCTGGGCTGCAAATCTTATTAACTCCCACTGATGCTGTGCTGAGTAGGACCAATGAAACAGACAGTCCAACAATATTTGGACACTGCATGTTCCCCAACTATACTGTACAGCACAATGTTCACATTGACAAAGAAGGAAGCACAGCGGTTTCCTCCTCTTTGGAGGTCTTTCCAATCCACTGGAGAACTGTCTCCTCTTTCCTCTATCATTTTGTCTTTACAGACTAGTTGGCTTCACCACTCTGTTAAGCAGTCTACAGAACTGGGGCCAAGCTGATGAAGAGTCCCTGCTATTGTGCACTTCTCTGTGAATTTCACCCGTATAAAAGGTCTACCCTACTTTCTTCACTGAACATGTTTAAGACTTCCTGGAACTGCCACTCCTTTATCATATTGTTCTGTCAGCAAATCTCAGCTGACCAAATTGCATCTAGAAAGTTTCCATAACTTCTCAATAAGACCATAATAAACTCAAATAAAAGACCGTAAGTTTACCTCAAAGACAATTTGTATGCCACTACTCATTGTACCCTTCTACAATTAGTACAACTCTAATTCAGTCCCATAATTGTGACATGAAAATTCAGATGTTTAGCTAAGTTCTCTGGCTGGATATACAAATCTGTTTCACTTCCTCCACAATCATTTTTTAAACTTTGTATTCCTTCCATTCCACTTATGAAAAACAAATTTGAATTGTGTTAAGTTTCGCTTTCTAGGCTCTCATATTATGTTTGTCCATGCAAGGAAGACCAAATGTAGCACTAAAGGTTTTGTTAAAACATGGAGAAAACTGAAGATGTAACCAAATTTTGTCTAAGAAATCATTCAAAATATTCAGAGGCTAAGAATGGGATCCCTCTCCAAAGGAAGAGTGATATGACAAACCTTTATGAAACAAACACTATTCATTTTTTTAATCTACAGAAATAAGACAGAGTGTGGAAGAAGTAGTTGATGGCCATAGTTAAAATGCTCACACTAATTTTTTTGGCCACCATAAAATTGAATAAAGAAACGTACAATAGCATTTTTAACAGGAAAACTATAAACACATGGAGAGGTTTTAATATACACAGAAAAGCACATAAATCCAGCCATCAAACACAATCATCCTTCTTCAATAACAGAGTCAGAAACGCTGGGTATTTATTGCTCACAAGTTACTGTGCTGACATTATCAACACAGATAAAAATCACTCATTGGGGAAATTAACAAAGTATTAAATGGCAATGACTAAATGAAACTTCGCTACTTTCAATCCAGCATAAAAATGACAGGCAATCAAAATCTGACAGGAAAGACTAATTAGTATGCCACTTACAAAATCAAAAGTATCGCACTGGGGTTGGTTAAGAAAAGTTTTGTGCCTGTTTTTAGGGAAGGGGTTGAATTGTACTTTTCTTAAAAGACCAAAGTTTGCAAACTTTGCACAAACTATATTCCAACATCAGTAATAATCAAGTGATATATTCAGTGTTTCTGAAATATTATGAAATCACAATGTCCTTCTAAGCTTAATGGATCTCCAGGGCCCTAAAAAATTGGGGATGGGGATGGAGGTGGAATTAATTTGGTCTGGGGGTCAATTTTCTCTCACTGTAATCATTTCCATAAGCATTTTTAATATACAAAGAACTGCCATCAAATGCAGATATGGCTGGAAATCCATTTCTGGTTTATTTTTAAGCAAAAATATGCTGCAAGGAAGCCATTTACCACTTTTAAAGGTTAACAGAACTTCCTGTAGGTTTTCAGTTTTTGATTCTTGCTTTCACAGTGAAAATGCAACAATCAGGTTGCTTCTGGTACATTGAAATCAAGTGGGCATCATGAAGCCCTGACCTAATATCAAAAAACATTATTTCTCTGAGTCAGCATTTTCAGTCTCATTTCTTTAGCTGTCCAACTCATACACTTCCCACTTGCTGCTGATTCAAAAACAATGAATTTTAAGTATACATAACTGTTCTGCACGGATTCAAAATGAGTGGAAATTTTGGATAGACATAAGATCACTTCCAGGAGGCTGTGCAAATATTTTGCCACATGCTCACCTGCTAAGAATGGATGCCTAGCCCCTAAAATGGCATGCTGAAGACAGGAATTCCAGCTCACATATTATGTAGCACTGAGGATACATGGACAAATCAACACCGTTCACATGGGTGAATATTGTTTTATGATGTCAGAGAATGCCATATCTAAGGTGGCAGATTAGGAGAATTAACACCATGTCTAGAGTTTTAATATCACCTCAGAATAGATTATTTCAAATGTGACCTCCCCATTTTTTCAAATCATGGTTTGGAGGACCCAGGAAATAGATGCAGGTTTGATTGTCTTCTCCTTCCTTTTTTTGCAGTTTTATTTCAGGAGACAAGCACAAGTCATAGTTTTCCATTCTGATATTCTAACAAACTGTTTAACTTTCAGTAGAAAATGACTGCTTGAATCTGAGCACACATGCAAAGAAAAGTTGTGTTTTTTAAAAAGGATTCTCAAATTCCTTAAGTAGCATAAAGCGATAGCTTGGCATGATATATGAAGTGTCTCAGCACCTTCAGAAGCAGTACTTTTCAACTGAGTCCATTCTACTGCTAGTCAATAAGTGTAACCAAATAATGTAACAGTGGCCCCTTGACTTTTGTGAGGGTTCAGGGTGCAGACATCTCATGAAGGTCAAAAAAACAAAAATAATTCCCCCTCACCCACGTGAGCTCTCCCCCTCCCTTTCTTATCCGGGGCTCCTTCTTCCCATTCCCTTGCCTTTTTACCTGGGCACCTGTGCCTTCCAGGCGCTGAGGTAAAAGGCAAGCAAATGAGAGGGGACAGCCACACATGGATGAGATATAGCATGTGTCTCTCCCCATCCCATCCCATTGCCTTTTTCTGGGTGTGCTGCTTTCTTTTTTGGGCCTGGGCAAAAGGCAAGCGAATGGGAGGGGACAGCCCTAAGTGGAGAGAAGGCACATATATGCCTCTCCCCATTCTCCCCCTCCCATCCTCTTGCCTTTTTCCAGGCACACAGACTTCCTTCTCCATGCCCAGATAAAAGGCAAGCAATTGGGAGGGGGTAACCCTGAGTGTGGAGAAGGTAGACATATGCCTTCTCACCCCGCCCCCATTTCCTTGCCTTTTTCTGGGTGCTCTGTCTTCTTTCTCCATACCCAGGTAATATGCAAGCAAATGGGAGGGGCAGCCCTGAGCATAGAGAAAGCGTGCATGTGCCTCCCCACATTCTCTTGCCCTTTTCTGGATACACTGCCCTCTCTTTCTGTGCCCATGCAAAAGGCAAGGCAATGTGAGGGGGGCAGCCCTGCGTATGGAGAATGTATGCATGTGCCTTCACCTATTCTTCTCCTCCTATTCTCTTGCCTTTTGCCTGGGCATGCCTACCATCCTTCCATGTTCCCGGGCAAAAGGCAGGCAAATTGGAGAGGACAGCCCTGAGCATGGAGAAGGCAGACACATACCTCCCCACCATTTCCTTGTCTTTTGCTCAGTGTTCTGTCTCCTTCTCTATATCCAGGCAATATGCAAGCTAACGGGAGAGGGCAGCCCCGAGCCTGGAGAAGGTGTATGTGTGCCTCCCCCACCATTCTCTTGCCCTTTTCTGGGCACACTGCCCTCCTTTCTGTGTCCGTGCAAAAGGCAAGGGAAAGGGAGGGAGCACCCCTGTGCATGTGCCCCCCATTCTCCCCCTCCCATTCTCCTGCCTTTTGCCCAGGTGTATATGCCTTCCTTCCAGGCTCCCAGGCAAAAGGCAAGTGAATGAGAAGGGGAGAATGGAGGGGAGACAAGTGGGCACCTCACAAATAATCAAATTCGCAAAGGTCAAACCCACAAATGTAGAGGAAGGACTGTATTTTGTAAGCCATCTTTGGTCTTGTTTGGGAAAAAGGCAAAATATAACCAATACACAAAGCTTACAAATATCATAAATATCAATTATATAAATAAATATCCAGAAAACATTCACCGGGGAAATAACCTGAAGTATAAACTAATTATTACTATTAATACTATTAATCATTTGCATAGCACTTTTAATATGGAAAATCCTGCACAATCTCTATTTTGCTCAACTGTCATAAATCAAGCCCATTTTACAGAAGGACAACTAAAAGTAAAAAAAGTAGTAGAATTTAATCAGGAAGGGGATTAATCAGGAAGTACAACAGTGCAACTCAACAGGTTAACAATCTACCTTTTAAACTCACAAGGCCAAAAAAGGCAATCTACTTTTTCTCATTAAGGCTTGACACACAGCACTAACAGACCAGATTATGTTGTGAAAACAGACCGCATTGCATGGCAATGCTTGATCAAGATCAGCTATCAGGGAGCAAAAAGAAACCACTGTTTCATGATTATAATAGCAAATTCTGGAAGACAACCAAATACATCATCCGGCGGCTCAACAGCTGTTACAGCATGGTAGTAATACCTTTCCATTTGCTGTAAGCTATAACTTAGAAAAAAATTGATTTTCTTGCCTGCCAGAAACAAGAAAATGTTCCTTGAACATTGCTGAAATTTCTTTCAATAGAAACAGCTCATGTTTGACTCCTCCTCCCCATGATTCTTTCTCTCAGCATGGGTTGCTAAGCTGATTTTATGTTAATTTATTCTGAACGAAAAATAAATTGAGGGGAAAATATCAGAAGCAATTTAAACAAACTACAT
Source organism: Iguana delicatissima (assembly GCA_948472985.1). NCBI lineage: Eukaryota > Metazoa > Chordata > Lepidosauria > Squamata > Iguanidae > Iguana > Iguana delicatissima. Next base: position 123,680 of record CAOKZL010000911.1, read on the forward strand.
ATGTTTAGCCAAGATCTACAACAAGGTTAGGGGTGTATTTGTGTGTCCCTACGTAAATACACCCCTCATGTTATTATTTATTACTTTCATTTGCTAAATCATAATTATGCCTTCCTTACTCTTTCAAAACACAAAGTTTCAGAATAATTTTAAGTCCACCAGCCTCCTTGCTGGGTCAATTGATAGAAAAGCCAATGATTTTCCATGCTGGAGGCAAAGATCAAAACGGCAGCCTGGATCAACATTATATGTATTAATGATAAAACACTAATTCTTAACAGTTTAGGATTGTATCCAAATTAGCCCTCTGATGGAATAGTTTCCATCAGCACAACAGGGGCAGGAGCAGTCCCTCCGGCACCTTTCTCCCTCATGTTCTCAAATTTGCATTGTCCATTTTGAAGGATCCTCTGGAGTAGATGGGAGGAGGTCGCAGTGGGAAGGAGAAGGGAAGCTCTGTTGAGCAAGCTGATCTCTAAGCACTCAAAGATTTTGCCCTGTATAGATGCTAAGTCAGGACTATTTTTGACTCTGAGATTTCAGTGCGACGTTTCTGTGATGCAGCATTCTGCACCATCCTCCACTTGAGGTGGCGAAAACCACTTTCTCATTCCGCACTACAGCATTCGTCACCACTCCCCTGCTCTGCCTATGGCCCGTCCTACCCATTTCATTGGATCCCTTTTTTAAAAAAAATCTTGGGAAGGACATCCCTACACAGACACAAAGTTATGTGTGCCGAGCCCGCCCTGAAACCTGCCCATTCCTGCGAGAATGCGCTTCAACGGTTCCACATGTCGTTGTAGAGACATAGTAGAAGCAGTCTCAGGGAGTGAAAACACATTTTTTTCTGTTGCTCAAATACGACGCTTTAGCAACATGCAAAGGCATGCCAGCAATTTAACGTTAACTTAAAAGCGACAACGTCGTGCGGATGCATGCCTCCTCAAGCCGTCGCAGCTACGCACTAACTACACCGTGCGGAAAAGACCTAAGAAATGAGATATATCTCTCTTGATGGATACAAGCATACATTCAGTTAACAAAGCATCTGAAAAAGAAGCTTCTTTTTCCAAAGTATTTTCACACCTCTCTAGATTCCCCTTTTATCCTTGTTCTCTCTCTAGCTAGAATTTATTGAGCAGAAACAGCACCAGTAAGAAGGTGAAGGGGTACTGGAGAATGACAAATGTTTGGTGTTGGGTTGCAGAGCCTGTCTCTAGTAAACAATGCGATAAAGTTTGAGTGGGGAAGGAGCAGGATTCTGTTCTATGTGATCCAATTGTAACCATGTGTGCCTGTTTACAATGGGCAAGGAAAACAGTTACTGCCTTTGAAAATCCCTTACTAAGCAGATGTGAACAGCAAAACAGAGAGAATGTGGTCAAGTGGGAAAAAAATTATTATTAAGGAAGAATATACAAGCTAGGAAGAACAAACAAGAACATACAAGCTACAGCAGTTTGCTGTTGCCTGAGGCTATTGGGAAGGGTAAAATTCCATCACTTCCTCTCTCTCAGCTGAGCTGATTGAGTACACACTACTTTTGCACTTTAAACTCAGTTTGCAGCAAATGAAGGAAGCTGAGAATAAAAGAGGAAATGGGGGAGGATAGATAAACTGGGACATTTTAAAAGAGATGAAAAAGTGGGATAACAGAGGATTAATTAGGACTCTGCCAAATCAGGACAGTTGGAGTGCATGCAACAAAACATAAAAATCAGTAAGGCAGAAATTCTATAGAATTACTTAGGAGAAAGTCCTATTGAATTCAGTTGGCTTCTATCTGAATAGACTTGGATACAACTGTGCTGTAAGACAGTGGTTCTTAACCTGTGGGTCTGCAAAGCCCTCAGAGGGGGTCCACAGAGCCCTGCTGCTGGACATCAACAGCAGTGCAGCAAAAGGGACACAGCAGCAGTGTGTGTGTGTGTGTGCGTGTGCCCAAACTGCTCTCTCATTTGCAAGTAAGGAAGTAGCTGGGGTGTGCGCAAATGTCCCTTTGTACCCACACTTCCCACTGCTGTGTCCCTCACAAAAGGGATCTGGCAGCAGGTATGTGTGTGTACCCAACCTGCTCTCTCATCTGCAAACAAAGGAGCAGCTGGGGCACATGCATATGCCTTCTAATGAGAAATGAGAAAATGCCTTCCTCTGTATCCACAACCCTGCTGAGTGTGAAAGAGACACAGTGGCAGGCCTATATGCACACACACACACTGCTCTTGTTTACAAACAAAGGAGCAGTTTTGATGCCTAAATACACACCCCACTGCCGTGTCTCAAAACTATGACCCTGGAGACCAGGGTCTGAATCCCCACTCAGTCACGGAAACCTACTAGGTGACCTCAGGTAAATCACATTCTTTCACCCCAGAGAAAGGCAAAGGTAACAAATCTTGCCAAGTACATGATAGATTCCCCTTAGGGCCACCATAAGTCGGTTTTCAAAGAGGAGAGAAATGATGGCTAGAAAGAACCTCCTCCTGTCAGCAGCACTTTGTTGTTGTGTGCCTTCAAGTCACTTCTGACTTACGGCAACACTAAAGTGAATGTGTCATAGAGGTTTGTTTTTTCAGGCGGAGGGGGCAAGATTTGTTCAGAGCGAGTTTGCCTTTGCCTTCCCTTGATGCTGAGAGAATGTGACTTGCCCAAGATCATACAGTGTCTGAGTGGGGATTTAAATCCTAGTCTCAAGAAACATTTAATAAACAAATAAATATTCAAATATTTAAATCTAAATTTAAATACTTAAATCTGAGTTAAGTCTTGGGGTTCCCAGCAGCAATTATATTTACAGGGGGTTCCTGGTAAAGAAAAGGTTAAGAACCACTGCTATAAGGCATTACCTGCCTATGGACAGTAGTTATTCTAAAACTGAGCGATGACAGTAGTTCGCTGACAGCTTTAAAACAAGCTCACTTTTTGTCAAGTAGGCAGAGAATCTAAAACACACTGCTGCCCTGTTCTATGCACATTATCTCATAAATGACTTTAAGACAGTTCAATGGGACTGATCCCTAAGCAAACATGCAGGAGATTGCAGCCTCTCAACTTTTTGTGATTCTACTTTTCTATGGGTTAAATGGAAAGAAACACAACATGAATATTTTAGATTCTAGCATTCCACTTAGGGTTTGGAAGTGTCATAAACAATATATCTCAAAGATCAATATTTACACAGGGCATCTATGGGGAAAAGAAACTCAAAGTCTACAGGAAGTTGGTGTAAGCTATTAGCTAGATATACCTTTATGCCTGGTGCGGTTTTCTTGGCCTCTGCTTTTAATCGTGCTGCTTTTAACATTGGCCTGGTTTTCTTGTAATCTTGTTTTCCTATTAAAGAAAGAAAAAACAGTTGCTGAAATCACTCCATAATAAGGAGGAACAATTATCTTAATGTCTGCACCGTATCCAAATTTTCCCTTACAAAGCACAAAACACAACTGCAGCCTTTAAATGGCCACAAAGAAAAAGCATGTGCTATAGAGCTTTTTGCAAAGTGACAAATTTTGAAACATTTATTCTAATAGGGAATGCATAACAGTGTAATTTGAGCAGTTTCTTATATTGGGCTTGGGATGGTTGTATTACTTACAAGTTGTTACTCTAAAAGACTGATGTTACAGCAAACCATGCAGTCATGCAAATCCTAACCGCCTAAAAGAAAACTGTATGATGAAGAAGTTGTATATAATTGAGAAAACATATAAACATAGTATCTGCATGTGCTAGGAATTATTAGTCATAAGATGAAACTACTTTCTGGAGACAATTCACGTGGGTTTGTAACTGTTCTGCTTGTCTATTGTGAGGTTATTAGTCCTACACCCAAACTCAATTCTAGAAAACTAAAATGGACTTCCTGCCTGGTAATAACAGGTTCTGGCCAGCTTGAAATTGTTTTAACAGTATCCATTTTCATGCCTCATGTCACAAACCTGCATTATGGTGGCATGCTCACCTGCCAATCAGCGTTAGATTAGCTGAAAAGCTATACTTTATAACCTTGTAGATTTTAAGGCTGTGATCTTAAGCAAATGTGTTTAGGACCAGTGTTATGCCATGTGTTTGTCAATTTCAGGTTTTGATTGAAAAGCTGCCATTTTCATTACGGACAGTAGAATTCATAAGAAAAAAAAATACCTTCCACGTTTATCAGAAAACAAAAACAAAACAAAATGCAACCTCTTCGTTGTTAGAATCCCTGATCTGTTACTGCTTCAGTGGCATTAAAAAAAAATGGACCTTTCTTTTCATTTCTTTTTTTTAATCAAGCCGAGAGAACATTTCATAAAATTGGCAATGCCATCATGACAAACAGTTGATTCAATATGGCTACATGATGACCTCTCTGAGGGCAAATGAAACAATCTCATTGGCGCAATTCAGAATAGCTAAAAGAGAATATCCCATCCACCAAATGTCTAGGCTCCTGCTATTTCTCTACCACATGCAAATTTTGCTCCTGCTATTTCTCTACCATATGAAATTTTTGCTCCTGCTATTTCTCTACCATGTGCAAATAAGTTTCAAACTGTGAAGATTTTCACTGGCCCACTTCTCATCAGGGTTTCTCAACAACTGAAAAGATGCTTTTTGACCATTTTTTCCTGAATATTTTCAAATATTCTTTCTATTCCTAGTGTTTGAATTATTTCAGATTATTTTAAGGAGATTTCATTCATTGTATTCAGACCTGAGATCTGCTAACATAGGGTGAATTAAATTCTAGGAAGGATGGGGAGAGAGATGTATAAATTGACAAATAAATTGTGGACTTCCATTTTCATTTAACCACCCCATTTTTTTTTCCTTCAAGAGCCAGCATGATTTGAATGCTGGACTACGACTTTGGTGACCAGGGTTCAAACCACTGTTAAGCCATGGAAATCCACTGGATGTCCTCAGAAAAGTCAAACTCTCTCAGCTTCAGAGGAAGGGAAAGGAAAATCTCCACTGAACAAATCTTGCCAAGCAAACCCCATGACAGTTTCGCCTTAGGGTTACCATACCAGAAAAAATCCGAAGGTACACAACAACATACTTTTTCTCTTGGTTACTAGGATCTTTTATCACTTAGATCTTCTTTCTGATCATCTTAATGGCAGAATGTTTTTCAAAGGTATTTCTACTCATAAAAATTCCAGAATTATATACATTTTCCTTCCTCAGATGATACAAAATAGAATCTTCAGAGAATTTCTGCTCTACACCAGAGACTAACAGAGCAACCTTCTAGCTGCAGAGAGGAGTTTGCAATGAGGAGTTATGAAAGTGAAGAAGTTGCCTTCACATTAATTCACACTGTTCTAGTTTGGTTTCTTACTACTGCTGTTGCATTTCCTTCCAATTGCAAACAATGAGAGGGAAACTAGGCTGATGCACACCTTCCCATGATTGGATACATAACTGGGAACTCCCAATCCATCCACAGTGCACATCCTGATCATCCTGATCATTAGTGTTTTTACTGACACTGGAACTCTAGCATTCAAGAGGTGATGGTCTCAGAGGTTTCCACAAAAGGGACATCCAAGGCTGAGGCTTTCTTTCCAAGGTAAGGCCTCTCTTCTCACCCCTAAAGGAGAAGATCTGATCAATCCTGGGATGTCTTCCAAGACCACAGGGTTGCAGACTTAAGATGTAACATATGGGAAAATTAGTTCTTTTCTTAGAAAATGTCCAAAGATGGCCACAGTGGAATAAGAGAAAGAGAGCTTGCATGGATTGCTCCCTACTAGTCATTATATTACCATGTGCTATGTGATAGTAAAGGACCTGTCAGAATTTCCATTATGAATTGACCAAGTTTATGAGCTCATAAAAGTTCACTCCAGGGTAAAACTTGGCTTCAAATATATATCTGAACTTGTAATACTTTCTGGAGCCAATTTGAACTAAAGACATACAGCTGCTAAAAACTTGTATTGCAGAACCATAGACATTTATTCACATGGGTTCTGGACACAGATTGAGAATATTTTAAGAAAAGGACAAATAAAAGTATTTGCTTCACTTCAAGATTTTAGAAAGTTTGAAGTATTTTCTTTCCATGCCCATATAAATAAGAGATAGGACAAGTAAGATGTTATTCACATCCTAAAGGTGAGGTTTTGAATGGAGAATTGCAGCTTTGGAAAAGCACAGTGTAGCCATCCCACTTGCTTGACATTTTTCAAGAGTAACTGTAGGTGAAAGCTTGTTATCGCTACTTTAAATGTGTAGAAAATGCAGGCTGCAACTTGGCAGACGAAGCAAAGGTTTGCTTGCAGTTTGCACCATAAGTAAAGCCAAAGGATTTTCACTGGGTAAGGTGTGAAATCTGGTGGTTTTGTTTGTGTTATATTGCAAGCTGCTTTGAGTCCAATTCTGGGAGGAAGGTGAGACCTAAATCAAACAAACAAAATTTTGTTTGATTTAGTTAAGGAATTTACATAAATACTATAAATAAATGCAAATACAAATACCACATCTCTAGCGTTCACAGGTGAAGGAGACAATTACAGACATTCAAACAGCAATTCCTGGTTTTCTGGACTCAGGGCCTGAGCCAAAACCAAATACAAAAGAAGGGAAATAATACCAGAACAGAGATTCTTAACCTGGGGTCGAGGAGTCCTAGGGGTCCACAAAACCCTCACAGAAGGTCCATGAAGCCTTGCTGCTGGACACCAACAGTGGCAGCAGCAACAGGGATGCTGCAGCAAATGAGGGAGCAGTTTGGAAACACGCACACCTGCTGCCATGTCCCTTTTACCACGGATGGGCAGCAGGGTGTGTGTGCAGCAGCAGATTATGTTTGCGTGCACACAAACTGCTCCCTTTTGTGTAAACAAGGGAGCAGTTTGACCATGTGCACATGCCTACTGCTGTGTCCTTTTGTCGGGGTATAGGTGCCGAAGTTTAAGGCAACAGGGATGTGAATGTGCCCAAACTTCTCCCTTGTTTGCAAATGAGGGAGCAGTTTGAGTGCACACATACAAACCCTGCTGCCACATATATCCCCTGCTGCTGCTTCCCTAACAAAAGCCACATGGCAGTAGAAATGTGCACATGCCTAAACTATGACTCTGGAGACCAAGGTTTGAATCCCCACTCAGCCACAGAAAACCTCTGGGTGACCTCTGGCAAATAACATTATCTCAGCCTCAGAGAAAACCAAAGGCAACAAATCTTTCTATGATAAGTTCACCTTAGGGTTGCTATAAGTGAGTTTTCAAAGGAGAGAGAGAGATGTTAAAAATAACATCTCCCTGTCAATGGCACTTTGTTGTTGTGTGCTAAGTCACTTCTCACTTATGGCAATCCTAAGGTGGATCTATCACATACCTTTTTTTTCTTTTTGCAAGATTTATTCAGAGGTGGTTTGCCTTTGCCTTCCTCTGAGGCTGAAAGAATGTGACTTGTCCAAGGTCACCCAGTGTCTGAGTGGGGATTTGAGTCCTTGTTTCCAGAAGCCTTTAATAAATAAATAGATATTTTAATACTTAAATACTTAAATATTTAAATCTTGAGTTCCTGGGGGTCCCTGGCAATAAATTAAATGTACAATGGGTTCTTGGTAAGGAAAAGGTTACAAACCACTGACTTAAAGCATGAACCCAGCCTTGGGTGTTGACCCAAAATTTACGCGGGTGAAAAGCAGGAGAGATAAAGAATATGATAAAGATTTTGGAAGAGAATTTTGGTACAATATGGTGATGCAACATCCATGAAACATCTTCTTGGGACCATTTACAGTCCCATTCAGTCAAGATGTAGCTGTGATTTCAAAAGCACACACTCACTTAATGAACTCTGGTTTGGGATGGCAGAGGAACACTGTCATCAAATCTAGGGACAAATGTTTCCTTGTTCCTAGAGCACTAAGCCACCAAAAAGGCAGAAGGCCTAGAAACCATACCCTAGGCTTAGGGAGCTGGGTATGTTTAGCCTGGAGAAGAGAAGGTTAAGAGGTGACATGATAGCTATGTTTAAACATTTGAAGGGATGCCATATGGAGGATGGAGCAGGCCTGTCTTTTGCTGCTCCAGAGATTAGGACACAGAGCAATGGCTTCAAACTTCAGGAAAAGAGATTCCATCTAAACATTAGGAAGAATTTAGGAAGAACATTAGGAAGAACAGCAGCAGCAGTTCAACAGTGGAATACATTGCCTCACAGTGTGGTGGAGTCTCCTTCTACGGATGTTTTTAAACAGAGGCTAGATGGCTATATGTTGTGAATGATTTGACGGTATATTCCTGCAGGGCAGGGATTTTACTCAATGGCCCTTGTGGTCTCTTCCAACTTTATGATTCTAAGTACAAACAACCAAAGCCAGCCACCTTCACCCTCTCAATGGATCATTCCACTTTGAAGCAATGATATAACACAACATGCAACACGCTAACTCTGAGAAACCCATGCATTTAAATATACCTAGAAATGTACTGGGCTACAGCAAGAGCACAGCACAGCAACTGCCAACCAGAAGTTTACCAGGGAGCATCTGAGGAATGTGCAATAACTGTTGTTCCATAGGACTATTGCATCTTAGGAAAAACAAATCTGTTTTTCAAGAAAGAGAACATTTATTGTTCCAGTTCAGAACTATATTCCTGCAGTCAACAGTTCAAGAGAAGGCCCGTGCACAACTGAATAAGTGGGTTTAGGGCTTCAGCTGAAACAGAATTTCATGCTTACTGTTCCTGTTTCCCTAAATTTGACCTTGGCGTAAGTTAACATGACAATATTTGCAGACTGAAATTAAAGTCGGTATTAGCAATTGAAACTACTTTTATTGCAAACAATCTATTTTAATAATGACTCTACAGCTGGTAAGTCTCCAAAACAAAGCATCTGTGATTAATTCACCACTCTCTCTCCTAAGTGCTATAGCCAGAAGAGAAAGTACATACCAGAGAATGCAAGTCTGAATCAACTGTGTGTAAAAATGTACAAAGGACATCTGTTAAGTCTTTGGTAATGAAAACCACATTTTACGATTGGACATTAAAAAAAAAAACTTTAAACAGCTGAACTTACTTAAAAAAAAAAGATAACCACCTGTACTGCAAAACTGCCATACATACCCAAAGAGCTGTCACCTGAAATACATAAGTAATATAAGCAATGCAAACACCTTTAACTGTTTTCAAGCAACACAACTGACTAGATTAATGATGGGAAACATGTGGTTATCCAGTTGCTGTTAGACTGCAATTCCCATCAGTCTAAGCTAGCAAAGGCCATGTTTGATGGGCAATAGGAATTAGTGTAATAACATCTGGAAGGCCACAGGTTTGCCACTCAATGACATACAGATTTAGATTAATTTGGCTTGGCAAAAGAAGCTATACGTAAGCATGAGTATTCCACAAGTTTACAGTGAAAAATTTCAACAAATGCCCTTTATTTGCTGAATCAAGCACTTCATTTAATACTATATATATCAATGTTTTTACTAAACAGATGAAGAGCATAAAGGTTTACAAATATGAGCTGAGTGTAGTGTAATATTTTGAAGCTTATGATGAAGTTTCAATCACTGGTCACTAGAGTAGTTCCACTGATGGAATTGGACCACTTTCCCTCTAAAGACAGTACATAACGGTGTAGGGCGGAAATGGCCTAAATTTTGTGATTGTTCACTGGAAAGAAAGCAAAGACCTTTCTGCACTACACTGTTATAGAGCTATTATTCCACTTTCAACATCCTGTGAAGTTCTGAGGTTTGTAGTTTACGGAGGCCAAAGAGCTCTCTGGCTAAGAATTCTATACGTCCCTCCCTAAACTGCAAACCCCAGGATTCCATAGGATGTTGAAAGTAGAATAATAGCACTATAACAGTGTTGTGTGGAAACGCCACAAGTCTGATTGTTCTCTTTGATGAAATCCCTTTCCTAGAGTGAAAACATTTTACTTATGAGAAATACCCATTGCCCTTAACATATAGTTTGACCCAGTCTCAATTCTTACCATACCCCATCAGCCTTTTACGCTACTACTATGTTCATCAGTACTGCTCCTTCCTGGCAGCAGCCAAAATTGCTCAGCAGACAATTTTGCCAAATTTGATAGATTAGTATACAAAGTAATCAATATTGTCTTTGAACTACACCATTACTTTAAGCAAGCTACTACTGAGATTAAACAAGCAATGAAGAATATTAAGGCTGCTTTTTACTTTCTTAGTAATAGTAGCTATTAATAAGGGGTCTTCATCTTTGCCCTTTGTTCTTGCTGCTGTCCAATCTCATTATCATAGGGACGCGTTGTTATTGTTTTATGAATGTTCACATTTCAGAAGCCCCTTTGTTGCCCTTCCTCCCCCACCCTACAGACTTTCCGATATCCACCCTCATTATCATCATGAAGCGGTGCTGCTCTCTGGCTGCATTTGCGACTTTAAAAATTAATGCACTCCTATTTTCTGAATACTGCAAAGCATAAGCTGCTTAGGAGCACATTATGCTATCAAGCAAGCACATTCTTTCATGGAAAATACAGCTGGTTCTGTTTCAAAGGCATTTCTTTTCACCTGTAAATGGACTTGCTTCTAACTGGTTCCTCACTATATTGTCTTTTATGGGTGCCTGGAAATCGTTAATTGTCTTTAATTCAAAAACAAACAAAAAAATTCAGTTCTTTAACTCTCACAAACATGTTCAGTCTTAATTCCTCGTGAGATGATTACCACGTCCCATTCACTGCCTGATCTTTCAAACAAAAGTCCATAAATTTATTGCCCATTCATACAGACCACACCAATTATGCCACAATTGAATGGCAAACAAGGAAGAGTCAAAATATTTGAAAAGAGAAATGTGCAATCTAAATTTAATTACATAGGCAAATTATTTGAAAATGAGTTATTTACTGCATGCCAAAAACTGACAGATAGTAAAAGAAATCAACATTACAGATTTAAAATCCTTTTCAGCACTTTCTTTCCAATTTGTAACTGCCAAGAAACTGCTGCCCTGAATATTTTTGTGCTGGTGCCAACAATAATAACCAAAAGAAAAAAAAATCATTTCTTCCTCTGCAGTTTGCAACCCATCTTCTGAATTACAATAATAAATGAAGCTGTAATAAAGGCAAGGCAGCATCAAAAAAATGTTGCAAACCAAATATCTCTTGTTATCAGAAAAACTGTAATGTCCCCATTCTAGTGCAGCTGACTTTAAGGAGATTTATCTAGACTTTGAACAAGACCCCTAAGATACAGACAGAACTGGGCTGACAGATCTCAGTACCAAAAACTTAGCACCAAGAATAACTATGACCTGAAAAGACACCTCTGTCATGATTTAAGAACAGATGCACTGTATTCTCTTAACATTCTTTCTTTTGAATCACATATTGTTAACCTCTGACATAATGACAGGGAAAAAAAAGTCTCCCCCCCCCAAATTTATCTAATATGTTCACAGTGCATTGAATATTACCCACTGCCACCCTATCAGGTTCAAATAAGCTTCTCCTCCTTCTTAATCCCCAAGTATAGCCATTTAAACACGTGGTGTGAAAGAGATAAATTTAAGCTACATAGAAAGGGAACTCTAAAGCCGCAGGGCCTTCACGGAGAGTCTATTTCTACTAATGCTTTCTTGTGCATCTTCTAGCCATCATGCTTGGGCTGAACTGAACTGAACTGAACTGTGGTGGCTCAGGAGACCTTAGCTTTCCTTGAAGCAGGAAAATGCTAAACCATTTTACATTTAATCATAAAGCAAGTGAGCCATGATCTATTGCTAAAATCTGTATGTTACCCAGATACTGTTTGTTTGTTGTATTTATTTTCTTTCTCTGAAAAACAGAACTTAAAGCAGCTCACAGTGATACTGACAAAAGAGTACAGTGGAAACACAAAACAAGGTCAAATATTCAATATTGTTGTTGTGTGCCTTCAAGTCATTTCCAATTTACGGTGACCCTAAGGTGAACCTATAACTTTTTTTTCAGCAGGACTTGTTCAGAAGGGGTTTGGCTTTGCCTTCCTCTGAGGCTGAAAAAGTGTGACTTGCCCACAGTCACCCAGTGAGTTTGCATTGCCAAACAGGGGTTGGAACCCAGGTCTCCATAGTTGTTGTCCAACACTCAAACCACTAAACAGGCTTGCTCTTTAAATATTCATACAAGTATTCATACAGAACTCAATCAAAGGCACAATTTAAAACAGTTGAAGACAATGGAAAGGTCCAAGCTGTTTGAAAAATGATATCATTCCACCTGAACCTGCCAGAGTCTTAACACTTAATCTGAGGAAAGTGTTACTGCAGTTTAGGCCTACCTGGTGATAGCACCCGATATCACTTTGATATCATAATTCAGCTTTATGCTACCACCCCTATCCATGTGTTTGTGAGGCCCCCGGACAAGCACAGAACTAGGCTTGGCCATCAAATGCTGCAATATTCCAAGACAATACAGGCAGGCCAGAAATAGCCAGACCACCGCTTTAGGAGACCTCTCTGCAAACACCCTCATTATGCATGCACGCAGTTTACAAAGGACTCCCTGCCCCGAGCAGGTAACTTGGCAAGCTAGAAGCCTAAGTGCTGAGCATTTACATACAGTCTACCTCTTTGTCAATTGGACTTAACTCAATCATGCTAAATTGTGACCTTTCAGAGACATTGTCTCACACCCAGAACTCATTGTTGTACCCGAGTAAGGCATAGCCTGCAGTCACACTTCTCCCTATAAAAACCCTCGATTCCGAGACCTTCCTCGGATCGCTCTGGACTTCCATCCAGCCTTGCTGCCGCTTTGTTTGGCGAGCTGTCCCCTCAGTCCCACGTACTGAGACTCCAGACCGACGAACTCAAGCTTCAGGGCAGGTGTCGTATCACCCAATTCAACAATCCCTCTCAAAATCCCTCTATACCACTCCAACCTTTATTTTCCTTAGTTACCTGTGTGCTTGTGTTGCTTACAATGTGTGCCTGTATTTAACAAAGATCATTACTTATTTTCAAACCGGTCTGCTCCTTGATTTGGCCTGACCCTGTAAACACTGGGTTACAAGATCCTGCTAAATTACCCTGCCTCTCGTAACGCTAAAGCAGTGCTCTGAGTTAAGTTTCCCCACCTATAGTAGAGCACATTTTGGAGTCCCTCCCGGGACCCCCAGTAAACAGAGTAACAAAAGGACTTCTTTAAGGTCCCACCATCATCACATGGTGAGGACATGCAAGAGAATCTTTCAGCGGATATTCCCAGCCTTTGGAATTCTGCCCCACAAAAGGTTCCCTCCTCTCTGTTCTCCTTTTGCCAGCAAAGACCTTTTAATTCAAAGAGGTTTATAATGATTAATTGGTGGATGGAGCCTTTTATGGCATGTGTATGCTGTATTTTTTAACCTTTATTGTGATGCTTTTAAAAACAATTTTATACTTTTTAAAAATTTGATGGTATTTTAATGAAATGTTTGTTTAATGATTTAATATGTTCATTATCATTTTTAAAGCTAATCTTGTTTTTAGCCTTTGTAACCTGGCTTGGATCCCATGTTGGGAGGAAGATGGCATACAAATTAAACAAACAAATCAATCAATCAAAATTTATAACATATGACTGAGGAAAATGCAGCTAGAACGAAAATAAAACTAAATAAAATTCTCAGCATTCTAAGCTAGCAAGTTCAATAAGTACTTCCCAGCATAGGAAGAATGATTTTATAACTGTCAGCCATATAGCTATTAAATTATGAGGAGCCAGTGAGTAAAGAGCAGAGGTAGGAACCTTATTCAGAATCACTTATGTGGCCAAATACATAAGGATTCAGAATCAGACTTTTAACAACTAAATACTCAAAGCTCTTAGTTTGCATGGACAAATCTCCCTGTTCTGCTTTCGCACACATTCACATTTTTTTGTATCTCACGTTCTTTTTGTCACATTTATGATGAAATTTGCAAATACTCCAATGTTCTGTTTTCTGGGTTTTTTTTAATGAACCAAATTCTCAGCCATCCCTAAATATGGAAAATGTGGAAAACATACACTCTGGAATATTCCAGAGATTGTTTGGCAATGCATGCAACTAAGAGCTCTGCTCCCTACCATGCTACCGATTCCTTATTCAAATAATACAGAACACATGTACCCATTTTCTTCCAGCTAATTTTGAATGCCCCAATACAAAGTGATATTGATGTTTCTGATGAGATAGGACATTAAAATATTCAGAACATTACTTGAACTTGAAATATGAAGAAAAAAAGGTTCAGAGAAAAAGAGCTCAGCTTCACAGTCATTCAACGTTAATAGCAAGCCGGTTGACAACAGCATCAGCAGCATTCATAATGGTGTCTTACAACACCTTACTATTAACATCCCTGGGTATAGGGACAAATTTTCTCCCTCTAAAAGAGGAAGAAAGATTTGCTTTAATACAGTTTTGATTGCTGTGATTAGAGATGTTTTTGGAGTCTTCAGCTAACGGAAACATTTTGATACATATTGAAGGTAGTCGGAGTGTAAGTACTCAAGGAGAGCATGAAAGCCCCCCACTGTCCCTCTCTTTTTAATTCAGGTTTAATGGTAGCTCAAATCGCTAGCCATTTCTCAATCTTGAGAGATGGAACAGCTTGACACTAATAATACATTTGCAAAGGACACATCATCATTTAACACAACATTAAGTGCTCAGGAACAACTTTTTTTTTCATACAGTAGACACAACGTGTTCTGAGCTCTGGCTTGACATATCATTACATTTTATGCTACAAAGATAATCCAGCCAGTCATTCATGAGAGGTAAATTAATTTTCAAGCAACTGCATTTCAGCTTTAAGCCAACAAGAAGGATGCATTAAAGTGAATAAGTTTCTTTTATGCTACCAGCAAGGGTTTCTTTGCCCTGAATAAAAGACTTCCTTGAGTATACCAATATCTATACCTTCAATTATTTCCATTCTCCCTGCAGTTTCAGCACTGAGGTCTGTTTGTACAAGTTAAGCTACAATTTTAAATCCATAAAGCAAGCATTTCATACACGCTAAAGGAACGCGGGAGGCAGAAATGATATAAACTGGCTGGGAAAAAAAATGGCCACCATCAGCTGTGGGGGACTCTGCAGGACTCTTCCTGGGTACAAGAGCAGTCTGAGGCCATTTCCGCACTACACTCTTATAGCGCGATTATTCCACTTTCAACATCCTATGGAACCCTGGGGTTTGCCATTTTGGGAGGGGCCACTTGGCCCACTGATAGACCCTGGAAGACTGGATGGCTCCCTTCACCACACAAAAATGCCAATGGTCTTCATGCTAAACAATGATTCTGGCTTATTCTGGCATTAGCAGAGAAAAAGTTACTTCTACAATAAAGCAGTTGTCTCGTTCTGGACTAATTTCATGTGATAGCTGCATTTTTCCTTCATCATCACTATCATCATCATCATCATCATCATTTAAAATATGGCAGGATAATTTAATTAATTCTTCAGGAGGCAGATGCATTTCTCTTCACCTTCATTGATTACAGTTAAAATCCCAATAATGCATCAACAAGGAGTATTTTTTGAGACCTATACTCCACTTCCTAAGATAACTGGCTTTTGTGATAGCAGTGGAATTACAACTGAAGTGTGGGGATGATAGAAAAGTCACTATATTCTTAGACATCCATGCATAATGTATACAAAAACTGAGGCATGTAAGAGAATTGACAGAAAAGAGATCTATTCTTGTATATCTCACTAATCTCTCTTGCTAAATATACTTGTGAGAAATAATCTTCCCACAATAATTCATAATTGCAGTGTTCCAAAGTCTTCAGGGCCCTTGTAATTCCACACTATTGCCTTCAGTGTAAGTGCCGCCTGACAGATTTTAACTAAAACAATGAATGACACCAATAACAGGTTACATTAAAAATGAGACACTGTACATATTTATGAATGATTGGAACATTGACACATAGATAATTGATGTACTTCAGTTTTACAAAAAAATATTAACTACTAGTGAGATATATAGAAAAGATTTCACTCAATAAGGAAGAATGCAACCCCTAAACCATTTATGCAGCAGTAGATGGGTAAAGAGTGTGATAAACAGACTACTTTACATCTTATTACCATGTGTCAAAATGCAGCCATCTCTCATTATGAACACATGAAGTACTAAAAGAATAGTAACTTACAAATATTGTTCTGCAGGTGGAAAGAGTATTGCTAGCATGGTGAATTTGTGCCCTCTGCAGTCCTCCAAATCTTCTCCAAATGCTAAAAATCCCTGAAGTAAATTGGGAGGGCTGCATTGGATTACCTGGAAAGCTGTAGCAGGGAAGAAGAAAAGGAAACTCACACTCATTCTAAGTGCTAGATTAAGTTCAGATCAGCATACAATTGAGTTTTATTATTAATGATAATAAAAGAGAATGTGAGTTTGTATCTCTGCCATAGCTATCAAATCAGAGATTCCAAGTACATCAAACATGGCATGGATATTAAGAGACTCTTGAGACGTGCGCTTTGAGCTTATTTTGTTTTAAAGTGGATTAATTAATTCCATTAAATATTATTCAAAATCTTTCTGCAGATTGTAGTACCATGTTCAGTCGCTAGGCAGCAGATTTCCTCAACCTTCCCAAACCAGCAAAGGGCCAAAACTAAATGAAGCCTGGGATAGTTACTTCTCCAGAAACATCTAGGCAGCTCTCCAAACCCTAAAGAGTTACGAGAAAGGGGATGCTTGGTAAATGGGTTAAGAGGGAAAGTGAATACAGGAAAGGACGAAACAAGCACATAGAGCAGTGAGGTGAAGGGAGAGAAAGAGATGAGGAAAAGAGAAAAAACATCAGGATGGGCTAGAAGACTAGGGTTTTTACCTCTTTTGCTTGTACACAATATTGCATTATTGCACAATTACACATAAATCTGTAGATGTCAAATTTTATGCATATAGTCACCCCTCCATATATGCGGACTCTGTATCCACCTCTTGAAAATATTTTTTAAAAAATCCAAAAAGCCGGCTTCGATTTTGCCATTTCATATAAGGGGCACCATTTGACTACACCTTTGTACATAATGTAACTTGAGCATCCATGAATGTTGGTATCCATGGGGAGTCCTGGAACCAAACCCTAGCAGATACTGAGGGCCCACTGTAATATCAGCCCTGTGCCTATTCTCCATCTCAGATATCCCCACCCTCACAAACATACCAATTTCTACCACTCATAGGCAATAACCATATTTACATGCTATTCTACATGCTATTCTTGTGTAGAACAAAATATTCTTGCACATACATGTTCATGCAGACACATACAGCAGTCTTAACAGTTGACCTAAACTTTTGACAGTGCTGTCTACTGCTGAATCTTCTCCCATAAACAAACCTAGACCTTTTCTGCTGTAAGGTTTTTATATACTTCTGAGTAGTTGTAATAGCCATAAGGAAATGTCACAACTGAGTTATACCAGGGATGGCTCATTTCAGTCCACTGAAGCCAGAGCTCCTACAGCCAATAGTGTCAAAGGTTCAAAGGCTACAAAATGTGTTTGACTCAAAGTTGTTTCCACCTACTTTTGGTATTAACTGGAAATATTAAACATTTTCTTGCAAATCTGTTTTTTTTTATTTTTATGTTTTGCTTTAATTTAATGCTTCCAACTTTTCATACAAACCCAAACCAAGTAAGAGCATCATAAATAAATAATTCTATCTTAAACCAAAAACCAAAACTGTTTATAAATTATTAATTTTCAATAAAATAATAATTACTTTTTGGTATTCGTTTGAGACAAATTTATTATGTTTTATTTGGTTCATGTTTTAGTGGTTGAAACCTTCCCCTTTTGTTGGTCCATCCTTCATTCCCTGGTTTTCTTGTCATTCTCTTTCTCAGTCAGTTAACAGTTCCATATCCACTGGGCATGCCCAGTCTTCACTCAGCTACTCTGAGCTTATTGGCGGTTTTCCCCTCAACACTTACACTTTTGGGGAAAAGGGTAGACACATTTGTGTTCATTCTGATACAGTAAAATATTGGCTTTCTCCACTGACTTCAGTGGGTGGCCTTCCCGTCTCCTAGGTGGCATTTTAAGACAACTGGATCAGTATGAACCAGGAAACAACTAATTATACAAACAATGATATGGTCTCCTCTGAAACTTTTTCCTATCTGTGTGTCTCCATCCTCCTTTTTACAACTGCTTCAGCCCAGTACACCTCCCATCTAGCTGTCATTTTTTCCCCTCACTATCACTCAACTTTCTTTGGCCACTGAAACATGACTAGGCTGTCAGGATGTATGGGGTCTCTTAGGGATTTTCTTTTTGAATACTTTTTTTATACTGCAAACCTCAGAGTTAGCTTGAATCTGCTGATAACCCCTTCTTGTACATTGATTGGGTTCGGATGCATTCACATAAGCGCAACAAAGCTTAAACTGAAAACAGCGGAAAGAATGAATAGAACAGAATGTGCTTTAGCTTTCTTTATTCACCCGTCTATCACACTCCTATTCACTGGGAAAAGCAGAAGGCTTCAGTTGGGTATCCAAGCAATCCACAATATTCTGATTTTTGGAAAAGCCTTAAAATAGGCCATTTTAAAATATTCTTTACAAATTATTATTATTCCATCAACTCTATCAAGAGACCAGTTACTTTGACTATTTGCAGCTGCCCAAAACAGCTGGTTTCTCAGCACCAGCTGAACTGACCTGTTTCAATCCTAGCTAGTTGTGACAAGAACAATAATTTTGAGCATTGTGCCTGAGCTTGATTTTTCCCCCTCATCTTTTCCCATTCACCATTTTTTGTGCATCATATCTTTTAGATTACCAGTCTGTCTTGCTATTAATATCTATAAGCAACTGATGGCTAAAGAGTGGGGGGTAAAGATGAAAGAAAGAAAGAAAGAAAGAAAGAAAGAAAGAAAGAAAGAAAGAAAGAAAGAAAAGACAGACGGAAAAAATAACATTTCACTTCCAAATGGAGACATCGATTCTACTTCAGAACAGCAGCCAGCATCCTAGCACAGAGCAAAACAATCCAGTTGGCCTTTGGTTTTGCTCTAGCAAATATTACCTGAGAAATATCTGATTAAAAGATATGATGCAAATCTTCAAGAACAAAAGAATGAATTACACATGATAAAATATGAAAAAAGGAAAATTGCAGGAGGGGAATCTAGTGTCACTGTTAAGGCTGATTTACTTCAATTTTTGTGGATTTCAATCCTCCAAGGCCCCTCCCTAAACTGCAAACCCTAGGATTCCATCAGATGTTGAAAGTGGAATAACAGCACTGTAACAGTCTAGTGTGGAAATGGCCCAAGATAGCAGACAATTCACAAATACAGGAGGCAAGCACAATGTGAGTTTGGAGCTAGAAAATCAGTTCCAAACTCTCCCTTTGATCAGTGATTATGAGGCACAGCAACAGAGAGAACAACCTCAGTCCTCAAAACACAGAGGGGGCCCTGCATGATTCTGTGGAGGAAAGGTCTCCTGTCAGTTCCCTGTAAGTTCCCAGAGAAAGAAGAGACATGTGGTGGTGGTAGGCAATTCCCTTCTGAGAAGATCAGAGGCAACTGTTATGTAGCCCTGGCATATTGTTCTAAAATGTATGCCATCTTCCAAAGGCAAAAGTTTCTGATGTAACAGAGAGGGTGAAAAGATTCATCAAGACTTCCAACTATTAACCTCATCCTTCTGATACGCACAGGAACAAATGATACCGCAATATACAACCTTCAACAAATTGCAAGCGACTGTGGCCACTTCTACCCAACACAGTTATAGTGCTATTATTCCACTTCCAACATCTTGTGGAATTCTGGGGTTCTGATTTGGTTTGAACTTTCTACAGTGATAAGTAACAAAGAAAACACACTATCATAAAATTATTAAGTGGTTCTAAATAAACATTGAAAATCCTCTCCTTTTTACACACAGTTGGCATTATGAGGTAGAGGCAGAGCTGTGTGGAAAAGACAGGGCACCTTATCAGATTGAGAGTTGCCACACCAAACTGGGAAACATGAGGGTCTATCACAGTCCCCATCTTCAAAGTGGGGGGAGTGGGGAGAGAGACCCAAGCAACTATTAACCATACAGCTTGACATCAATACCAGGGAACATCCTAGGACAGATCATTAAACAGCTGGCAAGACAGAAATGCTGTATTTACTAAAATCCAGCATAGGTCTCAAAAGCAAGTAAAGCCAAACTAATCTTTTTTTTTTTTTTTTTGGAAAAAGAGAGATCCAAGCTTGCTAGATAAAGAGATGCTATGAATGTAGTATATCTTGATTTCAGTAACAGTTCTGGCAACAGCTCTCATGATATTCTTGCATACAAGCCGGTTAAACATGAGCTGTACAACAATATTAAGATGAATATGTAACTTGTTGACAGACCAAACCCAAAGAGTACTGACCAGTCTCTTAACCTAGAGAGAAGAGACTAGTGGGTAACCCAGGGTTTTGTCTTGAGGCCAGTGCTTTTCAGCATCGATAAACAACTTTGATGAGGGAACAGAGGGCATGCTTATGCAGATGACACCAAATTAAGAGGGGTAGCTAATACACCAGAGGACAGGCATTCAAAATCACTGTAACAGTTTGAAAATCTGGGCTAAAATTAACAAAATGAAATTCAACAGGGATAAATGCAAGATAGGACATTTACCCAGGAAAAATGACATGCACAAATACAGTACAAATGACACCTGTCTTGACAAGCGTACATGTGAAAAGGACCTAGCAGTGTTAGTAGCCCACAAATTAAACAAGAGTCAATGAAGCAGCCAAAAAAATAAACCAAAAAAACAACTAAATTCTAGGCTGTGTCAACAAGAGTAAAGCGCCCAGACTGAGGGAAGCAACAGCATCCTTTTTATTCTTCTTTGGTCAGATCTCACTTGGAATGTCATGTACAGTTCTGAACACCACAGTTCAAAAACAATACTGACAAGCTGTAAAGTATCAATAGAATGACCAAGAGTGTTAAGGGTCTGGAAACCCAAGCCCTATGAGGAGCAACTTAGGTGGCTGGACATGTTTAGCTTGAAGAAAAGAATATTGAGAGGGGACATGACAGCCATCTTTAAATATCTGACGGGATGGCACGTAGAAGATGAAACAAAGTTGCCTTCCATTGTTCCACCAAGCTGGACGTGAAGCAATACAATCAAACTGCAAGAAAAGATATTCTACCTAAATATTGGAAAGAACTTCCTGACAGTAAGGGCTGCTTGACAGTAAAACAGGCTGCCTCAGAATGTGGTGCGTCTCGTTCACTGGAACTTTTAAAAAAAGAGGTTGAAAGGTCATTTCTCAAGAGTGCGTTAGCTATATACTCCTAACATGGCTGGGGGTTGGTAGTTGGAGTCCCTTCCATCTCTATGATTCTATTTCCTTCCTCCACTCCAACAATTTCCTTTTTAATATCGAAACAGACAAACATGGCTATCTTTCTGTAAAATGCAATGAAATAGGAAACCATGGCAAATTTGTACTTGTTAACACTCCTTGTATTTGCATAGTGAAGATCTGAAGTGGTCAAAACTGTAAGCCAAAAATCAGGACAAGAAGAAATTGGTTGGAATGGAAAGACAGGCAGAGTTCTATTCCGCAGATGTTAACATATCTCAGACTGAGGGAAAAGGGATTTTCAGAGGCAGCCAGGAAAAATACCAATGCGTGCAGAATGTAGAATAGAAATTAAAATTACTCCACATCTGTTTACCTATTAAATGCCAGCCCAAAGCCCCTCTGTTTAGCTACAGAGGTTCGGACTTCTCCTCGAGGGGAAGAGAGTTTCAACAAAAGAATTGTGAGGGAGCCTTTGGGAAATGTCCGCCTTCATAACCTTTCTGTTTGAAGTAAGTGCACAGATGGTACAGTCAAGAAAGTGAGACAGAACAAAGGAGATGAGCAGTCTGTGTGCATCAATACCAACAATTCTAACAGGAGGGCCCACACCTCGTATCACCTTTTCTTCCCATGGAGGACACTTTTAGTTTGCCCTCTTGGAATTTTAACTCAGCTCTGTATTTAGTCACTTCCCTGCAAATATATTTCCATTTTTACACTGCAATATTTTCACTGACTTTATTTACTAAGCTTTTAAAAAGCAATCATGTTTGAAAGCTTAATGATTGTTTCAAAGAGATTTTACAACACCCCTTATAAAATTACTATTGATCCTTAACCTCACAAATTACTTCTAAATGGCACAAAATATTGCTTCACAAATATGAGATAGCATGCTATTTGGATAATCTTGGCAAGTTTCACAATTTGTTGTCCTCTTATACTGGGATACTGAAATGAACATGCAATAACAAACTCTGTATCTTCTTCAACGACTTGTAAGATCAGACTTTCTAAACCTGGTTACTTCAGACATCCAAGACATTAACGCCCATTTTCCCCAACCAGTCAGGGAAGACTAAGGCACATGACTTTCAGCAAGTCATCAGGAGGCTAGCCTGAGTGACCACAATGGTGGGTATCATTCATTTGCAGACTGGATTGTAATCCATGAAAATTTATGATGAAACAAATCTGTTGGTCTGAAAAGTACAAAATAATTCTTCACCCCGCTTTCACTGTTGAGTTACACACAGTTCCATTCAATTCTGCTTTGGTCAGACCCCACACAGAAAACTGTGTCCACTTCTGGACCCCACAATTCAAGAAGGATACTGACAAGAGGGAATGTTTCCAGAGGAGGGCGACCAAAATCGTGAAACGCCTGGAAACCATGCTGTATGAGGAGCAGCTTAGGGAGCTGGGGTTGTTTAGCCTGGAGAAGAAAAGGTTAAGAGGTGACATGATAGAAGATGGAGCAGCTTGCTTTCTGCTGCTTCAGAGAATAGGGCATGGAGCAATGGCTTCAGCTACAGGAAAAGAGATTCTACCTAAATATTAGGAAGAACTTTCTGATGGTAGGAGCAGTTCAACAGTGGAATATGCTCCCTTGGAATGTGGTGGAATCTCCCTCTTTGGATCTTTTTAAACAGAGGCTGGACAGCCATCTGTCAGGAGTGCTTTGACTGTATGTCCCTGCATGACAGGGGGTTGGATTGGATGGCCCTTGTGGTCTCTTCCAGCTCTGTGCTACAGTTCTATGATCTTGACAAGAAAACTTCCTGTTCTCAGACAGGAGGCTCTCACCCCAACTTCCTTCCTCTTCATTTTTGTTCAAAAGATAAGCATACACATTCATAGAGTCACCTATGCATATTTGTCTTCTCTTTTGCACTCACCCCACTTCAAAACAAGGATCATGTGGGAGGAGCCAGTTAAAGCCTTCTGAAGTGATCTTGACCAAAATCTAGGTCACTGATCAAAATCACTGGGAGTAGTAAGTTAAAGTATTAAAGTACAGGGTTTGCTCACTACCTCAGTTCAGTGGTGGCTGCTGGTTCTCATGACACTGGGACAATGAATCTATTCCAGGTGTTAATCTAAAATTTAAAGGCATTATCCAAGGTGCTGAACCTGTTGTGGAGACAAGAATCAGCAACTTGGATACCCCCTTTTAAATTCATACTAAACTCCTGAGCAGATTCACTGTCCCACTGACTTGGAAGCCATCAATCATTACTGCTTCCAACGGGTGGGAGGAGCGAAACAGGAGTGAAGAGGATATGTTTACTAGAATGCAGTTTCTTCTCACTGTGGTTTAACAATCCAGGATTCCTGACTTATTGTTCTACGTGATTACTGCCTCTGATTCCTGATTTCAAGAGAGGGAGATGGCCCAATTAAAATTAATCCATTTTTTGAAATGTAATCAGATGACCAAGTAATCCTTGTAAAGCATTTGGACTTCACAGGACAGATACAAGGTGCTTGGTGAAAAAAGTATTGAGTGTAATTATTTGTTCAATATTATAATATATTGCAAAAACCATCTCCCTGGTGGCATGTTACAAAAATGTTCATAAATTACATTTACTACTAGTATGGAAAACAATTGCAAAAGTACCTTTTTCAAATTGACTCCTGCTATTACCGGACTTCAGAATCAATTTCTCATTTATAAAAAATTAGTATTAAATATTTATAGACAAATGCATAACGATTCTACTTTCTGGAATTAAACACAGGCCATTGCATGGCTCATGAGCAAAGCCTTTAAAAAATAAATCAAAAACGGTCAGTTTGCAAAATACACCAAGCCACCTTAACATTCAAAGAAATGTAAGTGCAACAGGAATATGGTTGTGGCTATAGCAATCAAAGCACCACTGGCCACTACTCTCACCTACACTAATGAAACTGTGATGTCTTCCTCCTCTCTCTTCCTTCCTTGTCACTTAATGAAAGGAAATGTACTGCAGAAGTACCCTCCTTCAGTACAGAGAGCCACAAAAGTTACAGCAAATTTGGCAACCACCATCACTTTTTTTGGCAGTTGTACAAGTGGGACATACAGCAGAGGTGTCACTCCCAAAAGGGTGGGGCGATCTAATTTGGTCCCCTGACCCCACAAAGTTGCCTACTACGTTCTTTATCACAGGATAGCTATACCAAATGGGAAGTTGGTCTTGCAAGCTCAGCAGCATGTCAGGCCCCACTTGGTAATAATAACACAAACCACAGTAATTGGCATAAAACAGGTCACAAATTTATTGGTTACAGCTGATGAAGTTTGGTGCCAGGATGGGTCTGGATCCAGGTATTAGATGACCCATCTGCTGACTGATGACAACCAATTCACCTAAATCTTGTGGCAACCCAGTAACTCAGCCTACCTGTTAGGTATATACAGAGTGTCAAAAATGGGATTCCACATGGGTGGAGCTGCTACCTGAGAGATAGAAAGAGCCACCTGTCCCCATGCTGGGCATGACCCTGGTTGCTAACACATCCAAGGACTCTAAGAGGACCCCCAACTGAGTCTGATGTATGCACAGATCTTACCTCCCCTCTCCCCCATTAGTGGATCTAGATCTCAAGCCAAAACTTTCCAAATTAAACCATATGCATATGTTCCAAAACAAATCCATATGACAGTAAGAGGGAAGGTAGATACCCCCTTTTAAGCTGGACAGCCATCTGCTGATTGATGAATTGAGCACTGAGCCTGGCTTATAATACAAGGGGATAGATCAGAAGGAAACCCGTGCTGAAGACTCCCAATAGTCCAGCTGGCTGCGTTTCCCAAAGCATGTGCAAACTTGTGTATGCTTCTGGGAAAGGGAAAGTGCCTGGAAGATGGGTCCCTTGAGCTCTTCCTTGCCACAAGCCACAAATGGTGCTCACCAGAAAGTCAGGGAAAGCTGTTCTATAAAATCCAGCACAAGGTGAAGCTGCCCTTAGGGGAGTATTACAACACCACAAAGTCACGCTTATTTGTAAAAGGATGCAAAGAATATGCATTTGCTGTTTGTTTTCCACCCAAGAAAGGGGTTTCCAAACATTTGGCAAATCTTAATGGGGGGATGCAGGCAGCTTCAAGGCTGTTGCAATTGCACTTCAGGAAAAAAAAATATGCTCAAAAATACATGTGCTTCTTACATTCAGAAAGGCCATGTGCGTTACTGTATAAAACGTGTTTTCTGAATAGAAAAACCACATGCATTTCTTAGCAGAAAACATGTCTTCTTTGCAGAAAATAAAAAGCCATGTGCAATTATACCCAGAAAATAGAATGTATTTTCTGCACAGGGGAAAAAATGTACACCTGCACAGGAAAAAAACATCTTTTCCAGACCATGAATACCAATCAGGAACTGCACAGAAATCTTCATGCTCTCATCTAGCAAGGAGAATACTGCAGTATTTTTGGCTTTGTTTTTGCTTGCCAGAACAAGAAATGGAAGGATCCACATCACTAGTCTGTAAGCCTTCTCCTGCCTCCTTAACCTGCCATTCTGTTACTCAGTCTTCTGCCTTTTCTCCACATTCAATCTCTCCAGTCCCCTTCCAGATATACCAGCTACTGTCCCCAGCTCTAGGCAGGTCTGCAGGTATTGAACTGAACTTCCTCTCAGATCTAGATCAGATTTACTTTCAGAATCCCAGATTAATCCTTTCCCAACAACCATCAGAATGTCTTTTCAGAATCAGAATGTCATTTCCTAACATCACAGCAGCTTGAGCCTATGGAGAAAGTAGCAAAATGGTCAAAAGTGTCAGACTGTTTTCTTTTAACCCAAAACATATTTTATGCTGTATGTTTTGTATAAGATACAATGGTGACAATCAGGTATTTATTTGACAGGTTAAACATACTGACTATACTGTTAAAAAGTGCTATGTTGGAAAGAAGCACATTTCTGCTACTTTAACCTGTGTCATTTTGATGGTTTTACTGTTCTGTGCTAGGAACTCAAGGGATGCTTGACAAAGGTTAATAGTTACTATAGTCACTCAGCATGAATTTCCTATTCACTTCAACAAAAGGAAACAACCTGTTTAATTCATGACTGTATTCTCCCATTCTTTTGAATTGTACAGTTGGCTGTGATAGGTTTAGTGTCTATTCTCTTCAAAATAAACTATTATAACATACATGTCAGAAATACCGCAGAATTCTGGATCTGCTCATCTGTAAAGGGAAAACAATGCAGGTTTATGAAAACATGACTTCCCCTCTCTTTCTAGTCTTTTCAAAATAGGGGTTAAAAGGTACCAGGCGGTCTAAGAAAGGTAAATAAAAGAACTCCCTTTTATGTCACTCCCCCTCTCCTGTATGCACAACTGTACAGAAAGCAGGACAGAAAGGAGGTAAACAAAACCCACGATGCCTGCAGGATACTGGTTCATCTCCCTTGTAGTCCAAATTACTGTGGGGATTGGGATAGGATTAACAAAAGGACCTTATTTTCATGCTTTATTTGAGAGCTGAGTACACACTGTGTGTGCATGTGCCTTGTCAACTTATGGCAACACCAGGAATTTCATACTTCATTTCATTTATATTTCATTTAATACATTTTAATCATTTTTTTATTATTTAATGTTTTATTATAAGCCACCCTGAGATCCTTGGACATACACCAGGGTATAAACATTTTAATAAATGGATAAATAAATAATAAATAAAATGGGTAATTTTGGTACCAATCTTAAAAATACTGAAATTGTTTCTATCTTACTACTCATTTCTCTGACTAAACTCGTCAGTGGACCAGGTAGACCCTAATAGCCAGAATGTGTGAGTACAGGAAGTCACAACATATGGAAATTCACTTCTTTCTTCTGCTAACAGTGATACAAGTAAAGATGTACATGGCTGTGGTTGGTGCAAATATTCCCAAAATTTTTGCCGTATCTTGTTTATCAATTTTCTCCACAATTAGGCTTTTATCTTTTACAAGCCTTGCAAATCAGACTTCTGCGTGTCAGACATAATAGCCTAAATCAAAATGTTAGTTCTAACTAGAGTTTATTGTTGTATGCCTTCAAGTCATTCCCAAGTTATCAAGACCCTAAGGAGAAACTATCACAGGGTTTTCTGGACTGAGAGTGTGTGATACGCCCAAGATCACCTAGTGGGTTTCCATGCCCAAGCGTGGAATCAAACCTTGGTCTCCAGAGTTGTAGTCCAATGCTCAAACCACTACATCATGCTGGCTATCTAGAGTGGACACAGTGAGAACAATTAAACATACTTCTGGATTTACCAAATTCCCATTCAACAGGTCTATTTGAGTTGGAATTAGTCTGTACTTCCATACAAAATATCCATACAAAGCTTTGCAATTTTAAGTACTTAAAACTGCAAAAGAAAATTTAATTTTCAGGATGATATACTCTTCATTTCAAAAAATATAATCTCTCTTAAAAATAGGGGTTTTTTGTCTACTCACAGCAAGTATATATTTAAATTTTGGTGACAAAATAAATAAACTATTCACAGTTTATGAAAGGCTCTTCCATCTACATTTCGGAACACCAGTACACTGATGATGCCAATACAGTGGTTTTAAGAACGATTAAATATATATCACTGTGTTTAATCAGCACCTCAGTAAATAACACACCTCCTCCACCAAAACAGACTAATGAAGAAGAGTTCACAGAGAGAACTTCCTTTATTATAAACAAGGGATTATAGACAAGCCTTGGTTGTCTGTGAATCAATCCTCAGTAGTTAATGAGTATGAATTTGTGCTTCCTATGATAAATTCATGGCAGTAGAGGCTTTGGTTCATTTTATATAGTATGATTCCTACACCAATCAAATAATTAATCAATTAACTAATTGATTGACTATGGAAGCATTTAAAATCTCATGCTTTTGGTTCTAAGGGACCATCCCAAGACAGCTGGCAACAGGCCTTTATAAAATATATAAGGTGGAAACATAGAAGTGGACAGGGAAGGGCCAGAGATAGGGATCTGGCTTTGCTTCTCCTGGGATTTCTCCACGAAAGAAAGGAGAGAAAGAAAAACTCTCAACTGGTACTTAGAGATACCACCTGAGTCTCAAGGTTAAGCATCAGCTGGCACTTTCAAATATTAATTGAGAGGGACTAGAGGTTGAGAAGGACCAACTTCACTTCTCCTTCCTCTTCCCTGTTCAAACAAATCCTGCAATTTACACTGTAATGTAATATTTGATAATGATTCACAAGCTATGAGAGGGGCTGCAGTGCAGTGGTAAAACACTGGCTTTGCATACATCCAAAGTTCAATCCTTACCATTTGAAAAAAAAAATTAGTCTGAAAATCAGGAGAGTCAACTATCGATCAATGTTCTGATGCAATATATGGCAGATTCTGAATGCTTAAGTGGTAGGGTGGAATCTGAGATAAACACTGCTGAGATTTCCCCTGAATCCTCCATTCTGCTGTACATTTAGAGGCCACACTTGC
This sequence comes from Iguana delicatissima, assembly GCA_948472985.1. NCBI lineage: Eukaryota > Metazoa > Chordata > Lepidosauria > Squamata > Iguanidae > Iguana > Iguana delicatissima. Next base: position 152,473 of record CAOKZL010000911.1, read on the forward strand.
ATCTTATCAGCATTCCTGTCTTGTAGATTGCATTTCAGCTTAGGGAGATCCATCTATACGGTGTACAACAGAGTCCACTGATCGCGCTGTACCATGCACATGCTGAAACCTTTTGCTTCTTTTTACCATTGCTATTCTCAGCTGCCCAAACTGTTCTCAAGACTGGCTGACACTACAATTCTACATGGTGTAGGATTAGGAACCATTCCACATATGCAAAAGAACATGTGGGAATGTGAGGAACCCTGGACAGCTCATCTCTGACACTCAGTCTTTCAGACACTGCACCATTCTGTAGTAGGAAATACTATGTGGAGTGGGAGGGAAGCATGTGTAGATGTAACAAAGGAAAAAAAACAACATGGAAGACAAAAATGATTTCTTACTACTTGATTTACTACATTCTTAATGCAGAAAAAAAAATCAGCATACGTAGCTGCTCAAGTTCTCAGCCCACAGTAGCATTCTTACTTGCTAGTCTTCATTCAAGTTTATACAGATGTTAAGAAAACAATCTCAGTTCATTCTGGGACCTTCCCTTAGCAACAGTTTCTCAGTTAATAAATACTTTTCTTATTTTCTGCATATGATCTGAAAGTTTTCTCTCAATTGCCTTTTGAGGAGAAATCACACTGCTGAAATTACAAAACCTATACTTATGATAAAGGAACTTTTATTAACAGATTTTATTTTATTTTGTGACCAATGATGAATTACAACTTTCCACTATTGTTTGTGGAACAGCCAGTGTTCAACTCTTTTTAGTTTTCTTTTAAATTTAACATATTTTTCTATGATGCTTGAGAACTCTCCTTGTACAACTCTAGTGCAAGATCCATTCATTTATATCAGATACCAGCTAATCCATCTTCCTGGGCTTTACAGCAAAACCTTGCCACTGTGTAATCCCACTCTGAACTTTTCCTTTAAATAATGAAATCATCCCCACCATACATGTTTACAGAACAATCCACATTTACTGCCAGGACTTGAACAATCACTGTTTCTAGTAAGCACAAAAATTGGCTTTCTCACATCTTACTCCACAAAGGCAAGTATGTAGTGTCCTTTGGTATGTACTGCAAAGGGTGAAGAATGATATGCTGAATATGTTTGTAGGTATACTTCTCAAATTCACAACATTAGCTTAACAGACTGAAGCAATGTTGAAAGACATATTTTCTGACCCACGGTGTTATTGGTCATTACGTCAGTCAATAATTGCATGTTTCAATATATGAAATTGGAGAGCTCATGATGCTTGCAGAATTATGACTGAAGTGTCAACTACTCTGAAAGTTCTTCCTCAGTTCAGATTATAATTCTTCTATCCCTGAAATACTGCAATAAAAGCATCCAAGTTGCCAGGCTACTAGGAAATGCTGTTTTTCCAGGACCTAAGTCATTAGTATGGCTATCATATAATCCTTGTACCTAGAGCAGTGGTTCTCAACCTGTGGGTCCCCAGATGTTTGTGGACTTCAGCTCCCAGAAGCCCCAGCCACTATGGTCAATGCTCAGGGCTTCTGGGAGCTGAAGTTCACAAACATCTGGGGACCCACAGGTTGAGAACCACTGACCTAGAGCATTGCAATTCCTGCACTACTGTTATTTCCAAAGCACCAGAAAGACACAACGTACTAACCCCCACTAGTCTATGTGTGAACAAGATCATCTATTTAGAGCAGGTTGCAGTAATTCTCTCGGTTCAATCTTCTGTGTGAATACTGATGTTCCACTAGTGTGAATAAGTATTCCACCCATGTTTTCAATGCAATGAAGTTTAAACCAGAAAAAAACATGCAAACTTTCAAACACGCTACCTTAAGAAAGAAAAAACAGAAGCAAGTAGATGTATAATCAATTGCAGAAATCCTACTAAGGCTGTAAACAGCAGGTTTGAAACTGACATGATTGAATCCAGAGAGGTCCTTTATGACAGAGGTGAAATTGACAAGGTCTTCAAAATCACTGATCAATTTCAAAAGACTCCATCTGCAGGTGCAAAAAGACAGCCGCTGAGTTTTTTCTGCAGCTTTTCCTGGGAATTAGATAATGAGCCTTTAGAATGGCAAGTGGATGTGAAAACTCATGCACAAGTGAGAAGGAAGGAAAAACAGGTTTCAGTAAAAGAAAATACATAAGCATGTGGAAAAGTTGTGAGAAACTCCACAGAAAGACATACCACAACACCATTAACATAACAATTTGATAGCAAGACCAACAGAAAACTACAAAAAAAAAAGAAAAAAGTTTCCTACACTATTAATTATGTTACTGTAACTGAAAAAGCACATGCAAAAATTATTTCAGAAAAACTAAACGCAGGTATAGCAAAATGGGCGAGTGTGCAGGAAGCACTTTAGGATCCATTATCTGCCACACAGAATAAAAGGAAACGCACTGAACCATGTGCCAGATATAGTTCTACAGACTGAATCTAATGGTTCCTGAGGTCCCTGAACACATAATGTGAGAACAAAAGAAAGTCTTGTTTTGATTCTTTCTCCCTCTATATGCTCATGCTAGAAAATTAAAGAGGGATTTTATAGCCTAAACAGGGGAAAGAGAGTAGCAAAGGGATGCACAAAATACACTCTGACCTAAAGACCTTTCCTCTTTTTGATGAATCAGAAGAACATTCATTAGTATTTCTTTTTTGTTTTTAATTGCCTTAAGCAAGTGAGGGCAACTTTAGCAGAGGAAAAATATTGAGTATTTAATGCTTGTCTGGAGGGTTCACTAGATTCATCCATCCTGCTGGAGAATACACTAGATTCAAGCATCTAAGAAGCACACCATACGCTATTTAGTTTCAGGCCAAAGACCAATTCCCATTTGAAGGGTTCCAGAGTTGAGCACTGCAGCAAAGTACTTGTGAACTGCTTCAGCCTGCATCCAAGCCCAATTTACCAGCACAAATTTATGTTTCAGCATGCCATTAAACTAAGCTACAGCTCATCATCAGAAGTACTGCATCATCTAGCTTTTGCTGGGCTGAGGCCTTTTAGCCATCAAGTCACATTGTGCTCTCTCCTGGTCTAGGCAGTTATTATTTCAGACCTTAACTCAGCCTGTGGCCATGTCAGCCAGGAGGATCCCCCCACCACCACCAGCTACAAAAAGTTTTGCCAAAGTATGGCCCCGTTATATAAAATAACTTCCCTACAAAATGCAAAAACTATGCCTAGACTTCTCCCCGTCACATCTGTTTCATGCTGAGGAGGAACTGTGTGTAGGGGGGAGGGGAATATGGTACAGTACACATCACCTCCAGTCTAAAGTGGTATAGCTCAGCAAGAATGGAACCTTATGATTCTCCAATCAAATGTTCTAGCTGTCTGAGCCTTGTGCTAGAGTTGGGTGTAACCACATACCCAAAGTCAGCCTACACTCATACAACCCTTGATTCAAGTAGTCTTCACTCAGGACTAACTTAACTGTTATATCTTGCATGCATTTACCCCTTTTTAACTGAAACAGTTACATTATTAGCATTACATCACATTTTCAAATTACCCACGGTAGTTTTGTGAGTTGAATTAATAGTGTACAACTATCTGTAACACGTTATAGCAGGGAGTGTGGAACATGTGACCCTCCAGATGGTGCTGAACTATATGTCTTTGTCCAGGTTGGTTGGAGCTGTTCGGACTTGAAATGCAGCATCATCTGGAAGCCAACTGGTTCTTCAGCCCTCATCTACACCAATAGGGACAGATATGATTATGAATACTTTAATTATTCTGATGTTGTTGTGTACCTTCAAGCCGTTTCCGATTTATGGCACCCTTAAGGTGAACCTATCATGAGATTTTCTGGGGCTGAGAGTGTGACATGCCCAGGGTCACCCAGTGGGTTTCCATGGCCAAGTGTGGGAATCAAATCCTGGTTTCCAGAGTTGTAGTGCAATGCTTAAACCAGTACACCGTGCTGGCTTGAATACTTTGACAGAGTGTTCAAAGTGCTTTAGTGTTCACTGTCTTTTCTATACCAATGTATAACATTCATATAAATTTTAAGTAGCGATCAGGATTATGTTATATAGGAAAATCCTAGGAACCATTTTTACCAATTTGTTTTCTGTACTGATCAACAGGTAATCTTGCAGAAGAAGCATCTTTTCTACCCATGTTTCTGTGTTCAAAAACTCTGTAAAGAAAGAAGAAAGAGTATTTTAAGAATGTACACAATTGTTTTTAATGTTTTGTGAAATAAACTGAAGACTGCTTTTTAATTTTTTAAATTATTTTTATTAAGACACAAATTTAAATTTGTACAGCAACACAGACTGATGCATAAAAACGAACCAACTTCCAACTAAAGTAAAACAAACTTTAAAAAACCTACAGTACTAACTAATCCAAAGCAAACTAAATTTTAAAAAGGGAGTAAATATACTATATTTGCTGGCATATAAAACTCACTTTTTTCACGAAAAATACTGTTTGAAAATGGGGTGTGCCTTATACATGGGTGTGTCTTATACACCAGCAAATAGTATTTGCCAGTGTATAAATGGGGTGCATCTTATACACTGGCAAATATGGTATATATCAATGACTTCCAACTCATCAGATGCCGGCTATCTGAGAATATATATAAAATATGCTTCCTCTAATTTATAATACTAAAAATCTCATTATACTATTATACTACAAACTATATGTTTTCTTTACACAATCCCACACTTCTGCTGATTAGCAAGTACTTTTAATCTATCATTCTTCAAAACCAAGAATTGACTTTTCCACCCAAGAAACTGCTTTTTCAGCAGAATGGGAGGGTATAATTACCCAAATAAATAAATAAATGAGAGACAAATAAATAAATTAGACAGACTGAAACAGAAAGGCATAAATATGATACAATTAAATTGTGAAGGAAATCATCCCTATAATACACTCCATAGGACTGTTACGGGAGTGGGGTGCACATCTGCCAGTATCCCTCAATCTGAGGGCTATGTTGGGAGCGGTTACTTTACAACTAAAAGGCACTTGTCATCCTTCTCGTAATACATTTTACTACACAAATAATACCCAGAATTTCAGATATTTTTATAAAACGCAAAAAGATTTTTTGAAAAAAAAATTAAAAGTGAGTAATATCTGAAAGTCAGGATATTTCTCGTATAGCAAAATACATTACTTAAAAGATGCCAAGTACACACAGCAGTGATCTTTTGGTGCGTCTCCCTTTTTACCTTTGAACCCTGTTGATAATTTCAACTAAGATGCATCTAGCCTCCAACTTCCTCTGCTCTTTCATTTTGAGTTTACCTATTAAATCAGAAGCCCAGAAGTATGCAAATACAGCTGCCATTTCTACAGGTGGCAAAATTTAGGGACTAGCAGCCCAGAGGGGAAAAACAACTGAAATGGGTCCCCATCCATCTCAAGTTAAAAAGATGACCTGTTACAGCCACTCTTCAGTGCTGGTGCATGCACAGCCAACACCCCAGCACTTCAAAACCCTCCCTCCCATGGAAGGTGAAGAAAGGGAAGACTCTGGTACTGAAGTCCTTCATTCTTGGCATATAAAGGTTACTAGCGCCTTGTTCCTGTCCTCCCCCTTTCCCCCTTCCATAGAAGGGACCAATGGTGGGTGAGCCAGTGTCCTCCAGTGGTCCTGACGGGCTGGCAGCCAAAGAGTCCATCCTACCCAATCCAACCTCTCTATGCACCTGAGGCTTGTTTCTGCAGTACATTTCGCATGACCCAGCTGTGCCTATTGCTACCTGTGGTGCATACCTATAGGGCAGGGATGGGGAAAGTGAGGCCCAGAGAATGCGTGCTACCCCAAGTTCTCCTTTTGTGGCCCTGAAGCCCACCAGCAGGATTTCAATTTTCAACGAATTTTCCACCTGAAAAATGGTGGGTACATATCAAAATTTGACTTCCTCTCAAGCTGGTGTTGTTTGTTTGGTCATTTGGCTGAAAACTGGCAAAAATAGTGACCAGATGTGACATGAGATCATTTCTGTGTGCTGGGACGCACCAGTGTGGCCTGAAGTGGTGAAAACTGGCCTCATACTGTTGGCAACTCTTGTCATAAGGAAGCAGTTCTGTGAACATCAAGATTTTGGGCCTAGGGTGTTGGCTGGGCAAGTTTAGGCATTCTTGGAGGAAACAGATTATTTGTACCCATTTCAGTATAGTTTCAGGTCCAGGTACAACTCTGAAATGGCATTAGAATCATAGAATCATAGAGTTGGAAGAGAGCCCAGGGGCCACCGGGTCCAATCCCCTGCTATGCAGGAACATCCATCAAAGCATTCCCAGCAGATGGCCATCCAGCCTCTGCTTGAAAACCTCCAAAGAAGGAGACTCTACCACACTCCTAGGCAGCATATTCCACTGCCGGACAGCTCTGATCATCAGGAAGTTCTTCCTGAGGTTCAAGTGGAATCTCCTTTCCTGCAGCTTGAATCCACTGCTCCTTGTCCTAGTCTCTGGAGCAGTCGAGAACAAGGCTGCTCCCTCCTCGACATGACATCCCTTCAAATATTTAAACATGGCTATCATGTCCCCTCTTAACCTTCTCTTCTGCAGACTAAACATACCCAGCTCCCTAAGGCGTTCTTCATAGGGCATGGCTTCCAGACCCTTCACCATTTTGGCTGCCCTCCTCTGAACACGTTCCAGCTTGTCGACATCCTTTTTCAATTGAGGTGCCCAGAACTGGACACAGTATTCCAAATGAGGCCTAACCAATGCAGAATAGAGTGGTACCACTACCTCCCTCGATGTAGACACCATACTCCTATTGATGCAACCAAGAATCGTGTTAGCCTTCTTGGTTGCCGCGTCACACTGCTGACTCATTTTCAGCTTGTGATCTACCAAGACTCCTAGATCCTTTTCACATGTAGTGCTATCCAGCCACATGTCCCCCATCCTATACTTGTGACTTTCATTTTTTTTGCCCAAGTGCAGGACCCTACACTTCTCTCTGCTGAAATTCATTTTGTTAGCTTTGGCCCAGTTGGCATTTGGCATTAGTTGCTCTAACTGATGACCTACTCGGGGGGAAAGCTCAGTGGCTTTTGATACTGTTGATTTGTGCTATCTCACTGGACCAGCTTCGTGGGATGGAAGAGGAAACACTGTTCTACAGTGGAGATTTCTGTTCAGCCTATGGCTATTAAACTGTAGGTTGGCATAGTCTTACCCCCCATGTTGTTCAAGATATACATGAAGCCACTGGGTGGAGGTCACAAGGAGGTTGGAGTGGAGTGCCATTAGATGACACTCGGCTCTTTCTCCTTGTCACTGGAGTCAACTAGGGCTGTGGAGGTACTGGACTAGTACTTGGATGCTGCAACAGGCTGGATGAACATCAATAAACTTAAAGTGAATCCCAGTAAGACAGAGGTTCTGTCAATTGGTGGTTCTTGGGTTAGGAAATTGGGTAAACAGCCTGTCCTAGTTGAGGTCGTGCTCCTCCTGAAGGAGCAGGTACATAGCTTCAGAGCACTATGTCACTGTAGGCCCATCCTTGTCACCAGAGTGCTTAGTGCCAGCTTTCCTGGACAGAGATAACCGAGCCACAGTAGTCCATACACTGGTAACCTCCCAGTCAGACTACTATAATGCACTATACTTGGGGCTGCTCAACTGCTGATTGGAACACTATACAGGCAGAATATCACGCCAGTCTTAAAAGAATTGTACTGGCTGCCAACATATTTCTGGTCTGAATTCGAAGTACTTATGATGACATCTAAAGCTCTAAATGATTTGGGTCCTTGATATTTCAGGGAGCACCTCTGCCAAAATGCTGAGGGGGCCTCTTCTATGTCCCATCAGTGAGATCACTACACTACGTTGAGACATGGGGAGGGCCTTTTCAGCCGTGACACCCCATCTGTGGAACGTCCTCTCTCTGGAAGTCTGACTGGCCACACACTCATATAGTTTAGGAACCAAGTTAAAACTTGGCTGTACTGAGCCTTTGAGCCTCATTAACTCATCCCAAACATAGTGCACATAGTAATTTTTTAAAAAAAAATCTTTTACAATTCTCTCTCCACATTTGTGGGTTTAACCTTTGCAAATTTGCTTATGTGCAAGGTGTGCATGCTTCCTCCACTCCCATTCCCTTGCTTTTTCCCCAGGCCCAGAGAAGGCAGGCAGGCGCAGCTGGGCAAAAGGCAAGGGAATGAGTAGGAGGTACATGTGCTTTTCCCCTCATTCCCCTGGTTTTTTTCCGGGTGTGGAAAAGGAAGGCACATGCCCAGCATTCTGAGTCCTGAACCCTCGCGAAAGTGGAGGAGCCACTGTAAATCTGTTTTTAATTTATTACTGCAGTTTCATATGTTTTAAATGTATTTAATTACTGTTTTTAACTAAGTAACTTGTTTTAATGCATTTTGTAAGCTGTCCTGAAATCTTTCATATAGGGTGGGGGATAATTTACACATTTACAACAGTCATCTTCTTTCTCAGAGAAATGTAGAAACTTACAAGAAAGCAAAAGAACAGTTAGCATCCTCATCAAACTACAATTCCCAAGATTCTTTGTGGGAAATTACAGCATTAAAAGTGGTATAATACTGATCCAAGTAAGACAATGAGAACATTTTTTCTAATCTTTGATAACATCATATCCAGAAGAGAGAAAAAAGAAACAAAAAAGAAGAAAGGCAATATCTAACTTTGCAAAGCTAATGAGATGAGCTTTTATGCATAACATCCAGTTCACAGTTTACTTTATTCTCTCGAAGAAGCCGCTTTATTTAATTTGCCATTTGCAGTTTCAATAGCCTTGTAATGTTTTGCAACAAAATGTCAGCAATGAAAAAATACTTCACTTTTGTAGCTGCCAATAAACCATGGAGTGAAAAATAATTTCAATTTTCTTTTTTAAAAAAAAGTTTGTCCTAGTTAATATGAGCCACAGAGACCTTCCTGGATGTCTGTGTGGCTCAAGCTGTCACTGATTTTGCAACACCAGGACCTCTAAAATTGCTGTGACTTTTCTTTGTTCTTCAAAGCTGCGCAGTAATCATCATTCATTTCAACTGCTTTGATGGTTAGATAGCAAACTCCCAAGAAACCCACGGAGACATTAGCACATACAGCCGCAATGTCTAATAAGACAGCTATTTGCATAAAAGATCAGCCACAATTTAAAACATCTTGCAATAGATGTGGGAAGGGAATAGCAGATCTATATTAGCATGTACGAAACCAAGATTGTTTTCATGATTTAATTCCCAGGGGATCATAGCTCATCACCTTCTCCTGTAAAAAAAATAAAATAAAAATTCTGTGCTCCCTGAGGAAAGACCTTGCCCTGAGCCCAAGTTAAACTAAAATATGGATTAATAAGAAAATATATTCATTATGTATGAATCCTGTTCAGGAATGGCTTTCACTGTAATCATCGAATCAGGTTTCTGCATCTGACAGAATAGTTTGAAATCAGCCTTCTATCAAATTAAAATGGCTTCTCTAAAACAATACAGACCATCATCTTTAACCAAACAAAATATGTAAGGACTCCAAAGTCCCTGCAGTTGACAATTTGAGCTGAAAGAAAATGGCTTTTCTTCTTTTTTCCTAATCAAAAGATGTAGCTTTTCTACCAACTATTCTTAAGGGAGCCAGCATGACACAGTGGTCTGCACCGCTGGACTGCTGCTCTGGAGACCAGGGTTCAAGTACAAGGTCAGCCATAAAACCCACTGGGTGACTTTGGGCGCATCACACACGCTCAGCCTCAAAAAAACCCTTGATGGGCACACCTTAGGGTTGCCGTAAGTCAGAAACAGCTTGAAGGCACACAACAAGAACTCAACAATCAAGGTACAGCTGTCACAGTCAAGGATGGCCAGATATTGATGGACGTTATTGTAAGCTTCACAACATCAACTATGCAACCCTATTCAAGAGAGACCTCTAAAAGCCACAGTCAATGACTGCCCTGCTCACGTCTTGCAGATTCAGGACTATGGTTTCCTTGATTGAGTCTACCACTTTGATGTGGTGCTCCTCTTTTCCTACTGCCTTCCACATCACCAAGATTATAGTCTTTTCCAGTGAGTCACATCATTTCATGCCATGTCTAATGTACAGTAGCCACAATTGAGCCACCTTGGCTCCTAGTAAAACTTGTTGACTACAGTTCCCATAATTCTTGGCCATTGGTTGTGCCGGCTGAGGCTGATGGGAGCTGGAGCCCAACAATTATCTGCTAGGCAACAGATTCCCTATGCCTGATTTACATGCAATCCCAAGGAGAAAGAAAGCCTGCAATTTTTTAAATTTTATTTTATTTTATGTCATTTGGAAACAAGCTATCACCAATTAATGTGTACAAGAGAGTTTCAGGGAACAATTTTCCATCCCTTCAACATTTTAATACCAAGATCAAATCAATCCTCATATGTGGCATGCAAACCATGACTTCAACTCATGGGAAGTCTCAAAAAGCTCTACTTAGTAGCATAAAGAATAACTGGCTGGAACTACGGAGACTGAATTCCCCATGGCTGAGGCTCTACCCTGCCTTATCTTTTCATTATATCCCACTGCTTGAGGAAGTAAAAGACAAATGTTACACAGAGCAGATAAAATTACAGGACGTAGGAACGTGAAGTCAGGATTTATATGCCACATATACCGATTGTACACCCATTTTCCAGACACATGAAGGGTGGGAAGTGACGGCTGGCAATCAGGCCTCCCCTGCCTATATAGCACATCCAGTCGTGTGGGTTATGATGAGGGGCATTACCCCCCAGAAGAATTCTGCCCTCTCCTCCTTCAGTTCTAAGAGGCAGCACAGTGTAGTGGTTTGACTGTTGGACCAGGACACTGGGAGACCAAGGACTGAATTCCTGTTCTGCCATGGAAACCCACTGGGTAACCCTGGGCATGTCAAACTCTCTCAGCCTTAGAAGAAGGTAAGGGTAAACTCCGCTCCGAAGAAATTCTGCCAAGAAAAACCCATGAAAGCGTTGCCATAAATCAGAAATGACATGGATGAAAGAATTTTCATTCAAGCAGAATTTTTATAGGGGAATACACTCATTCTGACACCCTGCCCCCATAGCTATACCCCTCAGTGCACTTCACCTAGGAAGGCAAACCCAGCCCGACGACTCTCACATGTGAAGAATATAGTCAGCCCTCCACATTTGTGGGCTTCACTTTTGCAGATTTTGATTATTCACGGATTATTTCCTGTCACCTCTGCTGCCTCCCTTTGCCATTTTTAATAGAGACTGAGAAACTGTGAAGAAGCCTTGTAAGTCCCTCTTAAAAAGGATGGGGGCTGCAGTGGGGGTGGCAGGAAGCCCCACCAGCCACCCACTTCTGCCTTGTGAAGGAACCCTGGTGCCTCAGAGGAATCCACGGTGGGTTGAATAGCTGATCACACTTTTTTGGTGTGTGTTAAATATAACCATATTTTCATTCTCTGGGAGGGCCTAGCGTTATTCACGGTTTTTCCGCTTCCACGGGGGTCCTGTGCCCCTAACCCTAGGGAATGTGGAGGGAAGACTGTACTGTTCACTATCTATTTTCCAGGCAGTGCCCACCGGTGGGCTGCGCTGGCATCACCCAGCAAAAGAACAAGATCACTGCACACCACCCGGAACCAGCGGAGCAAGCTTTATTTTAACGGTCTTCTGAATATCGGCGAGCGCCTTGCGCAGGGAGGGAAAGGGGCGCGCCTTTTCCTTCTACCGCCCACGCCCATCTCGCAGGCCAGGCCCCAGCCAGGAAGCCTCCGGGCCCAGCCACCAGCCGCGCACGTCCCGGCCGTTTTCCTTTCTCTTTCCTTCCCCGCGTCGAGGGCTGGGGTGGCGGGGGGGGTCTGTTTGGCCGCCGACTCGCCTCTCTCGCTTTCAGCCCAGAAGCGTCGGCGCGACCGCTCGGCTCCAAGAGGGGCGAGTGGCCTGGGCGCCCCCGAAACGGCGCGCCCTCGTCGGCCGCAGCGCGACGCAGCGGTTCGCAAGAGCTCGCCCCTCGCCCCCAGGACGGAGCCGAGCAGTCGCGCCACGCCGGGAACGGGAAACGAAACACACCAACAGAAAGCCCGGCCCGCCGTAGAGAAGCCTGCGAGGGGGAGGCGCTCCCGGCCTCGAGCCCCGAAATGCCCGGTGAAAAAGAGAAGCGTTTACCTACCGCCGGGCGCGCGGTGAGCGGCGGAGGGGCGAAGGCGGGGGAGGGCGAACTGCCACGGGGGAGGAGGAGCGGCGGCGGCGGCGAGGCGGAGTCGGCCGCGGGGAACGAAGCCTCTGGGGCCCCCGTGGCAGGCAGGCAGGAGGCAGGCTTGGCCTGTGCTGCCACCCAGGCAGCCCGGAGCTGGGAGAGGAGGGCGGGAGAGGGAGGAGAGGGAATTGAAGGACGAGGAATACCGGACCTGCCCGGGACAAGAGGCCGCCTGAGGTGGAGGAAAAAAGATGGGTGTGTTTTGTGCCGCCTCTCCCAACACGGGAGCCAACCCTCGCCCAAGTTATTTTGGCACTTGAGGCGGGAAATCCCAGAGGCGTCTCTCTCCATGGCCATTTCCACCCTGGAGTGTTCTAGTGCTGCTGTTCCACATTCAACATCCGATGGCATCTTGGGGTGTGCAGTTTAGGGAGGGGCCTTTGAGGCCATAGGATGTTAGAAGTGGAATAATAGCACTATAAGACTCCAGTGCGGAAATCGCCCATGTCTCCTGTGCTTAAAAATGAATACCAGCTTGCTGGCTTTTCGTGACACCCAAAAAGGTGGTGCCTGAAGCAGGGTTTCCCGGTTGGAAACTGGAGAGAGAGAGGTCTTGTGTCTTCAATGGTTGCGTGGAAGAAGGTGTTTTCAACCCGTCCTGCTGAAGTTCCCTCTTTTACACAATCAAGGATACAATGTTTACGGTTTTTGTAGACTCAGAAAGGTATGGAATTGACCCATTGAGATCAATGGATTAGTTGTGACGCACTTGGCCCTGTTGATTTCAGTGAGTGCTCTTAAGCACAGCAAACAGTGCCATTCCATACTTGTCTGATAGGAGCAAAAGCTGTTGACTTCCGTGGAACCTGCTCTGCCCTGATTGTGCATTGGATGCACCTTAGACTGGCTCTAGCTGGGTTCTTACCTTTTTTTTTTTCCATTTCCTTCAAGACATAATAAATTGTTCAATCCAGATTAGGTTGTTTTTGGCCTTTTTATGTTGAATAGATGTTCCCCCTCCAAAAAAAATGTTTTTAAATAATGTTAACCATTGCCAGAGTATGATGGAGAATTACAAAGTTTAGAATTTCCATCAAAATTAAATAATCAGAATTTTAAAAAACATTACTACAGTGCATCAGTACAGTACATTACTACAGTGCATCAGTACATTAAAAAGAATTTAAAGGCTTCCCTTTAAAAAATGTACATAATTTCTTAACTGCTGAGGCAAAAGCTGTTACCAGTCCTATATATTGCATATTAGATCACTAGAATACTAGTGTTCTATTACTCTTTCAACTTAAGATAAAATAACTTGTTTGGGTTTATGTCAGTATTGTGAGATGCTTTTGAAAGAAATGTATTATGTGTACAAAAAACCAAAAAAGAGATAATGTACAATATCTTCAATATCTTTACATCTTTTGCTCCTGCCATACCTATTTCCTTTTTTAGAACGTCAGAAGACATTATTTGTAGGCTAAAGTTCTGTGAAAACCCTTCCAAAATCAGATAAAGTGAGAGCATTAAAGTATTGTTCTAGCATACCACTTAGAATAACCCATAAAATTTATATAACTACATCATCTTTCTGAACATCCTAACCAAATTCCCAGTCCCTCAGGGCACCTTGTTGACCTGTAGCCAACAATCCTTTGATGGTTATTATTTACCAATAATGTTTGGTAATACTGTTGCTTAATCTTTAATTGGTTAATATTTAGTTAATATTTAGCAAATATGTACAATATCTCTTGGTTGTTCTAGGCAGCAGTATTTAGCATTGTCTTCTCTTTTTATTCTGTTGTAGGCTGAGAAAATCCAACTCTTGCTTGAATATTTGGTATCCCTCCTCATCTTTGAGAAGACCAGAAGTTGTCTCAGCAGCCTTCCTTAACAATATATTCCCTCTGTTAGATTGCTTTCTCCCCACACTTCAATTCCATGTAATAGTTAGCCTAAGACATTGAAGGGGGGGAGCTTTTGAGGCAGACATACAGACATGTAGTTCTGCTTAGGTGCCTTGAATGAACTGTTAAATGGTGACTCACTTTGGTCAGTACCATTGATGTAATGGGACTACTCTGGTTGGGAATACCAATAAGATTCCAACTGTAATCCAAGTAATAGATCAGTTATTAGGGAGAAGTGAGATTTCCACATTAACATTCCATTAAAAAACAAGGTTCAAATATCTTTAGGACTGTGCTTGATTGAGAAGTATTTTTCTGAGACCTACTTCCTACTAGCACAGTTTGAGAATTAGAATAATTAATAATCCCCTGTTCTCTCTAAACAGGGATCAAATTTAATTAAGATTATTTTAAACCTATCTTAAGATGTGTAAGGGGGCAAATGTTGTATAAAATTGAATGAAATTAAATAAAAATTATATAAAATTGTATTGAAACTATAGATAGGAAGAAAAGATTTTCCCCCCACTCTCCTAATGTTATAGAATCATAGAGTTGGAAAAGACCACAGGGGCCATCCATGCAGGAACCCATATCAAAGCATTCCCAACAGATGGGTCATCCAGCCTCTGCTTAAAAACCTCCAAAGAAGGAGACTTCACCACACTCCGAGGCAGCATATTCCACTGCCAAACAGTTCTGATCATCAGGAAGTTCCTCCTTCCTCAGGTTTAGGTGGACTCCCTTTTCTTGTAGTTTGAATCCATTGCTCCTTGTTCTAGTGTCTGGGGCAGCCCACTCCCTCCTCAACATGACATCCCTTCAAATATTTAAGCATGGCTATCATGTCTTCTCTTAACCTTCTCTTCTGCAGACTAAACATACCCAGCTCCCTAAGCTGCTCCTCATAGGGCATGGCTTCCAGACCCTTCACCATTTTGGTTGCCCTCCTCTGGACACATTCCAGCTTGTCAATGTCCTTCCTGAAATGAGGCGTCCAGAACTGGACACAGTATTCCAGAAGAGGTCTAACCAAAGCAGAATAGAGTGCTACCATTACCTCCCTTGATCTAGACACCATACTCCTATTGATACAACCAAGAATCACATTGGCTTTTGTTACTGCGGTTCTCTGGCCCAAGTCCGAGGTCTACAATTTCATATTGGTCATGGTTAATATTTCCACGTGGCACTCCATAAGATGAACTCCACATGTCTGAAAGGGTCACGGAGAGCCTGTGTAGGCAGGCACGGCCGCACAGCCTCAATTATGCAAGCTAGTCTAGGCCAGTTAACAACTATCTGTTGCACAGTCAGTAGTGCCCTCCAGATGCAGCCGACCATTAAGCAAACGCAAGGGCTCTCAACCCTGAACTGCCTGCATGACGGGATTAGCACGTCCATCTATACCAGTGGTTCTCAACCTGTGGGTCCGCAGATGTTTGTGGACTTCAGCTCCCAGAAGCCCTGAGCATTGACCATAGTGGCTGGGGCTTCTGGGAGCTGAAGTCCACGAACATCTGGGGACCCACAGGCTGAGAACCACTGATCTATAAATCTCCAGCGCTCCTCATCTGCATACTGCTCTAACAATTGGCAGTGCTGGCTAAATCTCGTCAATTCTGATTTTGACCTTTCGGAGGCTTTGTCTCCACTCAAATCCCTATTGTTCTCCTCAGGAGAGGGCTAGCCTCCAGGTACAATCTTCCCTATAAAAACCCCAAGCTTGAGCTTCTTGTCGGAATGCTCGTGCCTTGTATCCCGAACTGCTGCCGCTCTGTTTGGCGAGCCTCCCCATAGCCTCCATGTGCTGAGAAACCACGAACCCAAGGTCCGAACTCTATTTCTCTTCCCCCGGACTGCAGGATCAGGTGGAATATCACCCGAGAAATCCGCTTAAAACCCCTATCAATTTTCCTCACTTTCTGCTTTTATAGTTTTTGTATGAGTGTGTGAGTGCATGTGTCATTGTTTGCTTAATTGAGGAAGCTTTAATAAAATCTTTAAATTGAATTACTTTGCCTAGTTCTTGTCGTGGCCCGGCCCTGTAAACACAGGGCTAAAGATCTCACTACATTACCCTGCCTCTTGTATTGCTAGCCTGTGCTCCTAGCTAATTCCCCCAACTTAGTAAGATTTGGAGCGCACTTAGGCATCCCTCCCGGGACCCCCAGAAATCAGGGTAACACTTTGTTGGCTGCTGCATCACACTGCTGACTCAAGTTCAGCTTGTGGTCTACCAAGACTCCTAGATCTCTTTCACATGGACTGTTATCCAGCCATGTTCCCCCCACCCTATGTTTGTTCATTCCATTTTTTCTGCCTAAGTGTAGGACCTCACATTTCTCTCTGTTGAAACTCATTTTGTTAGCTTTATTGTTGTTGTTTTATTCATTTATATCCTGCCTTCTTCCCAATAATGAGATCCAAGGCAGATAACAACATATTTAAAAAGAATACAGATTAAAAACTATATAAAAATTTTGATAAAAGTATAAATATTAAAGTTATTTAAAAAGGAATTGAACAATATATAAAGTTATAAATTAAAAACATTAAAACTCATTAATAGTCAATACAGTACAGCTCATCACTAAAAGCTCATCCCCTTTGGTTTCTAAAAGTTGGTGGCACAAGTTGGTGATGGAAGGAGAGCAAATAGGAAGCCATGCTGGCCTCTGTAGGAAGGGAGTTTCAAAGACTGGGAGCAATCACTAAGTAGGCTCTTCTCCTTGTACCCACAAAATGAGTCCAAGAAGGTTCTGTTACAGAGGAAAGGGCCTGTCCATAAGATCTTAGAGCTCTAATAGGTTCATAAAGGAAGATATGGTCCTTCAGATAGCCTGTAGCTAAGCTGTCTAGGGCTTTATAGGTCATTACCAGCACTTTGACTTGTGCCTGGAAACAGACCAGCAGCCAGGGGAGTTGTTGCAGAGAGGGAGTTGCCTTCTTCCTGTAGCCAGCTCCCCTTAGCAGTTTGGCTGAAGGTCTTTGGACCAATTGAAGCTTCTCAGCATTTTTCAAAGGCAGCCCCACATAAAGGTCATTACTGTAATCTAAAGGGGATATAACCAAAGCGTGTGTTATCATGGCCAGATCCAACTTCTCCATGAACAGAATGGGAGGTGCCATCCAATAACACTGAATAGTAAGAGAAAGAAGAAACAAAAGGAAGTTACCTATTCACACTCTATATCATTGAGCTATGGGATTTCCTATGACGGGATGTAGTGACAGCCACCCTTAAAAAGGAAATCAGACAAACCTATG
The DNA here is from genome assembly GCA_948472985.1 of Iguana delicatissima. Lineage (NCBI taxonomy): Eukaryota > Metazoa > Chordata > Lepidosauria > Squamata > Iguanidae > Iguana > Iguana delicatissima. The sequence goes on from CAOKZL010000911.1 coordinate 169,823, forward strand.
GAAGATAAATTCTTTTTAAAGGCTGCTAGTCATTATGGCCATACGTTGTCATTCAGTGTGTGTATCCACATCACATGGTAACAGCAATTTGAAACCACTGTAACTGTCATGGCTCCATCACATGGAACTCTGATTTGGTCAATGAACGACTTTGTTTAAACAGTTCCTGTAGTTTTCATAAGTGTAGTAAAGCTTTCTCTAGCACAAAGTTCTAAGCAGGTTGACAAGTACACATCCAAATCTTCTGTGGAGCAGAATCATGACAGTGACAGTAGTATCAAACTGATTTAATTGTGTAGTATAGATGCACCCAATAGCAATGTTATGTCTCTGAAAACAGTTGCTGCAGAATGTGAGCAGATTGGTGCTATTCTGCTTATGTAGGCTTGTAGGCAACTAGCCACCTTGAGTCCCCATTTTAGTGGAAAGGAAGGATATAAATAAAAGTAAATAGTAATAATGTAATAATAGTTGGCCACTGCAGCAGCAGAACAGAGGACCACATAGGCTTCTGTTAGGTCCATCTGTAGCTCTTCTTGTGTTCTTAATGATACAGGGCTGGGTTGCCAACATGTAACGCCAAGATCTTCCATTCTTCCAGTGCAGAAAGAAAAACAATTGGAAATTATCATTTCCACAGCAGTAGAATTCATAGAAAAATGAAAAAAATGAAGTCAAAAGTAACAGTCTTGTTTTAAACCTCTCATTATTTACAGTACTGTAAGATCCAGGTCTTAACTAGCACATTGTTATTATGCTGCAACCTGTATATAAGTGAGAGCAGACATCTATCAATATCGGTTGTGTCCCATTTATGCCATAACTAATCTCTGTTTACTTAATCAAAAGCTGAAGTAAAATCGATGTAGGCTACAAATAAATGTTTACTTGGCCCTTTAATATATTTTGAAATTAAGTGATGTAAGAACAAAGACTGGTTTATTGCACTCCATCATTTTTAAATCTCTAGACTGATCTTCTTTAATAATAGAATTTTCTTTATCGCTCAGTTGCAGCTTTTAAAAGAAGAACCAACTATATAATTTCACAGGAGCATCCAAAAGCCTGATAGGTTTCCTGGACCAGAGGAAAGAGCTTTTTAAAAAAAAAAAAAATCTGGAACAATTATAATGAAAGATCATCATGAGGGGAAAATTCCAGTTGAATTTGGACTTACAGTTTACATAAACAATGCGTGCACTTACACTGAAATGGGACTTGCTTTGTCTCATAATACCTGATTATATGGAGTGAGAGAGGTGAGAGTTGTATTAAAGGGGCAGAACATTGAAAAGTTACTTTTGGCCCACAGCTCTCAGCCAGAATGGCAGCCCTTTCCAGGCTCTGCACAGCAGAAAGAAAACATGTACTGTTCAAAAAAACCTTATTAAGCCAGTCTCACTCTCCTTTTACTGTCTCACAGTGGCACCTGAGTTGAAGCTTTGGGTTCTATACAACTGCATTTAAATGTAATTCATTAATAAAATTGATGAATGGGTGAAATGGGTGATGATCAAACAACTAAAATGCTTAATCTGCTGACCAACCTACAAGGATGATGAGGAAGAGATGACTGTATCTGCAGACTTGCAATCTAATCATAGGTAATTTGTAGTGAACACAGTTATTGTCCTACATTCATATAGGAGGAAATCATGTGTAAAATAGCGTCTTACAGCAGGGTCTTAACATGGGTGTTATAGTATATCACAAAAGCCAGAACTTCAGTCATGGCATCATAGGGTTCTTTAGCCAATGTTATGTAGTAATACAGGGCCCACTGTGCCTTAGTGGAGTGGGTTCATGGAGACTTGATTGGCAGCAGCTGCTTTGCATCACAACATTGTTATCTTGGCTGTTCACCCAAGCATTTGAAGGCCAGTGCCCACGGAGTGACTCTGACCTGGATTTCCATCTGCAGTTTTGATCTGATTGAATTATTTAAAATTGTTTGATATAATTGTTTGTTTCAGTATCTGTACCCTGGCCTGATGTCTCTAGCTGTAAGATATGGGCCATGTATAATATTTCAATAAATAAATGAATTGGATTTAGAGTATCAAGGTAAGACTGAAATGACACAATTTCAAATGCATTGCTGTTGTCAACTGCCATCAAATTGACTTCAGCTTATGGCAATCCTATGAATTAGAAACTTCTCAGTCACCATATACTCAACCACCCTGCTTAGGTCTTGCAGATTTAGACGTGCCTTCCTTGATTAAGGCTATCCATATGCAATGTGGGCTTCCTCTTTTCCTACTGTCTTCTACCTTACCAAACATTATTTACTTTTCTAATGAGTCACGTCTTTTCACAATATGACCAAAATACGACAACCTCAATTTAGTCATTTTGGCTTCTAGGGAGAATTCAGGTTTGATTTGCTCCAGAACTCCTTAATTTGTCTTTTTGGCAGTCCAGGGTATCCATAGATCTCTTCTCCAGCACGGCATTTCAAATGAGTTGATTTTCTTCCTATTAGCTTTCTTCACTGTCCAGCTTTCACAGAATCTTGTCTAGTTCCTTCACAGCTGCCCTTCCAAGTCCTTGTCTTCTTCTGATTTCTTGACTGCAATTTCCATTTTCCATTCCATTCTGAACTATTTCAATGTCTTCATAGTCTACTTTAATGTTATATAAATCATCTGTGGTCATTATTGTTGTGTTATTAATGTTCAAGTGTAAACCTCCCTTGACTTTCTACAGTAATCATTCCAAGTCTTTTCTGCTAGTGGCATGGTGACATCTGCGTATCTTAAAACTGTTGATGTTCCTTCCTCCAATTTTCATGCTTCCAAGTCTAATTCTCAGAAAGCTCCTTGGCCTCAGTAAACTACAAACCCCAGAATAGAGTTGCAAGAAAGTAAAATAAGAAGAAAAACACACAAAAGGATTTGCAGGACTTTGGCCATTTGAGGGCCCTCCCTAAACTGCAAACCTCAGGATTCCATAGGATATTGAAGGTGGAATAATAGCGCTATAACGATCTTGTGTGGAAATGGCCCCAGACCCTCATCCTGCCAAGAGCAGGATGGTCTATTCCTTCTTATCAAAGTTCATTGCAGTAACATTCCTTCGTTCCCACCACATGATTTCTCACTCTGTTCCACCATCTCGCTTTTCACCTTTTCCATACCTCAGGACACTACATGGCATTACATGGCATGGCATTACATGATATCATATTGCATGGCAGGGAGAGCGAAGCCAACCTGACAGTAAGCAACTTTAAAGGTAATTGTGAATACCGAAATTAACCAGTACAATTTGTGAGTCACTTTGAATCCCCTGTTGGGATAAAGGTGGGATATAAATGAAGTGAATTTTTAAAAATTATCAAGTTAAGAGAGTCTGATCATCTGCTATACTCTATCATTTAATAAAAAAACCTGTGTGCCATTTGATGAACCTTGTAAGCATCTGAACCATTCTTGTGTAGAATCTTGCACAATGTGTCTTTTAAGGATAGAATCCTGACTTTATGGGCATTCTTATCCCCACTGGAGCCCTACAAAATTGTTCATTGACAACATAGGCAGGGCTGAAAAGGGGCAGGATGTCTACAATCTTGCAAATCCTGTCTTCAAGAATGTCTTACGACTATGTCTTAAGTTTTTGCACTAAATGCATGAAGATATGAAAGGTACGTGAAAATCACATCTGGCTTAATGAGCTTATAGTGATTCCATGACTGGAATGATAGAGAGTGTGTGCATGCAGTGGCTAGCTATTATGATTAAGGAGCATTGACACCAATGGCTGTAGAGAATAAACTGAACTTTTAATGTAGGAACTCCTTTAGAGATAGGGAAGTTCTCTAGGGCTAAGTTAAGCTAGAACCAGAGCAGTAAAAGAACAGAAAGTAGGTGGAGAGAACAAGTAGTATTTTCTAAGAATATCAGTCAGAAAGAGGTTAGGATATGTGGATAAGACATGAGGTTTTACGTCATTGAAACATTCATTAACTCTGTCACTGCTGCTCTCTCTATGGCACATTAACTCTTTATACAATCAGCACTGTTGCATTTCCAACATGAGAACCCTTGTCTTATCAGAGGGATGACATGGCCAAAATGCAGGGGTACAGGGGATGAAGACCATACATGGTTCCACATGTTCAGTCCCCAGTTAAGATCTACTTACATTGTAGATGAAGACTCGGTCAATTCGAGTGAAAGCTAAGTGTCTAGACAGGTGCGTGAGAGAAAATTCTCCCCATAAATTATATAATTTCTTTAAGTCCATTCATTTTGCATGAACAAGACTTCTTCTACTTCCCCTTTTCTTTATCCTTTCCCAAGTGGAAGTATGGAGCTCAATTCACTTGTGTAAAGTTGTGTAATTTATGAACAGCTTCTAAAAGAATGTATTTCAGCTCACTACTCATGAACTACCCATTATTTTTACATTTTGAAGGAATTTATTGTGGTATCCTCACTATCATAGGTACCACACATTCCCTTTCATTAAAATAAAAAATATTGTAAATGACTCAACTAATAAAAATGAATAGAAGTGCTATAAACTACGTGGCACTATGCTTTGTACATTTACAGTCCCATATAAATGATTAATAAGAATAATAAGGTCCAAAGGGACTTCCAGTGTACATAGCAATACCTTCCAGCACACAAAATTTCATGAAAATTAAACTGGATCCTGTATAATGTATTTTGGCTCTTCAGTTGTGGAAGATAGTTACATATTAATACCAAGCATTTTTGATCATAAAGATAATGAAATCTTTAGAGGCGGTGCTATATGACAGAGCAAAGAAATTAAGAATTTCTGGTGAATCAAAGGAGCTACTTTTTCAGCAGTGATCTACCAGCAAAGTTTGTATATTTAAATATATATCCAGGTATGTTCAAAATAAATGGCAGATTTCTAGGGCTCTAAAGAGCGGGAGAACAATAGCATACCTCATGAATCAGTTCTTCCCCCTTCAGCAGAATAACTGTTGGCAGAATGGTGGAATAGGAGGAATGTAGTGACTGTTAGATCTGGGGCCAAGGTATTTTGCTGCCTGAAGCAGAACAGTAAATTCTCAAATTCAAGATCAACCAAGTTACTTTGGCACCTGAACCAGAAAATCTTATAAATGTGTATCCTCCTTTCTGGCAATAAAAATGCAATCATTAAAACAAATGTTGAATAACCAAAAATTTGTTGTCCTTCTGGTGTCTAATATCTCCTCCTGAAGCGTCCATCTTCATCTGTCTAAAAGAAGATGTTACAATGCTTTAGATGTGAGCCTCTCAGAAGCAGCTGTCTGAGCAATACTGTGAACTGGGGATGCAGGAAAAAACCTCTCCATTGTCCAAATTTTGGGTAATCTAGACTATCTCAGAATGGTGAGAGCTTGCCTCCATCATGAAAACGAGATATCCTGTGAGGAGTGAATTTGTTGTGTTTTACTGTTTCTCAGTTTGAACAGAATATCTCTACAAAACTAGTACCTAATCCCTTTGTGGAGCTAAGCACGCACAGACACAGAACAAGAACAACAGAATTGATCACAAATATACCGGCAACTCATCCAGTGTTACTCCTTGTATTTGTCCATTCACAGAGGCAACAGGCATCTGACTTTTCAGTTCTGCATATCATACAGAAATGTTTGAAGACCCATCTCAAAATGCACAGTGCCTACAGAGTGTACAAAATCTCTCAGAGATGACCTCATCCTCTACCACCACCCAAAAAAGAGAAGAATATTGGTGTTCTCTCATTTTCCACCCAAAGATGAAAATAAAATGCTGCGCTAATGGACTTCAGAACAAACAGCACAACTTGTTCTTACAATAACCTGTCTGAGTTGGCTTTACCGATCTACCAGATCATCTGCAAACTTGTAGTTCCACCAATTTAAAACTCATAAGGTGACATACAGGAATGGCTGAAACACAGTAAAAGGGGGAAAAAATGCAATGTAGCCATACTTCTGGGGAAGTACTATCGTTCAGTAGTAGAACTAGAGAAATATACCTGGAAGGTTACAGATTTGACCTCGGTTATCACCACAGTTTTAAATATTTGTTTTAAATTATTATTTAATTATTATTTATTGAGGTGTAATGTGATAAGACCCCAGCTCTCTGGGCCCAAGACCCCTGAGAGCTGCTGCCAGTTAAAGCAGAGTGGACAGCATTGCACTAGATTAACAAATAGTAGCACCTGGTACAAGCACCTTTCTGTGATCCTTGTTAAGGGAGGGGTTGTAGCCTTGGAGCCCTATCCAGTAAGAACAGACAATGGGAAAGTTATTTGGAGGGACCATAGTTCCCAGAATCATCTGATGTGCGTGATCAGTGACTATGCTGGATGAGGAATTTTAGGAGTTGTATTTCTAAAAAGTAATTTTTTCTACAAATGAGAAGCAAAAGTAAAATAGGATAAGAATGCTGAACACAACTGTTCAGCAACTTGTATACAGGGACAAAGAGAGCTATTGCAATAATCAATGTAGAGAAATAGAAAAAGACAGCAAAAAAGGTAAAATAAGAGACTTCTTTAATGAGATCCAAGCAATCAAAGTGAAATTTAAGCTGAGAATGGGGATGCTGTACAACCAGCAAGGGAGCACACTATATGATCAAGAAGAATTAAAAAGACAATGGAATCAATACACTGAGGAATTATATAAAAGAGAAGAAAGATTGGCAGATCCATTAAAGGGAGAAGCATTTGAAGATGAACCCACAATTTTAAAAAGTCTAATGGAAGCTGCACACAAAGGACTTGGAAAAGTTGAATCATCAGGAACAGACAGCACACCAACAAAGCTGTTTCAAGAGACAGAGAGAGAGGCCACTCATATTCTAACTAAAATCTGCCAACAAATTTGGAAAGCAAAACAATGGCCAATAGATTTGAAATGTGCAATTTATATTCCTGTCACCAAGAAAGAGGACGCCAAAGATTGCAGTAACCATTGGATCAAGAAATGCCAGATGTCCAAACTGGGTTCAGAAAAGGAGGAGGCACTAGATAATCATATTTCAAACATATGTTTGATAATAGAGTGGATCAAATAATTTCAGACCAAAATTATGCTCTACTTTTATAGATCATAATAAAACCTTTGTGTAGATCATGAAACATTATGGATCACACTGAAACACTGTGGATCACCAACCAGTACTCAGGGCAAGAGGCCACCATCAGGACCAAAATATGGAGAAACAGAATGGTTCCCAGATGGCAAGGGTATCAGGCAAGGCTACATTTTATCACTTTGTTAATTTGCATGTTGAACCTATCATACATAAAGCAGGCTTAGACTCGAAGGAGGAAGGTGTGAAATTGGAGGAAGGAACATCAGCAACTTAAGATGTGCAAATGACACCATACTATTAGCAGAAAATAGCAAAGACTTGTAATAATATCTGAAGAAAGTCAAGGAAGAAAATGCAAAGGCAAGTTTATAGTTGAACATTAAGAAAACAAAAATAATGACCACAGATGATTTACATAATGGAGACATTGAAATAGTTCAAGATGTTTGATATCTTGGTTCAGTCATTAATCAGAATGAAGAGTGCAGTCAAGAAATCAGAAGACTAGGAAGGAAAGCTATGAAGGAACTAGATAAGATCCTGAAGTGTAAAGATATGTCATTGAATACATGCCATTGTATTGTCAGTTTCTAGGCATGGTTGTGAAAGCTGGGCAGTGAAGAAATCTGATAGGAAGAAAATCAACTCATGTAAAATGGGGTGCTGGAAGAGCGTTGTGCAGATACCATGGACAGCCAAAAAGACAAATAAATGAGTCCTAGAGCAAATCAAGTCTGAACTCTCTCTAGAAGTCAAGATGACTAAGCTGAGACTGTTGTACTTTGGATGTATGATGAGAAGACATGACTTGCTAGAAAAGTCAATAATGCTTGGTAAGATAAAAAGCAGTAGGAAAAGAGAAGGATTACATGTGGATAGACTCCATCAAGGAAGCCATAGTGCTGACTTTGCAAGACCTGAGCTGGGTGGTTGATAACAGGGTGAATCTGGGGTCTGTCATTCATAGGATTGCCATAAGTTGAAATCAAACCTACTTTTTCTAAGCTCTAGTAAACAGTACTGTTGGTATGGAAATACCATCCATTTGAACAATGTAGGAATTTCACATCAGCCCTACACCACCAACAGTTCATGGATTACACACAGTGCTCAGAAATAGCTGGCTAGTTATCTTATTAAATTATATATTCATTAGATTCCCACCCACCTACCCACCCTCTAAATTTCCTCATTAACTCTGAGGTTATTGCCATAGTTTAATTATTTCCAGTTGTCAGCATTTGTCAAGTATTGTGGTGGCTTTCTATATCATATTCAGGAAAACCGGTGGGGCCCAGAAGAAAAATGGATTAGGATTGGAGGTAATGTATCACATGGCTCTGTGTCAGCTGGCTTGTTCTAATTTGCCGAAGATCTTGGAGACTGGGGATAGAAAGTTCTTGATGACTTTCTTCAATTCTCCTTTACTGATTTTTGTTTCTATTGTAAATTATCACATGTGGGAGCTGTAATGATCCCCTTTGTACTGCTTTAATGTGCTCCTTTTTCTCACACAGTGGCAGGTATTTGGGTAATTAAGTGAAAAGTTTTCTTCGTATCTCTCACCCAGTTTCTTTCTCTCTTGGCTTTTCTCTTTTCATCTTTCTACCCTTCCTTCTTCTTTCCACCACCTCTGCTCCAGTGGGTTAGACACTTTGAGGGGTTTGGTTGGAGCTATTAAACTCTTAGCTTTTAGCCATCCAGCCCAGGCTGTCAGCATAAATGTTTGGAGCTGTTTTTAAAAATGTTGTGTTTCAGTCCCTGGACTGCTTTGTTTTCTTCCTGAACATGTCTTGCAGTTTTTAATATAGAGCACAGCTCAAGGAAAGCAGGCATGTCATTATGCATTTTGCCTACTTGTAGGTGCATTTTTAAGGCAAAAAGAGAGAGAATATATGGCATTAAAATCACCATCACCATCATCATCATTTTCATCATCATCTTTCTTCAACAGGCCAAATAATGAAGAAAAAATGCAGTCTTATATTTGGATTCCATCTCAAATGTCCTCATGCAATTCAAACTTCTCCTACAGTCTCTTTGGTTGTTTCACGTTTGTGTTGTGAGGAAAGTATACCAATTTACTACTGCTTCTGTGTTGATCATGCCATCATGATGAGTACTGGTAAAGATGAATTTTGAATTTTAGAGAAACTGAGGACTTATGCATCTTTTTTTTGCCAACATATAACTGTAACTGGGGGGCTACGTGTTTCCCTATCCCATTGTAGTGTGTCTACCAAAAGTAGGGAATAGCATATTTAAAAATTAAGATGTTGTGGTTTAGAACCAAAACTGTACTTCACAGATTTCCACTTCTGTTTTCTCTTTCTCTCTCTCTGTCTGGAAACCTTTCTGAGCTTTTTGAAAAGCTAGCCTGGAGGTTTGGGGGAATCTCAGGAGCAGTAATTGGCTCATACAGGGCATTGACAAAGATCACCTTCCTGTCACTTTCTTCTCATAAGGATCTCCACTGGATCCCATCTGGATCCAAGCCTCTATAATAGCAAAAATTAAGAATTCTTATTTGTGAAGAATTTTTATTTATTATTATCTATCAAATAATAATTGATAGGTGATTATTAGTATATATGCCAATTATACAGGCACAGTTTGCATACTGGCAACAACACTTTTTTCTTTTTCTATTAACACCAAAAAAGGTTGATACATTCACAAATATTTTTAGAGGCCCTCTCCGGCTTATAGAATAGTTAACAGCTCAGTCCAAAGACTTGCTCTGCCCATAAACATTCTCATAATGATCCATCAGCAACACTTTAGCTATTGTGTCTATAAACATGAATGTAAAGGGTTTGAGTGGGCTCTACTGCAATTATTCAAAGCTGTTTCTATGAATTATCAGGTTTCCACTCTGCCCCCCAAATGTACATTTCCCAACTTTTTTGCATATATATAAAGATATACACACACACACATAGGAGAAAGTGCAAGCAGTATTCTTCACAACTGATCAATGTGATTCAATTCTATTCCCCAGTTATTTTATTTGAGCTAAATTGCACTGGGTGCATATATTTTTTGCTGTTTTGCATCTCAGGTGTAAGCCAGCCTACCCGTAGGTCCTATCAGCAAATATTTGTTGACAATTTGCTTAACAGCACTGTTGATTGGTAGGTCATTGCACATGTAGGATCATGAGGATGATCAGCATAGGTACACTGCAATTCCCTTTTCTTAGGACTAGGTGGTCCTTTGACCTTAACTAGCTGGATTCTTCTTTTGTGGTCTTGAAGAGAAGAATCCAGCTAGATGAGGTCAAAGGACCACCTAGTCCTAAATTCTGCCTTCCATATTGGCCAACCAGATAGGAAACCTGTATAAAAGTGTCCATAAAAGCAATAGCTCTCTCCCATAGCTGCTGTCCAGATATTAGTATTCTGTACATGTTACCAGCCCAATTTTTGTCCTTCTTCTCAAACCAATGAAGGAAAGACTCCAGTGATCAAATATGACCACGCTGTGTATAATTTCCCATTAGGCCGAGTGAGGCAGTTGCCTCAGGTAACAGATGCTGGAGGAAATGTTGCAAGGGCATGATTTTTAAGCACCACACAAACTGCCTTGTATTGCCCTAATTTAGCCTTCTACCTTAGGTGCAGTGGAGAACACTTGTCACATTGCTGGTGGGATCATTTTTAAGAACCATTCCCTTCTTAAGCTCAGGGAGCAAAATATCTTGAACCAGCCCTGGACACTCATAGCCATGGGGCAACTGCAGAACTTGGAATGCTACTCTCAAGAAGTCTTTAGTTATAATAATAGCTTCATGGACCCCCACCTCAGTATTTGGACCCTGCAAACTGCTGGCTTGTGTCACAACACACTTTCCTCCTATCCACTTCACTGATGCCTCTACATCTACTGACAGAGCCCAAGGCACAGCACAAGCCAGGATCCAAGCCATGTCATATTCCCCTCTCACTATTTAGTGAAGCCATACTTCTCTGACTAGAAAACTCACTAAAAGTTACTGTTGCATTACAAAGAGGATCAACTTATCCTTTATTGTATTACAATCATGGTGCAGTATAAATATATCTTCAATACTGGGGAAAGGAGTTATTACAAGTAACTTGGGGTTTGTCACTAGCTATTTCCAAATTCTGCCCAAAAAACTGGGAGAGAAGGAGAGCTAAAAACAGAACTCTGTTATCCTTGCAAGCCCATTCCCACCCACTCGCTCAGTGTTGGTGTTAACGTCCTGGAATATGCACAGCCAGCTTTCGTGAAAGAAATGCCAGGTGACAGCAGATCTAGCAGGGTGATCATATTATGTAAACAGCCTGAGCACAAATACAGAAGCTGTGCCATGTGGAGTATTATTAAAAGCTAAACTGGCGAACTCCGGCATTTGCCACTGCTAAACAATGTAAAAAATGCAGCATACTTCCATGTGTAAATGTAAATGCTTCCAGAGGCATTTTTCCCCTTCTGCCCTGGTTGTTAAGAGTATCAACTGCAAATAAGTTATGGGAATGGTTCAATTCCCTCTTTGATTCTTAGCATATATGCACACTTTCTGAATTTTGCAGAAAGAGGAAAAAATCAAACAAAAATCCCAGTGATAAATGTCATGGATCTCACATTCTCAACATCACCTGAGTTTTCTGAAGCAGTGTTGTAACTATACGTCTGTCCATCTGTTTGTGTGTCTATCATAAAGGATTGCAGTCTACATGTCACAAACTACTGATATTTAGATTTAGATTTAGATTGCAAAGTGCACAACACCAAGGAAATAGTTAAAGAAAAATAATTAAAGGAAGCTGGGTATTGTGGAGTTCTGATTCTTTTGGAATTCTCATTCTTCAGAAGCTACACATTCAATGGTACTTACCCTTTTAGATCTTCAGCCTTCAGCCTACCATTTTGGAAATTAAAACAGTCATTTTAAGATTATAGCACCAAAAATATATATTCTTGTTATGATATCACCCTTGCCTGAGGTGTAGATGAGTTGAGAGTTATGGCAAAGTTTTATATGCAACGGGGGGGGGGGAAGGGTCTTGCAATCCAATATGGAACTTGTAGGATGGGATTCTGTAGATGGGATTCTGAGAAACACACTGAAAATGAAACTGAAGAATTTTTTGCTGCTTCTTAGTTTTTGCTTCCTCATAAATCTCAGCAGAATGGGAGAGGAAATACTCCTGCCTCCTGCACGCCAGTTTTGAGTACTCTGCTGAGCATTCCAATAATGTGCAGAGGAGAATTGTTTTTTCTCCTCTGTCTTCATGCTGGACTGTTACAGAAACCAAACACTTTTTCCTTCCCTTCCTCGAGTCTTCTACAGTTCATGGAGAACCTTTGAAGTGACCAGGTAGGTCATGTGGAGTCACAATGGTGGGAGAAAGTGGGGGAGTGTCTCTAGTGTAGGGGTGATTGCCCATTGCTGTATTTTGGGGGAATAATACCTATCCTGATATGAACAGGATATGCAGTAAAGCTCAGGTGTGCCTGTGTATAAGTTCACAGAATGCTTTTCCATTCTAAAACAATCCAATGGCACTTCTCCAAAACAAGGCTGATAGATTTGCTGCAGACGACAGACTGGAATGCCAGATGTGCCTTATTTTAAGGGATTATCTCTTACTCTGAAACATCACAATCCTACAGAAAACAACAAACATCCTTTACTCTAGGCACAACAGCTCAAGAGATTTTTTGTTGTTGTTACAAAAACTGAGTTCGGCTAAACCTAACTACAGCCAAGCTGTTTAGTATGCTGGCGTGTCAGTAATACTGTGTAGCAACAGGTCTTTTTCATTTTAAATACAAGAGCCAGTCTCCATACCGCTTGTGAATGTGTATCATGATAGGCTCACAACTCTTGTTTTGATGAAAATGCCATCTTAAAACTAGAAGAAACTAAACCCTTTCTCTGCCATAAGCCCTTTCCTTTCCCTGTTTTCTAGCACATATTTGAAATGGCCTGTCATGCTGGGGGAAGCAAAGCTATCTGTCAAGGCTCTTTTGGGATAAAGGAATACTTACAGTGAGGTTATGAATTCCTTGTTCATATTCACATATCCCAAACTAGCTTCCATGCAACAAAAAAGCTCCATAAATTGTTCAGTTACACCCAATTGTATCTAATATGTCAATTGACTCCGAAATTCCTCGTTCAGATTCCACACAGTCATTCTAATTTTATTAAGCTTTACTTTATGGTATTTATAATCATGTTCACATGACCAAGCAAACCTAAGATGAATTACAGGTTATGGTATTGAATCAGAAAACTCTCTTTTTAATCATTAAAATGTGGTTCTGATATAATACTAAATCATGGTTAATTATTAAAGGAACTGATAGATATAAACCTCATGTTCCTATGCTCCCTCTTCCCCTTACTTTCTTTCTGAAGACATTTATTCAGACTGGCCCTTTGAATTTTAATTATGGAGCAGTAGTATGTATGCAAAGTGGTGTGCTTTTTAAAAATCTTTATTGGAAATTATGTTTTAAATATGTTTTAACTGTTTTAATCACGTTTTTTAAGAATATTGTTGTTTAATACTTTTTTTAACTTTTGTGAATTAATATTTTAACTTGATCTTTTAAAATCATTGTAAGCCAGCCTGAACCCCATCTTGGGAGAAAGGTGTGGTACATATTCAATAAATGAATGAATATTTCCCATCAGACCTAAAAAGACAATGCTTAATCATTTTCCTAAGGAAGATCACCCCACCACCACTACCACTAAAGGTGATGTTAGTTCTACTGAGAAAAAGTAGGCTGGTACTCTGATGTGCATTTATCAGTTATCCTGGAGAGGGCACAGTAGTAACCCCCCTTTTGTTGTAGTGGTGGTGTGTGCCTTCAAGTCTTTTCCGATTTATGGCTACCCCAAAGTGAACCTAGCACAGGGTTTTCTGGGGCTGAAAGTATGTGATGTGCCTGAGGTCACCCAGTGGGTTTCCGTGGCAGAGCAGGGAATCAAACCCTGGGCCATTTCCGCACTAGACTGTTATAGTGCTATGATTCCACTTTCAACATCCTATGGAATCCTGGGGTTTGCAGTTTTGGGAGGGACCACAGTCTAGTGCAGAAATGGCTCTGGTCTCCAGGGTCATAGTCTAGCCCACACTGGCTGTCACTAAATCTACTAGCCATGTGCAAATTGGACCAGAATTCACTCCTTCCCTTCCTTAATTTGTAATTCCTTCCTTAATTTGTATTAATGCCTAGCTTTATTTCATCCTACCCATTATTTACTGTATGAGATCCCAGACAAGGAAAGATAAACAAATGCTTCACAACTGACATTATTCATCTATAGTGCTTTACTTGTATATATTCTCTGGGATCTCACATAACTCTTTCAAATGGCTTTGGTTATATGTAACATGACTTCTGCTTCTTGTTTCTTTCAGACAGTTCCAGACAACAAGTTGACAAAGGGAGTCATAATGTCCCTTGTTTCTGTTCCAAACAGTAAGTTGAAAAGACCTCACTTCTATATTTTAAGATCTCATTAGTCCAATAACTGTCATCATCTCATTCATGTCAAATTTCTTGTTTATAAAATCTAGACTCAAACAGCTATAGCAAAAGCTGTTCCACAGGTTCTGAGATGAAATAGGGCACCACAGGTTGCACAAGCACATACTCAAATCCAGCTGAAGCTAGAACTGTTAACGTTAATGATTGACCCTTCCTGTTCCACGTCACATAGCCAAGTACAGCCTGGCATGTTTTGCTTGAGAGAACCAAGAATGAAAGGGCAAATGCTAGTGCTTGGAGTCAAAATGAATTGGTAGAGGTTTCTACACTTCAGGCCATTCCTCTCTCTTGTCAAAGCTAATGTTATCACTATCTCTTCATCATAAGCACTAAATGTGCTGCTAATGTGTTGAAAAATGGCTACAGCTCAGGTTTCAGTTTGCAATTTGCCAAGATCATCTGCTTTGTAAAGAGAAATGAAGATCAGCTCAAACAGTACATGAAATGTTTGGTAACTGAGTCTGTGATCAGGCTCCCAGGACATTTCTGTTACAACCTAATAATGAATAGACAAGAATTTGTCATAATATTCTATGGTTATCAGTTCCAGTGACACTCCTTATCTCAGTACATGGAATCCTCACAATATAAAATATATTTTCACGACAGCTACAGAAGTATTTTGAAAAAGCATAACTTGACGTTCTTAACAAAGATGAGTATTCACTGATTTTTGACAATATGCTACAAGAAAAAAAATAAAATTCACTCCACTTACTTTTAGTGCCACATGTTCTTACTAATACCGGAATATAAATAGTGTGAAATAAAATCATTATTTTGTCACAGAACAGAAAATGCACTTTACTCTTGTACAAAATATGAAGTATGTATGCTAATTCACAGTTGTCGGGCCGGAGGCCCTCTGGGTAGGCCCTGTGTTGCACACTCACACATTTCAGTTCAGCCTGCTTTCACACTAATGAACATATTTGGGGGGTTAGCTCACGCTGTTGCGTTGCGAGGTCAGGCTGCCCTGTATGCTGCAGTCCTGTGAGAATAGCCAAGGAATGTTAACGATGGGTGCTTCACTCCCTACACCGTCCAGGACGGTGAGGGGAGAGCAAAGCCTGATTAGAGACCGTCTGCTGCCATTTCGGGCAAGTAATGAGATTTGGCCATGAGCCTATCATGCACCTGGCCAATGGGTGCCTCGGTAATTGGCGTCCGAGGAGGGGATAGCTCCCCCCTGCCCGTTTCGGCACAGTGGGTTGATGGATTGGCAGCCTGTTTTGCCACTCGCATATGAAAACCCTATATAATCTGTTGGAACAAAGAGAACCCTGCTCCGTCGCCCACTTTGTCTTTCCGATGGAGTCAGAGTGTATGTATGCTTGTGTGCCTTTCGTTTTTCTTTTTGTTTCTTCTCTTAATAAACAGCATCCTCAAAGACCAGAACTGGCTTGGTTCTTGCCTCCCAGCATCTCGCACTTCGAACCTTGCACAGCTACCCAATCCAGGGAGGGTCGTGTGCGCTACAACAGTTTACCTCACTCTTCATTTTTATTCTCTTTTTCATTACTGACCTGAGTTTTCTGTGCCTTTATGTCAGAGAGTTCTTTGTAGGCAGACAGGCACTTCTGAATGGAGAAAATGAATGAATGCATGATCAAATAAACTTAGCCAACAGTCATACCTGCCAAGCTAAGGTTTTTGGCATGGGTAAACAAGGTATTTCTTAAGCAAACAAATCAATGTGGTATAAAGGTGCTCACATTTGAAATGAAGTAAATACAAGAGACCCCTCCTTGAAAACTTTTATCTTAATCTAAAAAATTCCTTCCCACCATCACACTCACAACTCCTAACCTATAAATCCCTCAGCCCTTGACATGTGTTTTAAGTAATGCTAAAGATCTTGTTTAGGTACTTTACTATTATTTTTCATACAGAGTATGACATTTTTGTTCTCAGTTAATACTACTCATAATTTTTTTCATCCTTGATAAGAAATGATGTCTTGATATATTGAGATGCCCCACTGAGAAAATGATGAGATTCTGCAGGAATGTTTGCATTTTCACAATTTTGTGCAACAAATATGTTTTTGTGGAGAAACTCTTTTGCACAGAAAATAATTTTTCTGCAGAAAAACTTGTTTGGTGTAAAAGACACCCCTTTGCACAAAAACTTGTTTTTCTGTGAAAAAGCCCCTAAATGATAAAAGAAATTCACACACTGAGGAGAAAATCCTGGAAATTCTATATTCTTGAATGTAAGAATAAAATAAGCAAAGATTTGCATCTCTGTTTAAAGAAAAAATCTTACTAGTGCTGCAAACGTGAGGATTGTTGCTAAGGGGCAAGTTCCACTGAAATCAGTGGTAAGTAAACCTATTCATGATCAGCACTTGGAAAAGTTGTTTGTTTGAATTACAATTCCAAGGATATTTCCCCCAGCAATATGGACACTGGCTGTGCTGATGGGAATTCTTTGAATTGTAGTCTCCCCCCCATAACATTTTGAGCTATATTTAGTGTCATATTGCACTGTCTTTTTATCTTGCAATATGTTAATACTGAGTAATGTAAGCATTCTTCACATCTTACACTCCACCTATGTTCACACGTACTGTACGTATGCTTACTAAAAAATCTGTAAGAATCTCCCACTATAATCCATGCTTTGTATTCAGGTCCCAAAATTTAATTAAATCTAAAGTAAGTGTTAAGCCTTTTTTGTTCTGCTTTGATTTTAGATTGTAATTTCTATTGTCTGTCATTGGTTCACTCACAGTTCACAGTGTCCAGTAAGGCTATTTCTACCACACATTTCTTCTTTGAGATAGGGATGATGACAATAAGTTCAGTGTTCTCTCTTTTTTACAGACTGCTGCAATCATTTTTCTGTGTAGTTTTTAGTGCTTTTTAGGTCATAGTACCCTTCTATCTTGCTGCTGGTTTTATTTTGGTTTCATATGTTGTAGTATTTTTATACTTTCCTGCTGGTTTTGCCTTGGTTTTATTATGTGCTGTCTTTCAGCATTGTTTGCTTTTTAAAGCCTAAATCCAATTGCTAGTCCCAGCTAGAGTATACACACCCATTGCATCAGCTGCTGAAGGTTAAGTCAACACTTCTCTAAATACCATTGATACAGTGTGCCTGCTTTAGTTGAGACCAGCAATTGGATTCAAGCTTATATTTTTCATGTACTACACACTGGCCAGAGAATCATAGTTAGAAGAGAGTTTTAAAATGCAACAAATAAATCTATACTAATAAAACAATATGTGCACGCTGCATGCATGAAGAGTTTAACAAGCCCGTGCACAACCCATTCTGCTAATTACTCTGCTCCTGGTCGTGCAATTGCTGTCTCATACCTACCAACATACCATTGGCAAGAACCTGAGATCTTTAATGATTACGGATAGTATGAAGAAACAGCCATTATTCTTACTAACACAAACAGCTGTCCAGTCGGAGCCATATGAATGTGAGCTCATCCAACACTGGCACCAAACCAGCCACCCCAAAGTTGTCACATTCATTCTCTATTGCTTTTCTCAGATGTTGAATGAAGGGAAAGGGTTTTATATCCTATTATCCAGACTCTGAGCCATCAAGTACAGAAATACAGAAATATAGGATGGGGGACACATGGCTGGATAGCAGTACGTGTGAAAAGGATCTAGGAGTCTTCATAGACCACAAGCTGAACATGAGTCAGCAGTGTGATGCGGCAGCCAAGAAAGCCAATGCAATTCTCGGCTGCATCAACAGGAGTATGGTGTCTAGACCGAGGGAAGTACTGGTACCACTCTACTCTGCTTTGGTTAGACCTCATTTTGAATACTGTGTCCAGTTCTGGGCACCCCAATTCAAGAAGGACATGGTCAAGCTGGAGCAAGTCCAGAAGAGGGCGACCAAAATGGTGAGAGGCCTGGAAGCCATGCCCTATGAGGATAGACTTAGAGAGCTGGGGATGTTTAGTCTGCAGAAGAGAAGGTTAAGAGGGGACATGATAGCCATGTTTAAATATTTGAAGGGATGCCATGTAGAGGAAGGAGAGGGCTTGTTTTCTGCTGCTCCAGAGACCAGGACAAGGAGCAATGGATTCAAGCTGCAGGAAAGGAGATTCCACCTGAACCTCAGGAAGAACTTCCTGACAGTCAGGGCTGTCCGGCAGTGGAATATGCTGCCTCGGAGTGTAGTGGAGTCTCCTTCCTTGGAGGTTTTTAAGCAGAGGCTAGATGGCCATCTGTCGGGAGTGCTTTGAGGGTGTTCCTGCATAGCAGGGGGTTGGACTGGATGGCCCCTGGGTCTCTTCCAACTTTACATTTCTATGATTCTATGAAGTATACTCCTACTGACCCTCTCCCACCTTTTCTCTAATGATTTTATAGCATTTTGCTAAATGCTGTCATCCATACAGATGTTTGCCATCATTTTGTTGACACACTGAGTCCTTAAATGTTACCTTCATTAAATGTTACCTTTTGGTTTTTCTCTTAATTGTCTAAACTATATGTAGCATTTTTATTATTTATGTGACTGTGCCATTAAATTATACATTCTTGGATTTTTAAAATACATTTTGTTTACATTAGTTATTATTGCTCTGGCATCAACTTTTAGATTTCTATAGAAGGAAATTAATCTTCTTTTGGAGGGGGAAATGGGAGATGACAAGCACTGGTTCCTGCTGCCTCAGGGACATAATTATGCTCCCAAAAACAAGAACAGAAAAATCATAAGCTGAACACAGTTGAGACTCTTGAAAGTTTCATCTCAGCATGAAGCTATGTTTTAATTATTATTTTGGTCTGCATTGTTCAGATTGTCAGTGCACCAGATAGAATAAGTGCTTATCCTAGTTAATTCTTTATGAGACTTGTGTCACTGGCTGATGCATTTAATTTCTTTTCTTTTCCTTCTTTCTTCATTTCAGTACTTAGAAAATTGTAGCTTACAGCTAGAGTCAAAACTTGGAATATCTCTGGCCAGGGTTTACTCCAGAAGGCAAGGTTATACCTAAGGATGTAGAAATCTGTCAGTCCCATTTTTGTTTTATTTATCAGAATCCCACTGACATTTCCATCTCATCCCAGTTCCATATTAAGTTGAGAATAAGAAAGCTTTTTTCCCCTTCCATATAGAAATATTTGTATATTTTTATATATATTTCTTTCAAGAGATGTGTGTTTGTGCACTCATTTTCCCCATTGCCTAAGACATAACGTAAGTGTAGTTCTGTGTGCATTTTTTCCTGTGCTGAAATGTACCACAAGCCTCAGAAATACACTTCATTGAGATCCTGATTTCCACAGGTGGACACTTTTTGTGAAAAAATGTAATCTTAATTAATTTATTTTAACTTCCTGGTTATACTGAACTATTGTTGCTGTTAACTGCCATGAAGCTGACTTCAATTTATCGTGAACCTATGAGAGACTTCTAAGGACCTTTCCACACTATACTTTTATAGTGCTATTATTCCACTTTCAACATCCTATGGAATCCTGGGGTTTGCCATTTAGGGAGGGACATTTAGAATTCTCAGCCAGAGAGCTCTTTGGCTTCAGTAAACTACAAACCCCAGAATTCCACAGGATGTTAAAAGTGGAATAATAGCATTATAACAGTGTAGTGCGGAAGGGCTCTAAGTCACCCTGTCATCAACAGCCCTGCTCAGGTCTTGCAGACTCAGGGCCTTGGCTTCCTTGATTGAATCTATCTATCTTTAATGTGGTCATCCCCTTTTTCTACTATCTTCTACCTTAGCAAGCATTTTTGTCTCTTCTAACAAGTCATGTCTTCTCATGATATGTCTGAAGTACAACAGTCGCAGTTTAATCATCTTGGCTTCTACTGAGAGTTCAGGCTTCATTTGCTCTTGAACTCATTTATTTGTTTTTTTAGCAGTCCAGGGTGTCCATAGAACTCTTAATCCAGCACCATGTTTCAAATGAGTTGATTTTCTTCCTGTCAGCTTTCTATCCAGCTTTCAAAACCATACACAGAAACTGGAAATAAAATGGCATGGCCAAACCCAATTTTAATATCCTATGATCTATCTTTATACTTCAGGATCCTCTGCAGCTCCTTCATAACTGTCCTTCCAAGTTCCATTCTTTTTCTGATTTCTTGAAATCACTCTCTATCAGTTGCATAGGCATGGGGAGTGATGGAGGCAGTGCACCCCCAGTGGCAATTTTTTGGGGGTGCCGCTGTTCCTCGCCTGCCCTCCCCCACGTAATGTGGCCCCACCCCATCCGACATAGCCCACCCCACCCCTCTGCCTCCCTGCCCCTCCTCCACACACTCCAAGCGACACCACTGCTCTCTATTCCAATTACTGACTGAACCAAAGTATGGAAAATTGCAAACTATTTCAATGACTTCATCATCCGCTTTAAACTATGTATCTGTGGTCATTGTTTTTGTTTTCTTAATGTTAATGTTTCCTTAATGTTTCTTAATGTTCAGCTGTAAACCTGCTTTTGCACTTTCTCCCTTTCATAGCCACAGAAATAACCCCATATTACAAATAACCCCATATTACATAGAGCTTCTATGACTCAGCATAGTAGCTCTAGGATAAATTGGTATATTTTTTATTGATTAATTTGCCAACCTTAATCCATATATCATACTTGTAGAAAGGTAAATAAAACATGTTGATATCCCTGGCTGACAAAGTGAAGAAGTCATAGGCACAAATGATTAGCAACACTTTAACATCAAATTTCTCCTATTCTAATTGGGTAAATCAAAATAATAGTTTAAAAAATGGTAAATATTCTTCAAATTAAAACAGACTAGAGCCAGTGTGGTGTAGTAGTAGTTGAGTGTTGATCTACCATTCTGATGACCAAGGTTCCAATCCCCACTCAGCCATGGAAACCCACTAGGTGACCTTGGGCAAGTCAAACTCTCTCAGCCTCAGAGGAAGATAAAGGCAAACACTCTCTGAGCAAATCTGGCCAAGAAAACTCAGTGATAGGTTTGCCTTAGAGTTGCTGTAAGTGAGAAATGACTTGAAGGCACGTAGTAACAAGACTCCATGAAAAACTTAGGTCATTTCCACACGGGCATATTGCCCACGCTAGGGCAACCTCTCTTGGAGGTCTTCTTCACCAGGGGGTGCGCTAGAGCAGTTAAAAAAAGTGAGGTTCTAGACATCAAACTGCTCTAGCGCAGCCGCGGGGGTGGCGCTGCGAGTTTTATAAAAACCACCTTCACAAGTGGTTTTTATAAAACTCACCCGCGCTGCCCCGCGGCAGCCCCCGGTAAAGAACTGCAGAGACACGGTAGCGTGTCCCTGCAGATCTGCCCAGGGGTGGGCTTCTGGCTGGCGCGCTGTCCTGATTGGTGGAGCGCCGCCGGAAGCCACCGGCCGCTATTTTGGGCGCCGCCGAGCACCGCCGAGCACCGCCGAAATTCGGTGGCGTTTAGAATGGCGGATCCGCGCTCTCCGCAGGGACGGAGCAACCCGCTCGCGGGTAAGCTCTGCCCCTGCGTGCGCGGCCCTGTTTTCGGCCCCCCTCTGTGAGGAAAGGGCCTTAGTCACCCAATCTGTTGGCAACTAAAGCCATTTCTGCACTACACTGTTATAGTGCTATCATTCCATTTTCCACATCCTGTGGAGTTCTGGGGTTTTCGTTTACTGATGCCAAAGAGTTCTCTGGCGGAGAATTCTAAATGAGCCTCCTTAAACTGCAAACCCCAGGATTCCATAGGATGCTGAAAGTGGAATAATAACACTATAACAGTGTGGGCTTTGAAATTAGATTGAGAGCTACATTCAGCCTTAAGCAAAACTTGTAAAAGTTACTTTTTTGAGTACTCCCTAGTTCTTTCAGCTGGCATGACTACTGGCCATGCTGGCCAAAGAATTCTGGGAGTTATAGACCAAATAGTAATTTTTCCAAGATCTGGCCCTTGGTCCAACTGTTTATTCCTTTCTTTTAGGATTAAAGTGTGACCTGCATAGCACAAATTACCACAGGAGAAAACTAATGACATTTTTTGTGATTCATCACATTCAAGGCTAGTCATCCATCATTCATAATTACTTCTCATATTCCTCATAAGAAACTTCCATATTTCAGAGTGTAACCAATTGCGTAATATTCTGTTTACATAGTTATATTTAAATGCAAATGTCCATTAGACTAATAAGAAAATATCGTCTGTGATTCTAAACTCTCCTACCAGCTATTGATCTCAAGGGGGATTACCTCTGAGCAAGCAGACCTAGGATTGCTCTGCCAGTGTCATCATTTCTGCCCTTTATCTTTAATAGCTACTTAAATCTAAAAAGCAGTTTGCAGTTAAGGGAGGGGCATTTAAAATTCTCAACCAGGGAACTGTTTGGCCTCAGTAAACTACAAACCTCAGAATTCCAGAGGATGTTGAAAGTGGACTAATAGCATTATAACAGCGTAGTGCGCAAATGGCTGTAGTTACAATGAACCCTTGCCAATGCACTGGCATTCAGTTGCGAGTCACCAGTGTCTTGCTTTAAATATTTTTAATTATATCATAGATAAATACTCCATAATTAGAACATATCTGAGATTTTTACCACACACTGCAAGGACCATATTTCTAGAATATTTTCTAGATATTCTCTCTTACATTTTTATGGCATCCACTGTCTCCACTAACTAAGCTCCTGCAGAACACCAAGTCCATGTCATTGTGGAAGACAGATGCAAAATTATTTCCATGCTGTTCAGAGTAGGGATTCATAGAATCATAGAATCATAGAAATGTAGAGTTGGAAGAGACCACATGGGCCATCCAGTCCAACCCCTGCCATGCAGGAACACCCTCAAAGCACTCCCATTAAATGGCCATCCAGCCTCTGCTTAAAAACCTCCAAAGAAGGAGACTCCACTACACTCCAAGGCAGCATATTCCACTGCCGGACAGCCCTGACTGTCAGGAAGTTCTTCCTGAGGTTCAGGTGGAATCTTCTTTCCTGCAGCTTGAATCCATTGCTCCTTGTCCTGGTCTCTGGAGCAGCGGAAAACAAGCCCACTCCCTCCTCTACATGGCATCCCTTCAAATATTTAAACATGGCTATCATGTCCCCTCTTAACCTTCTCTTCTGCAGACTAAACATCCCCAGCTCTCTAAGTCTATCCTCATAGGGCATGGCTTCCAGGCCTCTCACCATTTTGGTCATCCTCCTCTGGACTTGCTCCAGCTTGACCAGGTCCTTCTTGAATTGGGGTGCCCAGAACTGGACACGGTATTCAAGATGAGGTCTAACCAAGGCAGAGTAGAGTGGTACCAGTATCTCCCTCAATCTAGACACCATACTCCTATTGATGCAACCGAGAATTGCATTGGCTTTCTTGGCTGCCTCATCACACTGCTGACTCATGTTCAGCTTGTGGTCTATGAAGACTCCTAGATCCCTTTCACATGTACTGCTATCCAGCCACGTGTCCCCCATCCTATATTTCTGTTTTCCATTTTTTCTACGTAAGTGTAGGACCTTACACTTCTCTCTGCTGAATTTTATTTTGTTAGCCTTGGCCCAGCTCTCCAATCTGTCCAGGTCATTTTGAATTTTGATCCTGTCCTCTGGCAACCCCTCCCAATTTGGTGTCATCTACAAATTTGATGAGCATATTCAAAAACATTTTTAAAAATTATCAATATGTGTGTTTCTTAAGTGTCAAGAAAAGCTGATGAGATAAATCTTCATGAAAATCCTCACAACATGGGACTTATTCTGTTTTATCCTTAATATACTACTTCGGACATTTTTTAAAAAGAAAACACGATTCTCTGTACAGAAAATAAAATACCTGCACAGATATTTTATTTACTCTTTAGAAAAAAGCTGTTTTCTGCACAAAAAATGTGAATTTGCACAGAATAAATCTCCAACTACAGCATCTTCTGCACAGAAAACAGCATTTTTTGTGCAGAAAATGAAACATCTGCACAAAAATATTATTTACTGTTCAGAAAATGCTATGCTCTGTGCAAAAGTGTGTAAATTTTGGGCAGAATAAGTCCTCAGCTACGGCACAAATATCAGCATGTTGTTTCCTGCACAAAAGTTCCATAAGCAAATTTTGCCCAGAAGTCCCAAACAATGAATAGTATTTCCCAGTTTTAAAGACTTTCTCACAATGGACAGAAAATTACTAAAATTACTTATTGCTTCTTTTGATTAGAAAATTAGTGAAGGTTTACATGCTTACTTTAGAGCTGCCTGCCCACACTGTATGTATCGGACGCAAAACAGGCAAGCAACCTCCATGCAGAAGGAAATTATACTACTGTCACCGCTAATAGTGAGCCCTACCTCCTAACTGTTGGAGATTTTCTGTCTTCCTATCAAAATTAGATAATGGTTTCTACAATTTCTCTAATACAGCAGCTCTACAGATGGTTTGCTTTACTTAAAACAATTCTGCCCATACTTAGTAAGATTTTTTGTGTTTCTTCTCTTTTTCTTTGAAACAAAAGAAGATTCTGTGATATTACAGATTACATTGGAAACATTCTCATTTTCAAACACTGAGGCCAAAGAGCTTTCTGGCTGAGAATTCTAAATGCCCCTTTTTAAACTTCAAATCCCAGGATTCCACAGTATGTTGAAAGTGGAATAATAGCACTATAACCATGTAGTGTGGAAATGGCCTAAGAACTGGGGAGACCAGGGTTCAACTATCTGCTGAGCAGTGAAAATCCACTGGGTAATTTTGGGCAAGTCACGCTATGACAGAGTTGCCACAAGTCAGAGTCAACTTGAAGACACATAACAATGACAACAACAACAACAACAACAACTCAAAGTGCTTTAGGATCTATAGAAACTGTTGTGTGATCCCTTGGATACTCCTGACTATTGCTTCCCACATCTGTCCCACTTCTGCAAGGGTGTCTATGGCCTAATTCTATGGATTAGTCTCAAGTGGAGTTGATGCACTGAATCAACTGTTAAGTAGGTGAGTAGATCCCACTGATCTAGTTGGGTCTAACAACAGGATTTAGGCATATGTATATCAGCCTCCTCCAATGTGGTGCCATCCAGATATGTTGGACTACAACTCCCATAATCTCTAACCTTCATGCCCAATTTTCTCCAAAATGTGGGCTTATTATAACCCCAAATGTTTTGACATTAAAAAAACAAACAGAAACATTTAAAAATAATAGTAGTGCTATCCATTTTTTCTACTAGTATGGCTGTCTTGGGCAACAACTTGGTTATGCTGTCTGAAAATAATAGAAGTTTTAGCCCAGTACATCTGGAAGCAGCCAATTTATGTAAGACAGACATACAGCATGTCATCCAATATGATGCAAGCAGCATTCTGCTCCTGCAGCAGGCCTTTCAGTTCTTCCTCCCCTTGCCCCTTGCAGCTGCTTTACCCTTCCCAAACTGCTATGGAGGGTCCCCAGCAATCCAGAAGAGATTTGAGGGGCACAAGGGCACTGAACAGGGAAGTGGTTTCCCCTTTTGCCACTCGTGTTAGTGAATAGATACCATTAGATGTTGAAGAGAAATGTCTTCCCCTGTTAAACCCAGGAAAAGTTCCTCTTAATACAACTATCAAACATAAATGTTCCTGCCATAGGAAGGTGCTATGAGGACAGAAGTGTATTGCCTCTAAAAATAGCTTCTTTCCTAAAAGGATTTTTTTTTTTAACTGTTCTAGTTTCATAGCCCATGTGCCTATCACACCCCTGTGGTAAGCATGCTAAGCATGCAAGTGCTACCATAAAAATAACTTCCTGTAAGTTTTAATCACATATATACTTCCAACCTCAAATGGAGAGTTCAAACATTGCATTTGTAAAAGCCACTGTTACTCTGTGCACTGCACTAGTGTGTGATGAGAGATGCTACATTTATTTTGAAAGAGAAGGAGATCTGTATTTCATTTGTTACAGTGCTAACTTCACTTTAGGTAATTGCATTCAGCTTTATTATTGCCCAGAGCAATAACTGATTGTTAGTTATTGAAGTCTGAAATGATTTTCTCATCTCCTAAGGGAATCTGGAGATTTACATGGTGCACAGCAGTAACTAATAGATATAATCTGGTCATAATGTAGCAAAAGAATGTCTGTGTTATTTACTTGTTGAGAACATGGATCTTGGACATCCAAATATTTCCTTTAGAAGTGGGGAAGATTTTACATGCAATTACATGAGCATATTACCTAGCGTGCCTTGGTTTTTTGTAAAGATTGCAATTGGCAACTGCTTCTGAAAGAGACATAACAAGCAAGCAATACAATAAAATCCCAAAATCCACATTACTGTTTTTATAATTAGCAACTGTTATTGAAAGCTTGCTATAATTTATTATGGCTTCAGTTCCTTCAAGAGTTAATGGTCTTTAATAATCTATTCCCAATCAATGGGCTTTACAGTCTACTTATATATAAATCCATGTATAAGTAAGCCTCACAAAATTCAGTGGAATTGTGCCTAAGAGTGCATATATATATACACATACATACACATACACATACACACACCACGCAGATAAAGGGCCTTTCCGCAGTACACTGTTATAGTGCTGTTATTCCACTTTCAACAGCCTATGGAATCCTGGGATTTGCAGTTTGGGGGGGGCATTTAGCATTCTCAGCCAGAGAGCTCTTGGGCCTCTGTAATCTACAAATCCCAGAATTCCACAGGATGTTGAAAATGGAATAATAGCACTATAACAGTGTTGTGCACAAAGGCTCATAGAAATATCCCTTTGACAGTCATGTTTCAATCCTGGAATATTCTGAGTTCATAATTCTGTGTAAAAAACTCTAATGCTGTAGTTCAGGGGATCATTCTAGACACCGAAACCGTTCTGGGGGGATTTAGGTTGAATGTCTCTTAGTTGTCTTTACAGTAGCAAAGACCTTTTTGTTCAGCATAAAAAGGGGAAAGGGACAGGGAGGGAAACACAGAAGGAATGTAACAGCATCTGTAAGACTAAACTTTTTTTTTAATTTTAGCATGATCTTTTATGGATAGTAACCCACTTCTTCAGATGTGATATCCAGCCTCAGGATATAAAACATATTTACCCAGCTGTAGGAGTAGGAATGGGATAGAATGTTATAAGATCCAGAAAGGAGAAAAAAATGATATTAAATTTTCAAAGGCTGAATAAGGTACACACCTCTTTGAAAATTTGGGGCAAGAGTCATGATTTGCATCTTTCTGGATTTTATTACATTCTTTCTGAGTCCTATTATGTTCCATCCTACTCCAACAGATGTATAAATGTGCTTTATAACCTGAGGCTTTAATGTCACTCTCTACGGCATCTGAAGAAGTGGGTTTATATCCACAAAAGTTCGTGCTAAAATAATAATAAAAAAAATACTCTTAAAGGTGCTGCTATAGCCCTCCTTTTTCCCCCTCCCCTTCTACATTTTTAATGCTGCAAGAGACTAACACGGCTACTTCTCTAAAGACATCTCTAAAGACATCTAGGCAGGTCTGCTGCTGAAGGGGTTCCTGTTTTTACTATTGTGATTTTACTTGTTAATTTATTTATTTTTATATAGTGAATCTAATTAAACTTTTGTTTTCAATCTGCATTTTGTTATTGCTGGCCATCTTTTATTGGGGGGAAAAATCAAGGTATAAATTCAATAAATAAATAAATGGGGTTGTTTCCTTTTCCAAGCCATTACTGACGCTTTTCAGTTCCTTTATTCTCATATCTATTCAAGGAAGGAAAATGTGCACAGCACTTTTAAAAAGACAGAATGAAATATGCAACCAAGTATAAACACACACATGTGGTAAATATAATTTATTAAACCAATGTTTCTTTTTCTTCATCATTGTCAATGATTTTATGAAGAAATCAATTCATTCCTTTTTGAAAACTTAATATGAAACCCATTCCTTTATGAAAACTCTGGGAACTTATGTGCATTGTTCAAATATTAAAGCTTGTTTCTAGAAATCTATGAGGCTTTCTGATTTTGTTATACATGTCAGATGTGAGAAACATTTGGTCCTCCTAACCAAAGCTTGGAATTAATTTTTTTTTATGGAAATTGTAATCCAAAACATCTCAAGAATAAAAGATTCCCCACTATATATATATACACACACACACACACACACATATATATATACATACATACATATACAGAGAGAGAGAAAGAAAGAGAGTACCTTTATCATCATGGTGTTGCATTTCAGGATGTTACCATGCAAACATTAATTAAGAATCTTTATGGTCTGAGAGAGAGAGTCTGCTTAGTGAGGTTCATTTGGCTGCAGAATTGCAGGGAGCTCCCTCTGTTGTGATGCCCACTTTAATGCTGACCACAGAAACTGGGCAGGTTTCCACTATCAGGTGCTTCAACTGTCAACAGGCAGTCTGTTTGTCCTGACATTTTCCTAATTATTTTCCTGGTTGTTAAAGATGTTACTTAGCCATGCCCTTAAATGAGCTGGATTTTAATAAATTATCATATTCTTTGATCATTATTTTCTATATTGAGCAATTGGTTTTATTGTTTCTGTTTTATTAGTAAATTGCTTAGAGATTTTTTTTAATGAAAATGTTATATTCAAATGTTGTGGAGTTTCTAAAATCGGTTTCTAATGCCATTGATTTAGTGTGAAACAGATAAAAAGGTTCCAAAAAGAAAAGAAAAAAGAAATGCATATTGAAAATGCAAACATTAAAATACAAACAATGAATAATCATGTGAAACACTTTAATCCAGGGGCTTGGAACAAAGTTTCAAATGGGGAAGCCCAGTCAGTTGGGATTACCATATCAATACATACATACATACATAAAGTTAATCTTACGTAGATGACTGTCACATTTTAAAGATGTGTGATCCTAAAATTCTGCCTGCTTTTTTCTAACTCTTTAGGTTGTCTGTGGCTTCTTTATTGACTTTTCCAATAAATATAGGAAATCAAATCAACACCACAGTGCTGTGAACAAAATGCTTTGTCCTGCTCATGCAGAAAACTACATTCGCTGGCGGTGTAATGGAGCCATTTGACCAAAGGAGTTTGAAATACTCAACTAACCGCAAATGAAGTCACCTAAATCAAACCAGGAAGGCTCCAGCAGCTAATGTGACACATTATTCCATGATGGACTGCAGATAATGTGCACTAAAACTGTCATGTTTTGCACTGAGGTCATACATCATGTGGATCCTCTGCTAGAAACCTACTCAAGCCAATACTACAGATAGAATTTTCTTTTAAAGTACAGGAAGAGTTTGAGGTTAAATTAAAATTACTCAGTTCTTCCAGAGCACTGTCCATCTCCACTTTCATGTATATCTTCTCATTAACTTTCCTGTATCTCTGGTAATATAGTACACTTGCATACTAAAAATACAAGCCAGAGAACACAAACATGCCACAGAGTACATTTATAAAGGACTACGCAATGATGACAGCTTCTTCTTCTTTCCTCTGGGGAATGCTATCCAGTAATACAAGGACCCAAATTACTTTTAATTGAAAACAGAATAAATCATGTCATGAAGGAGTTGCAGTCCAAAGTGGGTAAAGAAGTGGTATGGGAATACCTAGATAGCTGAAATGAATTCAAGTCTGCAAGGCCAGATAAGCTGCTTCCAAGGATATTAAAAAAAAAAAACACTTGCCAATGTAATCTCCAAGATACTGTCTAATATTCAAGAATTCTTGAAGAATAGATGAGGTTTCTGCAAACTGGAGGAGGAAAATGTTGTCTTTGAAGGGGAAAAATGAGGACCCAGGCAACTACCAGTCAGTCAGTCATACCAGGAAAGATTCTAGAACAATTGTTTAAGTCTTCTAGCACATAGAAAAGAACTCCATGATTATTAAGAGCCAGCATGGGTTTCTTAAAAATAAGTCATGGCAATCTATTCATCCCTTCCTTCCTTCCTTCCTTCCTTCCTTCCTTTACAGAATGGCAAGCTTGGAAAATCAGGTGTCATGCTTCTTAATTTCCATAAGGCTTTCCACAAGGCCCCCATGATGTTTTTGAAGACAGTGTGAAAGTATGTCAACTTGATTACACTACTCTCATATGTATTTGTGGTTGGTGAATGTACCAAACCCAGAGAGCGCTTACCTATTATTATTACTATTCATCCTTAAGAAAAGTGATACATGTGGTACAGGAGGGTTCTGTTCCACACTTTTATAAATAACTTAGAGGAAGGGATACAGAGCATGCACATCAATTGTTCAGATGACACCAAATGGGGAGGAGACAGAATCAGGATTGAAGATGATTGTAGCAGACTGAAGATTTGAGCCAAAATAACCAAAATAAATTTCAATAAGGATGAATACAATTCCATATTTAGGCAAGAAAATTAAGCTGCAGATGTATATAGGATGACAGCAATAAAAGTAAAAAGGATTTGTGGATTTTAAGTATGTCATGTGGCTTAACATGTGCCAACCATGTGATACTATGGCCATTTCCGCACTAGACTGTTATAGCGCTATCATTCCACTTTCAACATCCTATGGAATCCTGGGGTTTGCAGTTCAGGGAGGGGCCAGCCGGCCCCTCCCTGAACTGCAAACCCCAGGATTCCATAGAATGTTGAAAGTAGAATGATAGCACTTTAACAGTCCAGAGCGGAAATGGCCTATGTCAAAACAGTGGGTCAATGTGATGTAGTGGTCTCAAATGTTGGACTAGAACTCTGGGGGACCAGGGTTAAAATCCCTAATCAGCCATGAAAACCCACCAGGTGACCAAGGACAAGTCACACTCTCTTACCCTCAGAGGAAGGTAATGGCAAAACCCCTCTGAACAAATCCTGCAAAGAAAACCATATGATAGGTTACAAACTGCTGGCCTACAAAACAAAGCACAACCTTCTTCCGCCCACTTCATTGTCACCTATAAGAGCAAAGGAAGAAACATGAGCTCTAGAAGGAGCCAGCACATGAACGAAAACCCGAAAAATTATATTTACACTATAACTCCCATGCTGTGGCATACTGGCTGGATGATTCTGATATTCCTTCACAACCCTTTAGTAAGATGAAATTCCTGCAACAATAAGAGTAATTAGAATATTAACAGTATCCTACAAAATGAGAAAGTGATCCTTCATTATGTCAGAATTTTAATATGCTGTAGTTACAGCCTAAGTGTTTAGGACAAGAGTTAAATCCACACAACTGATTATTTGTAATCATTTGCTCCCAACCTTGTACTAACCATCTATCTTATACCTGCTATGGGAAGATTTCAAGAGAATTTATAAATAGAATTTTCAGCATACAATCTGTCTGAGGCCACTTCCATTTCATTATGGCTCAGCTAGAGCTATCAGTTACCTTCAGTTTCGTTTCTCCCTTAGATGCTAAAAATAGCTAGCTCAGTTTTGTCAGCTCCGACTGGCAGAAATGGGTCTCCAGAATTCAGGCAGATTTCTTTTCTAGCCCTGCCTGAAGAACCCTGGTATTCCCTGTCAATCACCCATCCAAGTACTAATCAGGCCTGCCCCTGCTTAGCTTCTGTAATGAAATGAGTTTGGATGTGTTTGGAGTGTTTTGCTGGTATGATGATATGATACTCAAGAGTGTTGTGCCCAGCAATATATTCTGCATGCAAAACAAAAGGAGATTATGAGCCTGAGGAATGTTAGTTAAAACTAAATCATGTTGAACTATCTACTGGACAGCTTCTGGAGCACAGTTGGCCTGATTGTTTACACTGAAATTGAAATTCCATCCTATTTGTCAAGCCATTTATATTTACTGAACCCTACTTTGGACACAGGCCCCAACATGGTGTAGACTTGAAGGCACACAACAACAAACTTTGGACACATTCCTTGGAATCAGTTTTTAAAAACCGTAATAATCATTATTTTAGAAATTTCAGTGTTGCAATCAACTAAAATTAATATTGGAGTACACACACGTCTTTGTAATATATTGAACCACTAATTATCTAATTTGTTTTCACAGAACTGTACCCAGATTTAATCATACTTACAGTATGATCCCTGAAATGAGTGGGACTTAAGTTTGTCAGGACTAAATTTAAGCCTTATTGATTTCATTGGGCCTGCTCTAAGCATAATATCTAGTTTCAGTGCATAATACTGAATCCCACATATCATGTAAACTGTCAATACAATATACTTTCTCTAAGACAAGTTGCTTATTTAATGTATTGAGCTCACAGACTAAACTAAATATTCATTAAGTGATGCTGACAGTACTGTAAATAATTTATATATTGCATTACATAATTTAGGTTGTAATATCATTATAGAAGTCCAAAGCTACCAAAAATCAATTTTTAAAATGAATTCTTCCATTGCTGTCAGAAAAGATTGAAATGCAAAATAGATTCCATTACTTAGTATAAGATATTCCAATATAAGTTAGAGATATCCCATTTACAAGAGAAGTCTATTATTATTGGCAAAAATAAATATTTAATCACAATTCAGTTGAGCATCAACAGCATCTACCAACAAATATGCTGGAATAGTTTTTTTAATGGCTTCTTATCCTTTACATCATCCATTTTTAAATCAAAGTCTTACTTTTTTCACAAAGACAAATATTCTGTTATTAATTTACTTTGCATTTATGCATAGCTCTACCTTATATGGCAATTTCACCCTACAAACCACCAAAGGGCCTTGCAAGATCAAAAGGTTTAAAGGAAACTAATCCAAGATTTCCATTCAAGCACCAGAGAGGCTACCAAGCTGGGACTATCACACAGTATATGATCATTTGAAATGAATCCAGTGATCTTATCTTCATAGCTGTCCATCACAGCTTCCAGTTGGATTGCCTAGTATATTAAATTACCAACTATTAATGTGAGTGTTCTGTAAAAGAAAGACATAGACATACATAAATACTTCAAGAAACGGTTAATAAAGCTAAGGCAGTAGCTAGTACTTAAGGCTACACAACGTTCTTCATGACGTTAATAGCTCCAATTAATGTTGTTAGTGTACACTGTGTACAGATCCTGCCTAAATACCCTGAAGGCACCAGATCCTATCTAATCTTAGAAGCTAAGCAGTGTCAGACAAGTCAATACTTGGATAGGTAGACTACCAGAGAATACCACGTATTATAGGCCATATTCAGAGGAAGACATGGGCCCTTTTTGTATGTCAGTTCTGTTGCAAAATGGCCTCAGGAGCTTCACACAATTGCAAGGACCATTTCACATGACATCCTCGCAATCACGCAATGCTCCCAAGGCCAGGTGGTGGTCACGCATTATATCATTTTGGGCTTGTTGCCAAAAATGATGCGCAATCATGCGTCCCTCCCAGGCTCCACACGCACTTACTTTGCGTGCAGAGGCTCCAGACGTGTGGCCATCGCACTTCCTTCTCCAGCACAGCCTGGGAAAGTACCCGGCTGCACTGTGGAAGGAAGGGACGGAGCCCTCACGCTTCCTTACAGCCAACACGGAGCTGGTGCGGAGGGGAAGTGGAGGGGACATGAGTGCCTTTCGCAAGAGGCTACTGGTGTGATCCCCCTGCGATGCCAGCATGCCCTATGAAATTCATGGGGTCACCATAAACCAACAGGTGACTTGAAGGCACACACATACACACATATAGACACACACACACACATACACATACACACACTGCATATGAACTTCTTTTAAAAATTAAGCTCATAACACTGATAACTGACAAGCAATGACAGGCACTTACATCTACTCTACTTCCAGACTGTTTTTCTTTAAGCTCAAGGCAGTTATCCCCCATCTGACCGACTGATTTGTCTGAGTCTGAATGAATTGGGTGTCATCTGCTCAGTTATGAATAAAACAGATGTGTTAATGGTCATCAACTTCGGCTCAAACTAAACAATACATTTAGCATATATTTAGAAATGATACTCCCACAAATGGCGGAAGAAGTTTATTTGTCAGAACACATTTCCGCCGGAGTGTACTTTATATTTGGTTTCCTTTAGCTTTTGACTGGTCACTGGAAGGTAAACATGGGTTTAATTTGCACATTGTGATCACTGAAGCATGTTCCTCTGAAGAATCAGGAGAGGGGAAAAAAGTGTTGATTCCTCTTGAGATTTACAGTAGTTTGACCCTTATGCCTAAATCCTATTGCTAGCCCCAAGTAGAGGATATCCACTGAATCAAAGGGAACTTAGTACTTCCCTTAGCAAACATAAGTTCAACTTGTATAAGTTCCAATTCCACACTACACTGTTATAGTGCTATTATTCCACTTTCAACATCCTATGGAATCCTGGGGTTTACAGTTTAAGGAGGGGCATTTAGAGAGCCTCAGTAAACTACAAACCCCAGAATTCCACAGGATGTTGAAAGTGGAATAATAGCACTATAAAAGTGTAGTATGGAAATGTCCCAAAGGCTCAGTGTACACACACTTCTTCAGGGGTGGGGAAATGTGGTCCTCTCAAGCCCCTTAAACTCTCCTGAGGCCACCCAACCCTTTTAAAAAAATATTTTTAGAACTGTTGATTTTCCAAGCCACAAAGGCTTAAAACCAGTGCAAAACATGGTAGATCTGCCCCCATACTCCCAGGACAGCATGGATTTTTAAAAACAAAAACAAAAAAACAAATCCCACAAAATTGGATCGAAACAAAACCTGAAGTGAGGTGAGATCACTTCCAGTCATGTCACCAGAAAGGTGCACAGATGCAAAAAGACCCCATCCCCAGAATTGCCCTCGCCGCTGTAGTTGGAACCAACAGTAAGATTTACATCTTCAATTGCTCTAAAAGGAAATTAGATACATTGACAGAAAGTCTATAAATGAATACTAGTGGCTCTGTGCTACTACCAGAATCAGAGGTAGCCTGCCTCTGAAGGCGAAGAGGAGGGGACTCCTGCCCTCGTGCCCTGTTCATCGGCTGTCCAGACTCACGTGGTTCACTACTGTAGAAAGCAGAATGCTAAACTACATAGGCCTTTTGTCTGATGCAGCAAGGCTTTTAACAGTGTTTTCAGATATGAGCATGACAGCATATATTTCCCTTGGCTTCTCACTAGGAGGGCAACTTTTCAAGTGTCCACATAGAATATTTCATGGCTTGAGGTAACGGGGAGCATATAATACCACTATAGTGCATTTTACTGGGGGGGGAGGGAATCACCAACTCTTCAAAGTGTCTATTTTGTGTCATATCATGCTCAAGTCATATGCAGTGATAAATGTGTCAGTACATAATCACCTCCCATTGAATGACTGATACATTAAAAGTATCTGATTAACTGCTCATTTCTGGAATAAATCAACAGAGGTCATATTTTTATATTGTTTTATTTAAAGACGCAAACCCTTGCAGAGTGAGTGTATTTTTGCCCAGATTCCCTAATGAATCACTAAACAACCTTGTCAACTGTTGGAGACTAACAAACAGGACATATTTGCTGTGAAAGTAAACAGATTTTTCCTTTTTAGAAATTGACTGTTGTTTTTATTATTGTAGGGAAACACAGGTCCAGTGAACTTAGCACAGACTCTGAGGTCTCAGTGAGAATCCCATGATTAATGAGCTAGCCATTAATGTCAGTAGATTGAACAACTAAAATCTGATTATATTAAAGTGGTTCCCAAACATTAGGGTCACATTAACAGTTTATTGAAACAAGCTGATAAAATTTTAAATGGTCATCTAATTCCCTAGGGCTCCTAATTGTTGCATGATAAATCACTCGGCAGAGAAATCTATTACATTGTTCCAAATGAGAAAATGCAATTTACTGTACCATTAGTGGGATGGCCAAAGCATTTCAGTTTGTTTTTTTAAAAAAAACTGGAGATTTCTGGCCAGAAAATGACAAGATTCCTGATATATATGCCTGTTGACTTCAGCCTTCAATCACTGAGGTAAATTCACATTTTCTGAAGAGATATCTCTAGGCATGTAAACAGTGACCTGTGAACTAGACATTATTCCTCTGTATAAATTATGTATTTAATTCAGAACTAGGGTGCTCTGCCTTGATTTTATTCAGTTTCAAGACTTTTTTTTTCTTTTGGCATTCCTTTTTAGTATGAATTGTTTAATCTGAGTGTATGTATATGCATATATATATATACTGCCCCCATGTATATACCAGGGTGTGTGTCACAGAGGGAAACAGAGAAAGAAAGAGATATTTGGTTTTTTGTAGTTAAATCTGGAGTTGTAATTGAAATTGAATTATCTGCAGGAGTGTAGTAATGGGAGGGCATATGAAGGCATTGACCCCCAATAAGAAATCTGCCCCCCAAAACAAAATTTTATTTCAGTCCC
This sequence comes from Iguana delicatissima, assembly GCA_948472985.1. NCBI lineage: Eukaryota > Metazoa > Chordata > Lepidosauria > Squamata > Iguanidae > Iguana > Iguana delicatissima. The sequence goes on from CAOKZL010000911.1 coordinate 206,636, forward strand.
CAAATGTCTACGTTTGCAGTCGAGCATTTAGAAATATAGGTGGAATGTATGCTTGGTATGCTGTAGGATTTGCCTTTGATGCATCTACAGCTGTGTGAGAAAATTCATTCTCAGCTTTGACACATATGCTGACACCATACAGACATTCAATGTTTCATCAGTGGAAAGCAAATTGAGTCATCTTGGCTTTGGAAAGTAATATATTTCAATGAATTTCAAATGGTCAGTTTCTCCAAAAGTCTGCAGAAAAATTATGGTATGTTCAACTTTGCAGCTCAGATCATTATAGTAGGATGACTTGCACAATATGTATTTAATTCATAGTCGTTTAGTTTTCACAACTATTTTGCATTGCATTTATACAACTATTCTGCAGGTGGAAAAATACATTTTAAATCAATTTGTTTTAGGTGAATCTTTGCAATATGCTTGCTAATCAAAATGCATTAATTGGGTAGTATTCTGGTCATTACCTATGAAAAGCTTTACCCACAGAAACCTCTTTTGTAGTGGCCAATGGCCAAATCCTTTTTTTCATTCACCAGTTTTTGTCTCTGCTCCTCCAGTGAAAATTGTCTTGCTACATCCATGATGAAATGCTGCTATTTTCATATTATGTAACCTTTTACTGATGTTACTACAACCCACTCAGAGCATAGTTTTACCCTGGAAAAGCAGCATACAAATGAACATGACGTTAATAATGATACAGCTTAATAACTCCTCTGAACAAAGCCTTGCCAAGAAAACCCTGTGATAGGATGGCCATAAGTCTGAAGTGACTTGAAGGCACACAACAACAACAGCTCATATAACTACAATTCTGACATTAAACACCACACAGAGAGGTTTGTAACCCAGACAAATATGATACAGGCCAAAAGAATACCAGAGAAAGACCAGGGACCCTTCTTCTTGCCCAGTTTTAGTGCTGTGATTCCAGTTTTAACTGCCATGGTTCCTTCCTAATAAATTCTGGGCTCTGGAGTTTAGGGAGGGTACTTAGAATTCTCAGCCAAAGAGTTCTAAGTGTCTTTCCAAACTACAAATCTCAGGATTCCACAGGACACAGCCATGGTAATTAAAGTAGAATCATAGTGCTGTAATTGTGTACTGTGAAAGGGCCTGAGCTGGAAAGAAAAAGTTGGAGTAGGAAAGAAAACAAAGAAAACTGGGCTGGGGATAGGATCAAAGGGGGATTAACTGGAGTAAAGCTGGGTTTATAATATAAAGTTACAAACAATTCTAAGAAGGTACACTGCTCAATTCCTCTACACTACAGCAATTCATTATCATTACTGATACCAGATAAGTTCAGGCTTATGAGAAGAGTCTTGGCTTCTGTTGAGTTAAAACTGAGGACAAGGTGATACCTTTAGCAAGCATTCCCTGGTTGGTGGCTTCCAGATTCAGCCTGGCTGTTGGTAAAGCCTTACTTTAAGTTGGCCAGAGAAGACTTAGGTCTCATTTCTGACTAGTAATCAGAGCAGCCATCCCTGTTGCTGAAGATGTGTATTAGAATGCCAATAGCTATCATCATTTGGTAATTATCCCTGTTGCGAGCTAAATGGTTGCAGCTGAAAGACTTGTGGATAAAGTAATCATGCTAAGAACTTGAGGTACTTTCAGTGATTGCATTGTGGAATAAAAGTGACTTGCATCATTTCCATTCTGGTTCAGGGTTGTGGTGTCCGGATTTCTGTCCCTGATTACAAGGTCTGATTAAGAGTCTGCTACTGATCTGAGTCAGTGCTTACAGCTCAGCCCCAGACAAATCTCCGCGTGTGATTTGTGAAGTTGGCACAGCATGTGCTTTGTGTTTAGTTTAGATGATCTCAGACAAATATTCTGGTCTTTCTGATTAAAGACGATTAGAAGACAGAGGTGGGAAGGGACTTGTTTTGTTGACAACGTCCAGAACTCTCTTACCACTATGACCATGAATAACTTTCTAAGTTCTGTATCTGGCTGACATGAATCAAAGGATCTAATTCAGTATATGGTATATTCATACGTTCAGTATGTGTTTGGCAAATATCACTACCCATCATGTCTAATCTATAGACAGAAACCTGGAACTTCACTTCCTAGTCTCCTGAATAGCAGAGACTGATTTCCTTCCTTATTGCTTCTTTATGAGTAGCATCTTCGCATACAATTTTTAAAAATCTGATTTTAAGATCCACAGATACTCCTTTCATTGCCTAAGTAGGCTTCAGCACTTTGTATGCACTCCTAGCAATTGGCATGAATCTTCTATCAGGCACATCAGGAGAAAATCAAAGAGAAAGAGAGAACACCCCTACTTATCAGCTGAAAAATAGCACTCCTGGCAATTTGTTGTTGCTGCTAGTTTCCATCAGTCAGTTTTGACTTGTGGTTACCCCATGAATGAGAAACTGACAAAAGCCCCACTAATCAACTGCTATGCTCAGGTCTTTCAATTTCATGAGCGTGGCTTACTTGATGGAGATTATCCATCTGTAATGTAGTTTTCCTATTGCCTTCTACAAGCATTACTGTCTTTTCCAGTGAGTCACGTTGTCTCCTGATATGTCCAAAGTATGACAGCTTCAGTTTAATAATCTCACCTACTACTGACAGTTCAGGTCTGATTTGCTCTAGGACCCATTTATTTGTCTTTATGGCAATCTATGGTATCTGTAGAACTTTCCTTCCATACCAGATTTCAAATTAGTTGATTTTTTTTTCCTTTCAGCATACTTCATTGTCCAGCCTATGCAAACTTAGCTGGAAATAGCATGGATTGGATGATTCTGACTTTCATATTCACTGATGTATGCCATAAAATTTAAATCAGAACAGATATAACCAAAACATCAGAAAAGGTTTCTGGACATTTTAAACACTTTGATTAAAATAAACTGTAGTGACCTTCTGCAATAATACCCCAGTTTAAAAGCTTCTCTAAATAAAAAGTTATTTGTTTTCTGGCAGAAAGATGACAGGAAAGGGGCAGCCTAGCCTCTTTTAGTAAAGAGTTACAGATTCTAGGAGTGGCCACAAATAAAACAATGGCCTTTTCCGCACGGGGCCAGGGAATCGCCCTGTGCCAGTACTCACCAGACCTGTGTGCTCCATGCACGGGCCCAGGCTGGTCTGGAGCAGTGCGTGGCCGCGCTCTGCACTGCTCCGGGGACGAAAATGGTGGCTTCCGGTTGGTGGAGACTCTCCACCAACCAGTGAAGCTTGCCAGCCTAAAGCCTGCTCCCAGCAGATCTGCAGGCTTGCACTGGTGCGAGCCTGCAAATCTGCATCGGAGCGTGGCCATGGAGTGGCGCACTCAGTGCTTTTGAAAGACATGTTTTAAGCGGTCTTTCAAAAGCACACTGAACGACCACTTTGGGTCGTTCCAGAGCGGGCTGAGTTCTGGACCTACACAAAGTAGTCCAGACCCAGGTGTAGACGTCCTCTCTGGAAGACGCTCTGCACTGCGTGGAAAAGGCCTTTGTCTCACATCTTGCCTCAATGTTTGGTAATACTGACAAAAGCATGTAATCATTGACCATTTCCACTCTATACTGTTATAGTGCTATTATTCTACTTTCAACATCCTGTGGAATTCTGGGGTATGTAGTTTACTGAGGCCAAAGAGCTCTCTGGCTGAGAATTCTAAATGCTCCTCTCTAAACTGGAAACCCCTGGATTCCATAGGAGGCTGAAAGTAGAATAATAGCACTATAACAGTGTAGTGCAGAAATGGCCATAGTAAGCTTCTTAGCAGGAAGGGAAACTCCTTGAAGTAATGGGAGCTACACCCACTGCTTCCTCCTTCCCCTGCCGTGAATAATTTGAGACAGGAGGAAAAGGGAGACCTCTGCTCAGCATTCAGACTGAACAAGGTCTTCCTCAATTTGCACCTCCACATGAGTAATCATTTGGGGAGATTTCTTTCATGAGCTCCCCTTTGTGTTTACTAAGAACATCTCTAGTATTTTTATCCCCATGTCTCTGTAAAGAAGTTCCCCAAAGGATTGTTCTGATGGAGTGAATTCTCTGGGCTCACAGCCTTAATAAACTCATTTTCTGTGTGTTTGTCTAAATCCTTAGGGCAAAGCCACCTGAGGAATTATTCCTCACCATCAAAGTTTGGATTTTTTTTCAATAAAGGTAGTTAGTTCCTGTTACACATTACAGTGGTGGAAAAGTGACTCATTGCTGTCGCTTGTTATAGTGTTGGAAAGGCCAAGTGACTATATCACCCATGAGTTTTGTTGCTTTTCGTTTCTTAGAACCGATAAGAGAATGTATACAGTGGCAGAGCTTGGAGTGTGGGGAGGAGGGGTGGGAAGGGGCATGGCTATGGTGCAAGGGACATGGCCACCATCCATGGGGGTGTGATTGTGGTACGTGGGGGCGTGGCCAGGGTATGCAGGGGCATGGCTACAGGCCAGGATGCCTCAAAAACATTGCTGCCCAGGGCAAACCGCCCTCCCATCCCTATGCGACCGAATGTATAGAGAGCCTGTGTGGTTTGAGAGTTTAACACACAAAACAACAACTAATTAAACTGAGCAGTTCCTGTCAATGCTTTAAATATGTCTTCAATTGCATTTTCAAAGGCAGGTTTGAAAAATAACTTGAAACATTAGTATTTGGACGAATAAGGTCTTGTTCCTACTCATTACTTTTGAAATGTAATTTTATTGAATCTTTCCCATGTGCGTGCATATACACATACACATACTCTAGTAACTCTCACACACTAGAAACTCTAGCTCTGCCCACCAGTTTGTGTGTCAGTAAACATGAAATTTCATTATATATTATGTGAAGTTGTGTTGGGATGCATTGCCAACTGGCACCGAAGCATTGTAGGAGCCTTATGTGTCCAATGCAACCCTGCCACTCCCACAATAGCAAGAGCAGGCAGAGGACAGTGGAGGTTTAATACATAAAAATGACCCCTGTGTGGATGAGCCTTTAACCACGTGTTAATCTTTCCTACATTAAGTGCTCAGCTTGCAGCTTCCAGCATCTAAGCAAATTAATCAGATTTTTTTTTCACTAGAACTCCAATAGCCTTTTTACTCACATAGGTCTCCCACAAGGCCATCCATTCTCAGTGGCTCAACAGACAGGATTTAGTTCAAAGTGAAATACAATGAGAGGCACATGAGGGGAATTCTCTATATCAAAATGACTTCAGGAAGTGCAGAGCTGCAAATTACTTCTGTGTCAGCCAGGTAATTTTATGTGCAATCTATATTTAATTTTGTTTTAATGTTAGGAAATATCTTAGAAGTAGTTTGGGCTGTCTCTTCAGAGGGTGCAAAGCGGTGCCTGATTGTATCCCAGGGAGAGGATTTTCTTTCCCACTGAAGATGACGGAAAATGAAACTTTTTTATTGACAGCTGATGTGAGTCCCATTTGGCAGCATCCCTTTAACACCCCTTAAAATGTCACTGATGGCATAAATATCACAATAATGCTTAATTAATGTTAAGTTGGCACATATCCAGGAAAAACACCGTAAATACTGACATTCCCACATATTTAGTATGGGAAATAAAACTGCAACTTAATTTAATCAAGGGCAAGATCCAATACTACCATCACATAGTGTAAAGCTCCACCAGTGTATGTATATTGAGCTTCCACTCACTGTGGATTGCAGCTTGGTGGCACTAAGGCACATTCTTATGGCTATCTGGTGGCAGGGAGAGGGTGAGGTATGAAGCGCTGTTGCCAACAACAAATATGCAGTTGGGAGAAAGGAACAGTTACCACTGTCCCAAATCTCCAGCAAGTACACACCTCTTCCTGCTGCAGTGCAGCCAGGTAGTTTCCCAGGCTATTCTGGGGCAGGAAGTGCAGCCATTGTGCTTCCAGGGCCTCCGCAGACAGGATAAGTCCACAATGGTGGCACAAACACTAGTCATTGGGGAAAACTCATCAATGATTTGCAGCGCAATCACGCTGCCTGGGATGGGAAAAGGATGGGACTGCAATGACGCTAACTCAATAGGAGGGAGAGGAGAGGAGAGGAGAGGAGAGGAGAGGAGAGGAGGAGAGGTACTGTTGTCCAGTAGGCTGAAACAAAAGCAAACTTCTGCTGTCTTTGGATTGTGTTTTCTTCCTCATTAATAAGTTTTGCCATGTTGACCACATTCTGATAATGTCTGGCCACCCTAGTCCCAGTTTTCATCTGTAAAATGTAGGAGGCTTTTGTGAGTATGTGCGAGAATGTTACTTCTACTTTCATTTTGTTAATGGTTTTTGTCACATTCCACTCAAGTAAGTACTCTGGTTTCTCTGCAGATCATATAATCTTTCACCTTTTACTTCCTCCAGTTTTCATGTCTCCTTCCTCCAAGTCTAATCCTGCTTTCTGTACAGTATGTTTTGCATATAAATTAGATAGGGTGATAAAATCAGCCATGCTCAAATTTCTTGCGAAACAGTTCCGTTTGTCTATATTCTGACTTGACAGTGCCCTCTTTCCTGAGTATAAGCTACGCACCAGCACAGTCAAATGTTGTGCTACACCCATTCCTTTAAAAGAAATCTATAATTTTTATGTATGGTTTTGACAGCTGGACAGTGAAGAAAGTTAATGTCCGTGAAAACAGTGAAGTCATTGCATCTGAGGAAGTGGATTGATATCCACAAATGCTCATGCTAAAATATAAATTAGTTAGTCTTAAAGGGACTGCTAGATTTCCTTTTTATCTCCCCCATTGTTTTTCCTTTTGTTGCAAGAAAGACTGAGGATAGACAGTTTCATTTTCCAAAGGAAGCAAACCTATCATAGCTTCCCATTTCCTCTCTTCTTTTCTGCCTTACTTAAGGAAAGTCCAAGGGGAAGGAGAAGACAAGATCAGCTTGCTTTAAAATGGGTTGGAAGTGTCTGCTGCTCAGTTTGCTTTCCTCACAGCAGAGCCGTCTTCCTTTTTCTAGCACCCCAGTGAGGGAGGGGGAGTGAAGTGCCGCTACTGCACTCCCTTATGTTTTGCACCTGGGAGACAGTGTACCCCCTGCCCTCCTTATGGTCCACGACTGTCACGGTTCACTGGTCAGTTTCTCTTTGCCTACCCTGTCTCACAGTGTCATCATAAGGATACCACTGGAAGAAAGAAAGATCCATAGAAGCAGCTCTGTAATCCCTGGAGGAAGGGACAGATGAACACAGAATAAACAAACAAGTAAGTACCTGTGGACAGATTCCCAAGGCAGTTTAAGACATTCCTAAGATAAGCTTTAAGTGATTTTGTGCTATCTTCTTAAAATCTGCAGGGGAAGGCTTTCTCCTGGCCCTGCTTCTGGCCCAAGCTTGCTTGGTGAGGACACAGGAGAGCGCCTTCTCAGTGGCTGCTCCCATCTTCTGGAACTCCCTTCCCTGGGAGGCTAGGCTGGCACCTCCTCGCTTACCTTTTGCTGGCAGACAAAAACCTTCCTATTCAAGCAGGCTCTTAATGTGCAAGCAGGTGAGCTTTTTATTTTATTGAGATGTTTTATTTTTTTTAAAAAAATAGTATGCTTTAATAATCCTTTTATACTGTTTTTATATGTTATTTTAATTGTTTTAAACTATATTGTATATGTTGTTAACTTTTCTGGGAGCCACCTTGGGTCCTACCTGGGGAAAAAGGTGAGATGTAAATACAATAAATAAATAAATAAAATTTTGTGGATTGGACTCCTCTTGCAGCAAGTCCATATAGGTTATTATCTCTGCTGTTGTTCTCTCTTTGGCTTTTTATCTGTGCAGATATCTGCATTTTTAGTCTATGCATGATTCTGTTTTATCATTTCTTTTTCTTTTCACTACCTCAGTCAAGGATTGGAAAGACAGAAAATGCATTCTCTACATAAAATAAAATAAAATAAAATAAAATAAAATAAAATAAAATAAAATAAAATAAAATAAAGGAACGTATTCCCACCAGAATATTTCCACATCATCTTCTTTTGAGGAAAGATGTGATAGCCACTTGGGAGCCCAGGGGTTTTGAGAACCAGTGCAATGTAATTGTTAGAGAAACTAGCTCAGTTCTTGTCTCCACCGGACCATTAAACTCACTAGCTGACCCTGGGGCAGTCATTTTCTCTCAAGCCGGGCTCCCTCATAGAGTTGGTTTGAGAATGGCATGTGGGAAGGGAACCATCAACATCACCTTGGTCCTATTGGAGAAAGGACAAGATACAAAACATTACAAATGAATAAATAAATGTAAATAATAAATGTGAGCCATAGCAGACAAAAATTATGTAAAAATCTCTACCAATATTCTACATCAGCTACTTAGTTACTTGTGTGTAACCCTGCAATGTTCCCTGACCCAGCCCCTCCAGCCCATCTTAACAGCCAGCAACCACACTGAACAGAGGAAGTCTGTTCAGCTCTCCATTGAGGCACATGAGAGATGACATTTTCTGTCCTCTTCCACCAATGAGCAAGGCTACAACAAGGAATTGTGACAGAGATCTGTTACTGCAGTTTAGGCCTGCCTGGCAATAGCACCAGATATCACTTTGATATCATAATTCGGCCTTACCATACCACCCTTCTCCACGTGTTTGTGAAGCCTCCAGACAAGCATGGAACTAGGCTCGGCACTAAACTGCTGAAATATTCTCAAACAATACAGGCACGCCAGAAATAGCCAGCTCACAGGTTCAGGGATCTCCTCGGCAAACACCACATTATGTATGCACGCTACTTACAAAAGGTTCCCTGCCCCAAGCAGGTAACTTGACAAAGGCCGAACCATCCACTGTCAAGCATTGCGCATTTACATACTGGCTACACCATTGTTAATTCGGCTCTGACTTCATCATGCTAAATTGTGACCTTTTGGAGACATTGTCTCACACCCAAAACTCATTGTTGTCCCCGAGTAAGACATAGCCTGCAGTCACACTTCCCCCTATAAAAACCCCTGATTCCGAGACCTTCCTCGGATCGCTCCCGAGTTCCAACCGCCTTGCTGCTGCTTTGCTTGGTGAGCTTCCCCTCAGCTCCACGTGCTGAGATCCATCGAACCCCAGCATCCCTCTCTATCTTCTTCCGGGCTTCAGGAACAGGTGTCGTATCACCCGAACCAACTATCCCTCTGAAAATCCCACTGTCTTACTCACACCTTTATTTTCCTTAGTTATCTGTGTACGTGTGTTGCTTACATTGTGTGCCTGTATTTAATAAAGATCATTCATTACTTTCAAACCGGTCTGCTTCTTGGCTTGGCCTGACCCTGTAAACACTGGGTTACAAGATCCTGTTAAGCTACCCTGCCTCTCGTAACACTAAAGCAGTGCTCAGAACTAATTTTCCCCATCTATAGTAGAGCACATTTTGGAGTCCCTCCCGGGACCTCAAGTAAACAGGGTAACAGGTCCTACTTCTGATCATTGCAGCTTCACTGTCTGGTGTGCTGGGGTTGGAAATGTCATCATCCTTACATCTCAGTCAGCATCTGAACAGACCCCTTTTTCCTGATGTGGCTTCTGGCTATTAAGGTGGACTCAGAGAAGCATTTACATAATCTTACAGTAGAACTATGTACAAAGCAGTTACAAATCCATAATTCTAAGCTATGAATCTATAACTACAATATGCAGAATGCCAGCCTCCATTTATATATGAATGAGGTTTGCCCAGAAGGATTTGCCCACTGATTGAACTCCTTCTTAATGTGTGTACCTTGGATTGGGTTCCATTCAGCCAGCCCTGGGTGTCAGTAAAGCCAAGCCAAGCATGGGACATGATAAATGAAAAACAATAAAGACCCAACTTCCCTAATGTTTTTGTTTCCCTGCATATTTATTCCAAATCCTACAGATTCATGATGCTTTTAATATTATTGTCATCCCTGAAATAAATCACTGTGTGTACTTCCTGTGATCTTTTCAGAAGGCAATAAAACAGATTGTATTTAATGGCTGTTCCAGCAATGAAAAATATCTGTGTTAGGTGGAAACAACAAATTGGATGCTTTTTCAATTCCTTTTAATGGCGCGAGGATCTTTGCAACATGCTGTGAAAAATATTCTCTTAATGACAGGCCTGTGGCACAACTTAAGGAGTCATCAAGAAATAAACGCTTGGCTGTCTGGCTGGCAGCTTGGTGTCCCTTAATTGAAGTATTATAAGATTCTGTGAAGAATAAACCCTCCAGGGTTTTGTAGCTAAATAGCAAGGACACCTCTGATGAGACATGTAGATGAAGACATGTCAATAGAATCTCCACCAATTTGCTGTAATAGGAAGGCCTGATTAATTTTGTAACCATGGTCACTTCTATTAGCTAACCTAAGGAACGATTTAGACTTTATTAAGCAAGTCGTTTCTCCCTTTCTGAGAGACTCTTGCACCAGAGTTATTTATTTCCAAATGTGATATGCTTCTCCCATTAGGATCTTGGCTATGTTATTAACTTCCTCCGCCAATGTGAGGTAAATTTTACCTTGAGTGCACTTTTCATTACAGAATATATCCAGAAGAAGTCTTATTAATCCTTCTAAGGCATATTCATCTGCAGGATAGTAAATATGTCATACAGGGGAGATCCCAGTTGATGTAATATTTGGGAGTAAACTCTAAATGTTTTGCAACAAAAATTGATTCAGGAAGCAGATTTAAGTGCCCCATGCAGTTTTCTCTCTGAAAACCACTAAGAGACAAGGAGAAGGAAGGAAAGCCAAAGGAGGAAGGAAAGATGGGTCAGTTTGTTTGCTTGTCTCTGTGTTTGTTTTGAAATTAGGTTCTTTCTTGTGCAATGGAAAATATTGGTTTAGAAAATAATCCCCTTGGAATTAAAAAAAAAAGTAAGCAGAATGAAGCAACTTTCTGCAACCAGACATCTGACTTTATTCGAGGGATAATTTATTACCCCAGGATACCTTTGAACAGGGGTTGGCATTATAAAATACACCCCAAAACTATGTATGGCACTTTTGGAGGAGCAAAATCTTACTTTATAAAAGATAAAACAAGACCTGGGAGTCTTCATTCTGTCTATATGCAAGTATTTTAGCACCAGAAACTCTTTCTGACTTTTTGCAACTCAGCCATACTTTGGTTAACTTGATATTCTTGCTTGAACAAAAAAAAGAAAGAATAGAAAGAGCTTCATATCCTCTTGCAATGGAGATGGCATTTCTTATATACATTTTTAATGTCCAAAAAGGGAAATTGAAGCAACTAAATCAAAAGTATATGGCTGTATATTTTTATCTCTCTTTTCTTCCCTCCTCCTAGGCTATGAAACAGCTTTTAATATTTTATTATAATTGCCCATGGACATCTAACATCATTTGGTTACACATAATCAACTAATGCTTTATGTTTTAGGACTGCATTCAATAAAACATTAATTATCCAGTGTGATTGGGGCAACGTATTCCAAGATTTCGTTCTCTGTACTGGAGCCAGCCTGCATTTCTTATTCACAACTTGAAACCAAAAGTGGCATTGTGTATTTCGTTTTGGTGGTGGAGTTTAAGACAACAGCCATTTTTTCTAGTTTGTGTAGCTTACAGAAAATATACAGAGGCAAACAGTTACCACTTTCTGTGCTCATAATGATAAACGCTGCAATTGTGCACCATCCTCTCTATATTCGTTGGCAGAAAACTACCAAAAAAAAATCTATATTAATGTGCAAAAGCTATATTAGGGCAATATCTCAATGAGGTCAATGGAAGGATTGATTTTGTTTGCTTGCTTGCTTGTTTAATATCCCACCTTTCTCCTGAGACTCAACGTGGTTGATGGAATTTATTTTTTAAATAAATTATTATATTAAAACACAATTTAAACCAAGCTTCATGTTAACAACTAGATTAAAAATATTTTAAAAGTACATCTGGAACAAAATACAGCACACTCTGTTAAACGCCTATCAAAATTGCAAAATATATACATTGTTTTTCACATACATATGTTAATTCGTTCAGTTTCATATGGCTTTTTCACAATAAATCATACATTTTAAATGCACTGTTTATGTGTATTTGACATAGGAAAAAAATGTCATCTATGGCTTGCCTCAGCTACTGCAGACTGGTATATACATGAAATCACCAACATGTAGAGGTAAGACACATAATAGATGGGTAGAAATTAGAGTTGCAGAACATAAAAGTATCCTCCTCATTATAGCTACTCTCACATTGGAAAGTAAATGTTTTCTGTCTTCTACAAGGAGTTACCTCGTGTTGGTTGTTAGTCAGCAATGTGGTGCAGATCAGGGATGTTCACACAGTAGATTCCTTGCATGTTCTTAGTCCCTTTATATGATCATGTGGCAATACTTTCCTTACTACTAAATACAAGTTGAAGGATGCACATTTCAGAGTTCTCCCACCATGTCAGTTTTAATCCATACACAGAAAAAAAAAATTCTTGTGACGTTAGTAGGAAGCTTCTGCCAGACTTTTGCTGCCCTCTCCCCCGTCCTGAGGGTCCCACTGTCCATTATCAGTGGGATGCTCCAAGAAAGTCATCATTATCCAGTGGGATGCTTCAAGAAAGTCCTTCATGACAGTTGTTCTTTTCAGAGGTTATCTTTTGCTACCCTGTAGAAATGTGCATGAATGCATACAGTAGTAGCTTAGAGATCAGCCCATAGATCAGGAAAAAGTGATCATTTGATTGGAAATAACGTGATGTGTTGTAATATTAAATAAAAAAGCAGTATGTTTTCAAATTTTTGGATTCCACCCCCCTCAGTCATTTTTATTTCCGTGTCCTATCTAGAAGCCTAGAATCCAAGTTTCTGGGATAGTCAGACTTATTTTTTTAAGAAACTCGGAAAATTTGCTGAAATTCATGGAACGGTTCCCACGGACTTGGCTGAAGTTTGGCTGATCTCCATGCTGAGCTATGAATACATGAGAAACCTCTTGTGGTTAGTCAAGTACTATTTTATAGGGTCTATTTTAAGCCCTGACTTGAAATGAAAAGCCAAGGGAAAATTAAATGGAGAAACCATGGCTATGCCAAAATTCGATAAAGTACAGTGTGTGAGTGCCTATGCATGTGTGTGTGTGTATGTGTGCGTGCATGTCCATCTATAGATATAGGTAGATAAGATTAGGTGGATAGACAGAGACCAATATCTTATTAAAATATGCAAGCATTCTAATGGTAGACATTTTCTTAAAGCATGGCAGCCAAGCAAAGAGCAACTGAGTATGTAACTTGCTTTAATGAAAATAATGTGTCTGGCAAGGACTAAAGGCTTTTGCAGCTGCAGGGGCACTTCTCAGAAATAAAAGTTTATGTTTATACAGGTGCAGCCATATTTAAGAAAAAAAATTATACGCAATGAAAACAGCTGCCTGTCTGTTTTCTTTGGCAAGGCTCATTCCAACTGAAACAATCTGTATCAAACATCTCCCTCTGTGATGCCTATATAAACAATACAAAAAAATCTTTAAAAAAAATTAAAATCCCTATACAGGGTAGATGTTGTTCCTCATAATTTGTCCTTTAGATAAACTACCAAACTGAAACAGCTTGAACTGAAATCCACTTGGGGTAGGGTAAGCTGTGGCAGAGGGGGAAGCATGACATTTTCCGGGAAGGTACATGCATACATACATACCTATAGATGGGGAGGCTGCCAAGGAAGTATTAAGCATGCAGCATGAAATCTCAAAAAAGTATTTTCTCCAGTTATTATCATTCTGCAGAATATTGCAGCTGGCATGGAGGGCTGGCAAACTGAGTATTTTTCCCCTTAGTGACAGTATAGTATAAAGAACTAATATAGTATGTTATTTTGATGTCAGAGAACATACGTTTGCTAAAATATATAACCTCAAGCCAACCCTCCATTTCTTAAACCACATCACTAATGTTGTCTAAGTATTTTTCATTTACTTTTCATATGGCATAGCAAATCATTCAAAGATCCCCATGATTTCTACATAACACCCAAATAATCTAGAACCTTTTCCAAATATTCCTAGAATCCAAGAAGCATTTTTAGAATCTGAGAAGACCCAAGGTCTATCTGTTCTCACCTCCTGTCAATACAGGAATTCACAGATAAAGCATCAACCACCCAAGGATTAATAACCTAAGGCTATTACAATGCTGACCAGTTCTTGGTACCAGCAAGTCAGAATTTGCTTTCTTATAATTTAATTCCATTTGTTCATGTATCCTAAAACAGCAGAAAACAAGCTCACTCCTTCTTCAACATGATGAACTTTTAAATTTTTAAATAAAGGTATCATATCACTTCTTAATCTTCTTTTTTTAATATATATTTTTATTAATCATAAAAGGAAAAAAACAAAAATATATAACATAATAAACATAAAGGTGAAGAAGAAAAAAGTTACAACAGAAAAATGCTTACATTTCTATTTCTCTCCAAGTCCATTAACATAATATACTTATTCAATGTATTATAAATCATACTGATTATATATTTTTGTTATAGGTATCTGAATATTATTCTCATTCTCATTATACCCATTGTCATTATTTATTCTCATAATTAGCATTTTAAAAAATATACTATTAATAATTTCATTCTTATTTCTATCCTTTTCAAACTAAACTTAGCCTTTTGCTATTACTGAATGTAAATATGCTATTCACTTAGTAATATGCTATTACTAAGTGAACCCTAAGTGTTCCCCATCCCCAGAGCAAATTATATCTCAAGTTACTCCACCTTCCAAAATTGTAACTCTTCTTGTGGAGGTATAACACCTTCCTCTTTTATTAACATCTTTTCCACAAATATCTTCCATATATTTAATATATAGTCCTCAAATAGAAGTCATATCATACTACACTTGATCTTAGCCAAAAGGCCGAGAAGTGATTCTTCTTAATCTTCTTTTTTTCTGGTCAAACATACCCAATTCCTTCAACTGTTCCTCATAAGGTTTGGTTTCTATCTCTTTTACCATCTTGCCACCCTTTGGACAAATTTCAAATTGTCAATATCCTGAATCTGTGGTGCCCAAAATGACAGAGTACTCCAGGTGAGATCGGTCTAAAGAAGAGTAGACTGGTGCTATTAATACCTTTGATCTGGACACTGTGCTTCTGTTGATGCATCTTAGAACTCCACTCATGGAGCACTGCATCACTTGTTGACTCCTGTTTAATATGGCCTACTAAGAACCCAGGTCATTTTCATATAAATTTTAAATCAAGCCATATGTCACCCATCCTATATTGATGCATCCGATTTTTCCTGCCTAAATGTAGTACCTTATATTAACTGTATTTCTGCTGAAATTCATTTTGTCAGTTTTGCCCCCATTTTCCAACCTGTTAAAATAAGTTTGCATCGTGGTTCTGCCCTCTGAGACATTATTTACAATCCATCAACTGTCACTTTCTTCATATGCCACCTTTTTCTCAGCCTGGGAACCAAGGTGGCTTACAAAAGTCAGAAAATTGTGATAAAACACATATGATTACAAATGTACAGAAGCTGAGATTAAAATAGTATTAAACTAACAATAGAATTAAAATCATTACAATATTACTTTAAAACAAAGAGTAAAAGGAGTACAACATTATAGAAAGTCCTTCTTTGTGAACAGTTTCCAAAGGGTTGCTGGAACAGAGAAGTCTTCACCTGCCTCCAAAAACACAGCAAACAAGGAGCCATCCTCATCTCCATAAGGACACAGTTTAAAAGTCTGGGAGCAGCCAAGGATAAGGCCTTCTGCAGCATTCCCACCAAATTCCCAGGAAGACAGTAAGATAGCTAGAAATGCCTTCTCTGAAAATCTTATAGCTCAGGAAAGATCATAGATATGGGAAGAAACAGTCCTTCAGATAGTCTATATCTGAGCCATATAGGGATTTATAGGTTATAACCAGCACATTGAATTTTGCCTGGAAACAAACCAGTAGCAAGTGGACCTGTTGTAACAATGGAGTGGTATACTATCTATAGCCAGCCCCAGTCAACAATCTGGCTGCAGCTCTCTTAACCAGCTGTAGTTTCTAATCATTCTTCAAAGGTAGGCCCATATGGAGTGTGTTATAGTAACCCAGTTAGGATGTACCTAAGCTGTGACACCATGGCCAAGTCAGACCTCCCAAGGAAAAGGAGCAACTAGAGCACTAGTTTTAACTATGCAAATATACTTCTGGCCATTGCAGAAGCTGGACCATCCAGATTCAGGAGTAAATCCAAGAACACACCAAAACTGAGAATCTATGTTGTCAGAGGGAGTGTAACCCTATCCCACACAGGCCAAATCCTTATTATCTGATCTGCTTTTCATCCGACAAGGAGCACCCCTGTTTTCTCTGGGTATCATTTAGGGATGTAAAGGCTTTGCTAGGTTTCTTCTCAAAAGAAGCAATGAGTAATTTTAGCAATATTCTTCCTGCTGTAAGAAGGTCATTGAAACTAATTCTGTGCAAAATTCAAATGTGGTAGTTATGCATAGAAAACAGCATTTTCTGCACAGGAAACAGCATAGCATAATATTTCCTACATAGAAATATTATTTTCTGTGCAGATAATGTTGTTTCCTGCACAGAAAATACTGTTTTCTATGCAAATCACCCCACTCTGCAAATTTTGTGCAGAATAAGTCTTCAGTTACACCATTTGCTGTAGAGGAAATGGTGTTTTCAGGAAAGGAAATAATATATCTGCATTGAAATATAATTTGCTCACAAAAAAAAAATGCTGTTTCTTTCACAGAAAATGCTGTTTTCTATTCAGGACAGAACAGAAAGATTCTCACAAGTCGAGGATTCTTCATATGTTTTTTCAACACTCAAAAAACATGTTTTTCAACAATTTTTCAAATATATTAGAATATTTTTTTCCATCCCTAATTAAACTTCAAGTTGTTCACCATCATCCTGTCTATTACTGTCAACAGGCACTGGTTTAGAATTGAAACAGTTTCCTTGGATTGAGATGGAAAGGTGAGCCACAGCTGGATATCAGTAACACACTGGTAACAGCTGCCTCCAAAACTCTGGGCAACCTCTCCAAGAAGCTCTGTGTTAACAGCGGCATATGGATGGAAGGGTGATGGGGTGGTGCACTCCTGGCAGCAATTTTGGGGGGGCACCACAACTCCTTGCTTGCCCTCCCCCACATGCTGTAGCCCCCCTGCCCCCCTACGCACTCCAAGCTCTACCACTGTATGTTAAATAGCATGAGAGACAAAACTGAGCTCTGTATGACTCCACAGCCCAGTTGCAGTTTG
Organism: Iguana delicatissima; assembly: GCA_948472985.1. NCBI lineage: Eukaryota > Metazoa > Chordata > Lepidosauria > Squamata > Iguanidae > Iguana > Iguana delicatissima. The sequence goes on from CAOKZL010000911.1 coordinate 223,815, forward strand.
GTGTTAACTGCACATTTGATGAGCATGCCCTTAGTTCATTCTTCATCCAAGTTATTTATAAAGATATTGAACAACATGGGCCCCGGGACGGAATCCTATAGCATCACATTTGTTATTTCTCTTCAGAATGACAAGTGAAGAAGGAAACATCAGTGTGCACTCTTTGAGTTTGGTCCATCAATCAGCTAGCATTGTCTAGTTTATATTCCACTAGATTATCTATAAGAATATCCTGAGGTACCTTGTGGGAAGACTCACAGAAATCAATATCGATTACATCATAATATTCCCCTGAACTATCAAATATGTAATGGGGTTGCGGGGGAGTTAATCTGGCATGATTTGTTTTCCAGAACCCAATCCTGGCTTTTGAAGGTGTGGGCAACATTTGCTGCGCTCCAGATTGCAGATACCTCACTCCTTCTCCAAGATGCTCAATTATTATAGGCAGTATTTCTGATTTTCCTCCAACTTCTTTCAGAACTCTTACATGCAGTTACTCTTCCCAGGAGTCTTGAATTCATATCACTTCTTTCTCTCTTTGGGGCTGCAAGCCCATCGCTGTATTTTGTTTTCACCAGGTTGAACACTGTTTTTCTTTGGAAAATAGGAGGGGCAAAGCAGAAGTTGAGCAGCACCCTCTATCATTCATTAACATTTTTCCATCTTCTCTGTCCAGCAGATCTACCAACTCTTTCTTCTCTCTCTTACTCTGAACATTGCCTCACCCCACCTCTCAAATCTCTTCAATCTCTCTTGCAAGCCCTGATCATATTTTAAACTTTAGCCCTACAAATATTACCATCTCTTTCATATTCTTTCTTAATGGTTTTCTCTACTTTCATATCAATGTCCTTTTTCAGTCCCAGCATATCTAAGAGCTCCAAATGTATTCACCTTGGTTTCTTTAGGTGCCTTGCAAATATTTACATTTGGAATGCATCACCTTTACAATTTTTTTTTAAGCATTTTGGTACAGGACTGATTGCAATCATCCAAATCATCATGGTATATTTGGAGTTTGGAAAGCTACTTTTAAGAAGAATGAATGGACACATCAAAGCCAACAGTCAATGAAGAATTATAAGATGATACTCTGGGTCTCAGAGCATCAGTTTACAACTGCTCGGTTAAATTGCTTGAGCATGTCATTATATTTGTTGTTCTTAAAAGCAGCTACCCACATTCTGAATTTGGAGATGTGTGAATGTGTGGTTTGTGCATGTGTGTATTTAAGAAAGCAAACTCTTCACTTATACTAACAAGAGAAGAGAATGTTAAGATAGATGTTCCTAATGCACATTTTAATTCAGTTCTTTCCCATTTATTTATTTTTTTAAAAAAAACCAGAACAAATATTGATCTCAGCAGATTGAAGCATATCTGTGAATGTAATGGAAGTCTCAGAAAACAGGGATTGTTCCTGTATAAATTATATATGAAATGGCTACATACAGCCTTATCTTATGATGGTATCACTTGTTAAGTACACAAAGGACCAAAGGAAAGATTTAATAATAATGGCCATGCATGTATTTCATTCTTCTTGCTCACTATTTGCCAGAGTTGTTATTCTGACTTATTCTTAAACACCTATTCCAACAGTTTAAAACTAGTATGCAACAATATTCTAAAAGGGGGATTTATAAAATACTTTTCAGTGTTCCTAAAATGGAGACCCCAAGTATGCTTCCACAAGCAAGTGTTATCCTCAGAGCTTAGGGAATTACTTTTTTAAAAAAGTTATTCATTCTCATTAATCATTAAAGTGATTAAAATTAATTACTCACAATTATTTCTTGTAGTGTTGAATAATTAATTTGATTCACTGCTTGTTGCTACTCATAACCATAGTAACAAAACTTACTCATAACTTTTTCATTACTTTCATTAAATCCTAGGACTGATAAGAGAATGTCCTAAAACCTGAAAAATTCCTGTTGAGCTGTCTCCAAGAATTCTGGGTGAAAAAGAAGTTCTTTAAAGATAATACTGAAAATGATTTATTTGTTTATTTAATTTATACACCACCATTATCCCAATATATGACCCAAGGTGGCTCACAATGTAGATTAAAATAATGCAATCATAATAGAAAAAAAAGTTAAAGCCAGTTAACTGTCTTATTAAAAACATCACTGATTTGAAACTCTTTAAAAGCATTTAAAACATAACAATGAGGATAAAAGTACAGCATCCTCCATTAAAATTCTGTTCCACAGCAACCAATTAATAGCCAAAAGCCTCTCTAATAAAAGTCTGTCTTTGGCCTTTTCCACATGGGGTTTTTGAAACAGTGCAATCCGTCCTCCAAAGAAGAGGTCTGCACCTTGGACCTGACTGGGTCGGACCTATTTAAGGTAGATCCATACCTCAGTCCAGTCTGGAACGACCCCAGCTGGTCCTCCAGCATACTTTTGAAAGACCTGTTTCTTTCGGTCTTTCAAAAGCACACAGTGCGCCACTGCGAGCCTGCCCCCTTATGCAGATTCGCAGGCTCGCACCAATGCGAGCCTGCGATCTGCCTGGGGGCAGGCTTAGGCTGGAGAGCTTCAGCGGTTGGTCGAGACCCTCGACCAACCGGAAGCCACCATTTGGGACGCCGGAGCAATGCGTATTGACGAGCATGCACTGCTCCAGAGCGCCGTGGACCGGACCGGGGAGCTGAAAGGTCCAGTGAGTAGCGGCACGGGGCGATTCCTTCGCCCAGTGTTGAAAAGGCCATAGTCTATCAGTAAAAGGAGAGCAAAAAGGAAGGCCACCCCAGCTTCCTGTGGGTGGGAATTTCACAGTCCAGGAGCAACTGCCATGTCCTCATCAAGTCAGGAAATGTTCCTGGTCCACAAATAAAACAATTTCACTCCCACTTATTATGTTGCTGTTGTAATATATACTTATTATGCAGTAATGACTCACAAAGACAACTTGTTACAAGTGACTTTGTTACTTGTAACACATTTTTTACACATTACAGTGATTCTAGCATTGCCAGGTCAAAAGCCTGGCATTTCACAGACAAAAATAGAGAGCAAGGAGAAGCCCCTTGTAATGCCACACACAGCAGGTCCCATTCACGCTACAGAATTATGGTGCCGTAATTCCACTATGATTGCATGGCAACATACTATAGAATCCTGGGATTTCTAGTTTACAGAGAGGCATTTAGAATTGTCAGCCAGAGAACTCTAGTGCCTCACCAAACTGCAAAACCCAGGATTCCAAAGGATGAAACACCAGTGGTTAAAGTGAAATAATAATGATATAATTCTGTAGTGTGAATGGACCCCTGGTGATGTCATTAAGCATGAGACATTAAGCTTCAACTACAACTGTTCAGAGCATGTCATTCAAATAATAAACAAAAAAAATCTAATAAGGGAAAAGAAATTTTTTCATCCTCTATATTGAACAGGAAAAGCAGCATTTTTCCCAGTTCTGTTTTTAACACCTTTTCAAGAATTCCTTTTATGAATACAGTGGACCCTCAGTAACCATTAGGGTTTGGTTCCAGGATCCTCATCAATGCCAGAATTTGTGGATGCTCAAGTCCCATTATGTACAATGGTGTAGTGAAATGGTGTTCCTTATGTAAAATGGCAAAATATAAAATGGCAAAATCCAAGTTTGTTTTTGGATTTTTTTAAATATTTTCTAGCTGTGGTTAGTTGATACTTGGGACTTGTAGTCCAGCCAAAGAACATTTGCCAAGCTGTTCTTTGAAAACAAAAGACTTTATATTAGCCACTCCAAAGCTTTCTGCAGCCACAAAACACACAGAATAGATGACAAACTGACAGAAAGACAGACAGACAGATTGATAGAAGGTAATTCACAAAGTGATGCTCTCATCCTGAGACTCTTATTGCCTGGACAACCAGAGAATTGGGGCAAGGCCCTGAGATCTGGAAACCCAGGGTGATTCCTATGCAGAAAGAAAGCTTCAGTGCAGATTCCCCTGGTAGATTCAATCTTGTACAAATGATCCTTTGAGTTGTATGTGTATGAGTGTGTATTTGGCTAAAAAAATCGAGTGATCTCAATCTCTGTCCAAAGGCCTCTCCATACGTTAATGGGTCGCTTGAATGCTGCTGAATCTCTCAATGGCATTACTGTCATTTCTGACACCCTTGAGCAACCACCACTTCCATACACATTTTCTCCCAGTAGCTACTGTAAGCAGAGGCAATAGCAATCATAGTTACAGCCAAGAGGAGGGGAAGTTTCTAACAAGGAGAAAGAAAGATGATTCTCCTGTAAAAGAAAATCAGGGACATAGAGTGACCAAAACACACATACATACACACACACTCACTACTCTGATTTTTAAATGATGTGCTAAATATAGGGAATATTATAATGGCTCAATTACCTGCACTTATCTTGGAAACAAATGGCACCATCACTTCTTGCAGGTGCAGTTTTACACCAGTACAGAAATAAACTAATGGAAGGGACTCACTGTATATTTCAGAGATCTTCCTCATCCTATCTGTCCCTAAGCTAGGCTGAGTGTGTTCCCTCAGGAGGAATACAGTATCCCATAGAAACTCCTGGCAGTTCTTTTCCTGTCACAGTTTGGAGCTGAGGCTTCAGCACACTGGTAGCCTACCCTATAGGGATAATTACTCTTCAGTAGTTATCCCATAGCTATCCATTACAGAGATATACAGGGATGGCATTTTCAAGAAAGGCCTGACAATTGCTTCCTTTAGGCATGTTGGAACCCTGCCTTGTTGTAAGGAGGCAATGGCTACTCCCTTAACCCACTTGGCTAGTTCCCCCCTGGCCTTTTTAATGAGCCAGGAAGGGCCAGGCTCTACTGGACATGCGGTGGCTCTCACCTCTCCAAGGATCCTGTCTACAATCTCATAATATACAAATGGAAAAGAATCCATCATTCTTGGGCAAGCAGGGACCAAGGTTACATCAACTGGGACAGTATCAACTATGGTATCCATTGGGAATACATTTGAAAGACTTGCACTTGCAAAGTGCTGTGCAAATTCTTCACAACATTTTCTTCCTGGGGGCCTCTGACCCCTTAGAACAGCTCTGCTGGAAGGCTCCTTACCAAGAATCATCCTGAGGAAGTAAAACGTCTGGTTTGAAAAAGGTAATATGAACCTTTATGGACATTGTGCAAAGGACTAGTCAGTGGTACAACAGTTTTTCTCCACCCTGCAACAGCAGCCAATGGTGCCAAATGCATTTTCCCAACCAAAACAGCTACTGATTGGTTGGAGAGAGTGTACTGAGGGAACTCTGTCACCTTTTCACCCGCTGGCAGCCATTGCCCTCCTATTTAAATAAATAGGATTCCTCTGGAAGAAAAATAAGGAAAAATTAATGCCAGCTATTTCACCATTAACCCCAGTAGTGATGATGGAAAAATTTCCAAAGAATTTGAGAAATGAATTAGAGAAGGGAGCAGGCTCGCAGTGGCACACTCCATGCTTTTGAAAGACCTGATTTTTCCGGTCTTTCAAAAGCAGGCTGGACAAACACTTGGGGTTGTTCCAGAGCGGGCTGAGGTGCGGATCTACATTAAGTAGTCTGGACCCAGTCCGCTCCCAGGTGCAGATGTGCTCCCTGGAGGACGGACTGCACCGTTTCAAATACCCCGTGCGGAAATGTCCTCTATCCTTTTCAACTATATTTAACCTATTGCTGCTGCTGAATCTGATCCTATTACTGAACATATTGATACTAACCCTAACTTTGGCCATTTCCGCACTACACTGCTATGGTGCTGTTATTCCACTTTCAACATCCTATGGAATCCTGCGGTTTGCAGTTTAGGGAGGGGCATTTAGAATTCTCAGCCAGGGAGCTCTTTGGCCTTAGGAAACTACAAACCCCAGAATTCCACAGGATGTTGAAAGTGGAATAATAGCCCTGTAACAGTGAAGTGCGGAAATGGCCTTTAAATGTAACCTTAAATATAACCTTAAATAAAACTTTAAATGCACCAATGCGAGCCTGCAATCTGCCAGGAGCGGGCTTTAGGCTGGCGAGCTTCAGCAGTTGGTCGAGACCCTCGACCAACCGGAAGCTGCCATTTTCGACACGGGAGCAGTGAGGAGCAACGAGCACGCACTGCTCTGGAGCAGCCTGGACCAGACCATGGAACCAGAAGATCTGGTAAGTAGCGGCGCAGGGTGATTCCCTCGCCCCATGCGGAAATGGCCAGAGTTAAGAATGTAACAAAAATATATAAGCAAAATGATACATAACATGTGGAATAAGTATATGATAATAAAGGATCTGGAAAGAAATAACAATGCAAGCTATTTTGTTGTAATGTGTTTTTTTTTTCACTTTTATGGTAATCACGTGGTGTAATGTTTTGTTAATTTTTTCTTTATAATTAGTAAAAAAAATAAATAGGATTGCAACGGGAGACTCAGACAACAGTCCAGTCATATGTTGATTATTGAGTGAAGTCAGTCTCTGGATGTAAAATAGAAAGGGACCCCATCTTGTTCTTCACTTCAGCCAGAAAAATGTGTTGGACCATCCCTGAGTAAAGCAGCTTCTCATTTTCCATTTTGCCATCTGCCAACCTCATGGGAGAGGGGAGAGAGAGAGAGACAGATTGAGAAATGCCAGGAATGAGTGATGCCATAGTGAAAGAAACTATAACTTCCCACATGGACTGAATTTCTGTGGATCCATCTTTGTCCAAGATGGTAGCTCTACAGTTCCTGAATACAACTGGAAGCAGAAGGAGTACAAAATGGCACACTTTATGGGAGGGATAATTTATTTTGTACAATGTGGAAGTCCCCTTCCTAAGCATTTTGGTATTTTTAAGAAGGCTTTTGATTAGGCAACCCTTTGGTCTTCTCAACAAGTGCAATTTTTCATTTGGCACTAGAGTACAACAGGGAAAGCAATGTTGTTCATTTAAAACCAAATCATATTTTGCTTATACTTTTAATGTAGTCATGGAAGCATGTTGTTGTTTTACTGCCGTTTTGCCTCTATGCTAGTTCATTCTGGAACTTTTATGAGACAGTTGAGTGACTGTTATCTTCCATTTCATCTCGATCTCCTCTGTCCCTTATACAAAGAAAAGTTAACTTAAGGAAAAATAATAATAGAGCTGACAAGGTAAAAAAAAATAATAAAGGAGCCATGTGTTTAAAAACATTTGAATAAGATATTTTAGGGGCCTTGTCACCATCCTGAAAATTTACAGCCGTCAGCAATGTAAACATGTACTTGACAAACCCCAGCAGCTTGCTGACTGCAGAGTTCATCTACACTTTTTCTGTAGGGCAGATGTTTCATTTTAATACTCTTCATACTGTAGATTAGGATTATGTATTTTTCTTTCTGTGTTTCTTTCCCTCTCTCCCCCCCCCCCCTTCATTTTCAATAACAGAATAAACCTGACATGCTACTAATGTCATTTCACACTGTGGGCCAGATGGTGAAAAATGCAAGGCGTGCAGATTTATTTATGTAAAAGGGGGTGGGCGAAGGGGGTGTAGGATTTTGTTTTTAAAAGACTTTTACCGTGATCATTTATTATGTTCATCTTAACACTCAATGCTGAAGGAAGGAAGACTCTCTAAACTTCAGAAAAGATCCTTGAGATTAAGCGGTTACAAATGCAACACGTCTGTGTGTGTGTGGCATGGAGATTGTGATACTGTGTCCCCCTTATTACTATTTGGCACATCAGTGTGCTGAGAGCATCATCACAACTTTCTTGGAAGCCAATCTCAAACAAAATTTGATAGCAGCTGATTCTGAAATTTAGTGGTGCCCTGAGTTTTCAGGACTTCCATCTCGGCATTCTGGGAGGAAAAATAGTCCAGTGGGAAAACCCCATATCGTTCATTTTTTCAAGAGTTTTTAATACTGTTTTGCAGACTTTCTCTTCTCTTTTTTAACTTTTCCTCCTCCTCCTCTTCCTTAAAATCTTTCTATCTCTCCTTCCCCATACATCAAAGAGATCTCAGGAAACATTACAACAACAATTTAAACAGTCTAAAACAACAGAAACAATTTAAATAAGCTAAAATACATTAAACATAACAATGAGTTAAAAATAGATTTAAAAGATGAAAAAGTTTCTTTTGATTATGCACATCAGTATTTGATATGAATTAGGCCATTTCTGCCCTACACTGTTACAGTGCTATTATTCTACTCCCAACATCCTGTGGAATTCTGGAGTTTGTAGTTTCCTGAGGCCAAAGAGCTCTCTGGCTGAGAATTCTAAATGCCTCCCCCTGCCCCGAATTACAAACCCCAGGACTCCATACGATGTTGAAAGTGGAATAATAGAACTAAAGCAGAGTTGTGCAGAAATGACTTTAATGAGAACTGAGAATTGACATCTAGATGAAATGAGTGTTGGAAATAATCAGGCCTCCAAGGGAAGGACATTCCACAATTGGGGTGCCACAGCTGTGAAGGCTTTCTCCCATGTCTCAACACAGTGTTTTGACCTCACTGATGAGACACGGAGGAGCATCCCCTCAGCAGACCTCAAGCCTTAGACAGACACATATAGAGAGAGGTACTCTTTCTAGTATCAAGGTCAAGCACATTGAGTTCAGACCAGAACTGTATTGGCAGCCAGTGCAATTCTTTCAAGGCTGGTATTATATGCTGTCTATATGGTACTCCAGGCAGCAGTTGAGCTACTGCATTTTTCACTAGCTGCAGCTTTCGAGTCTTCTTGAAGGGCAGCCTCACATAGAGTGCATTATAGTAATCTAGTCATGAGGTTACTAGTACGTGAACTACTGTGGTTAGGTTATTTCTGATGAATAAACATGAAAGGTTTCTTCCCTATCTTCCCAGCTAAACAGAGATCAAGTAAGGAATATGGCGATCTCACAATTCTTTGGAATAATCGGACACACTATTACACTAGGGTGAATTGGACAAATTTGTAGAAGATAGGCTATCACTTGCTACTAGTCATGATGATTTTTTATTTCCTCCTATAATGGCTACTCTGCCTTGTCATTATTAAACTGTATGAACAGTTGTCACCTGAATGTACTTATTTTCCTCGTTTCTCCCCATTCTAATTTTTTGCATCATTTTAAATACTAAGCAACTACTTTAAGTTGTGAACTGTCTTGTGTGCTTTGTCAGATAAGTAGTAGTGCATAGTAAGCGTAAACAATATGTGCCTACTCAGGAGGTCTCCCAGGCAAGTTGGTCTAGAACTGCAGGCTGAGACAGAAAGAGAGGGAGAGAGGAAGAAAGGCAAAGACCATTATTATTGTAGCTATCTTTTAAAACAAGAAATCTGGTAATTTCCTCTATAATCATTTATTAAAATTAAGGAACCACAATGTCATTCCCCCCCCCCTTACATTCTAAAAGGGGGAAAAAATAAAAGAGAAAAGTCTGCCTATTATCCTTTTCAAGACTCTGACACTATGACAATGGAATAGAAGGTTGTCACAGTATAATAGCCCCTAACAGCTAGATAAATGCTGAACTGAAGCAGAGGCATTTATCAAAAATAAACACTGAAGGAAAGCTGGGCAACACTGATCCTGTGATAATGTTCTGTTAAACTGACTATTTCTCCAGTGCCAAATGACTGATGTAGATGTAGACATTGTCTCCAATAAACGCTCATCTACAAGTCCTCTTTCTGTGTCACAGCTGAGCTGTCAGTTTCACTGGGAGCTAAACCCACTCAGATTTATTACAGCATCTGTTGGGTACTTCCCATATATAAGGGACATAGTATCCCATTTCCCACAGTAGCCAATCAAATGGACCTGAGGGTGCTGCACGTCTCCCAGTATTCTCCACCACTTGTTACACAGCCAATGACCTGGATGTAGTACATAGCCCTCATGACTAGTAAGCATTGATAGCATTCTTTCTTAATTTGTCCAGTTCCCTTTCAGGAACATCTGAATTGGCGGCTATCTCTACACCTTTGTGGAGGCAAATCCCCCACCATTAACTGTGTGCTATGTGAAGAAGTACATCTTTTTGTTTTGAATCTACCACCAATCCACTTCAATGGCTCACTTCAGATTTTAGTAGTATGGAAGGGATAGTAAAACTTTTTTCTGCCCTTCCTGTCCATTCTCCTCTTGCTCATTTAATTCATCATTATGTAATCCATTCCATGATTTCACATGTTGTCTGTAGGTTTCAGATGTCTGCTATGTTTGCTTGTGGTCCATGGTGAATATATTGGCCTACATTCTACCATTGATACAAGTCAGAGTTAGGAATCATGCAGCCCATGACCCACATGCAAGCCTTTGGAGGTCCAGTGACCCCCCCCCCACAAAAAACCTCCCAGCATCTTTTTAAAAAATCAGGGGAAAACACTTCCATAAATTCCACTTCCATAAATACTTCCATAAGTTCCATCCGTTAAAAAGCACTCCCAGCCCAAAACAGTCAGAAGACTCCAGACCACAATGACTCCCACTCTCACAGGGAAAGGTCCTAAAGGTGTCAGGGAATGACACAACACCACTTTCATTTGCCCACTGGGGTCCGAAGCATGCCCAGCTCTGACAGAAGCCATTCTGTTTCAGCTTTGGCCTGCAATTTTTCCTTGGGGCAGTAGAAGATTGCCAAGAATGCTTTGGATTGTTCATCTGGTATATTTTTGGAAGCATTACATGAACCCAGAAAAAAAGTGAAAATAGTCATGATAGTAAGTTTTAAAACAACCTAACTAATAAGTTGATGTAAAAAAATTACTCAAATAATATTTTTAAAGAAAAAAAATTGATTACACATAACAAAAAGCCACAAAAACTGAGAACAAGTCAGAAAATGAAAAAGAAATAACAAAAGCAAAACATAATTCATGGTTAAAACAGTACTGATATTAATAGTAATAGATTACTCACATAATATACCTGAAAGGTTTTCAGATCCTTAAAGCTGCACTGTTAGAGCTAGCTGTTTTTTACCCAAAATAAAGTTAAGATGCAGCTGTATTCTGAGAAGGTGGGGGACTGGTATGAGACAAGAAACAATAGCAAAAAACAAAACAAAAGTGTGGCCATAGAAGGAGAGGAGAAATAAGATGGTGAGACAGTGGTACAGACAACTGGTAGCCTTCTTCTGTTACTGACAAGAGAACATAGATTTTTAAACAGCAATGCCATAATCACTAGAAGCCAGCATGGATTTCTCAGAAATAAGTCACGCCAGACTAATCTTATCTCCTTTTATGATAGGGTTACAAGCTTGATAGATGAAGGGAATGCTGTAGATGTAGCATATCTTGACCTCAGTAAGGCCTTTGACAAAGTTCCCCATGACATTTTTGCAAAGAAGCTAGTAAAATGTGGGCTGGACAGGGCTGCTGTTAGGTGGATTGGTAATTGGTTGACTGATCAAACCCAAGGGGTGATCACGAATGGCTGCTTTTCATCCTGGAGAGAAGTGACTAGTGGGGTGCCACAGGGTTCTGTCCTGGGCCCAGTGCTATTCAACATCTTCATCAAGTGGAGGGCATGCTCATCAAATTTGCAGATGACACCAAATTGGGAGGGGTTGCTAATACACCAGAGGACAGGACCAAATTTCAAAAAGACCTTGACAGATTGGAGAGCTGGGCCAAAGCTAACAAAATGAATTTCAATAGAGAGAAATGTAAGGTCCTACACTTAGGCAGAAAAAATGGAATGCACCAATACAGGATGGTGGACACATGGCTGGATAGCAGTACATGTGAAAGGGATCTAGGAGTCTTGGTAGATCACAAGCTGAACATGAGTAAGCAGCGTAATGCAGCAGCCAAGAAAGCCAACACAATTCTTGGTTGCATCAATAGGAATATGGTGTCCAGACCGAGGGAGGTAATGGTACCACACTATTCTACATTGGTTGGGCCTCATTTGGAATACTGTGTCCAGTTCTGGGCATCTCAATTCAAGAAGGATATCAACAAGCTGGAATGTGTCCAGAGGAGGGCAACCAAAATGGTGAAGGGTCTGGAAGCCATGCCCTCTGAAGAACAGCTTAGGGAGCTGGGTATGTTTAGTCTGCAGAAGAGAAGGTTAAGAGGAGACATGATAGCTCCAGAGACTAGGACAAGGAGCAATAGATTCAAGCTTCAGGAAAGGAGATTCCACTTGAACCTCAGGAAGAACTTCCTGATGGTCAGAGCTGTCCGGCAGTGGAATATGCTGCCTCAGAGTGTGGTAGAGTCTCCTTCTTTGGAGGTTTTTAAGCAGAGGCTGGATAGCCATCTGTTGGGAATGCTTTGATGGATGTTCCTGCATGGCAGAGGGTTGGATTGGATGGCCTCTGGGGTCTCTTCCAACTCTATGATTCTATGATTCTATGAAACAGACATTGATCTATCAGGAGTTTTTCAGCTGTCTATTCCTGCATGACAGTGATTGGACTAGAAGGCCATTGGGGTCCTTTCCAACTCTATGATTTTATACAGCTGAGATCCTACAGCAAGGAGATAGCATGTAACATCAAATTACACAACTATCGTGCATTAATGAGTTGCAATGAGATGCAACTGAATGTGCAAATAAATGTGAAGTGCATGATTGCAATGCACAGAGCACATCTGCACAGTTACCCAACCTAAACATCAGGAGGAACTTCCTGACAGTCAGAGCTGTTTGACAGTGGAATATGCTACCTCATAGTTTGGCGGATTCACCTTCTTTGGAGGTTTTTAAGCAGAGTCTGGATGGCCATTCTCTGGGGATGCTTTGAGTGTTTGTTCCTACATGGCAGGGGATTGGACTCAGTGGCCATTGTGGTCTCTTCCAACTCTATATTTCTATGACTCTATGATTCTATGATCATAGGCACAATGGCACTTTTTGCGTATCACTGATTCTGCAAATTTTAACTGAGTATGAACTTCCATATCAAAGTCCAACCACATCTGTAAGGGAATTGGATCCATGTGTAAGACACTAGCAGGATGGCAACCATATGACTTTCTCAACAGCAATGGTGACTGGTGACTTCCATGTTGGTGAGGTGGTGAATCTGTTCCAGGTTTTAATCCAGATCTTAAGGGAGCTATCCAGCATGCTGAACCATATCCCAATAATAGTTTTAGTGCTTGGAGAGCTGCTTTGAAGTTCAAACTAACACCCAGAGCAAATTTACCATTCCGTTCACATTGAAGCCATCTGCCACTGGAGATCAATAGGGAGTAGGGATATAAAAAATACTCAAAAATATTCAGGAAATTGTTAAAAAAAATTCTTGGGTACTGAGAAACTCTGATGAAAAGAATCCTGGATTAACGAGAATCTTTGCAGTTCAGGACTTATTCTGCACAAACTTTGTACATGGTATTACAGGAAAAAGTGTATTCTGCATAAAAAATTAGATTTCTGCACAGAAAATGCTGTTTCCAGCCCCTCCTACATGTGAATTTTGTGCAAAATAAGTTTCCAGACACACAGCATTTTCTGCATAAGAAACAACAATATTCTTTTCTTCACAAAAAATGCAGTATGCAAATTTTGCACAGAGTAAATTCTGAACTGCAAATAGTCTTTGAAAACTGCAGCTTTTTATAACTTTCTTGCAGTGGAATTAAAATCACCACAATTACTTGATTATCTTCTTCCAAGAAGAAAATTAGTGAAGAATTACACTCCTAATAGTATCGAAGTTGGAAGAATATGTGTAGGGGGAGACAGATATGGGGATCTATTCCAAGGAACTTCCACATGGCTATTTCATGTATACTAGTCCTCAGAGAAGGGCAAGAAATGATTAATTTCTCAAGAGTAATTTTCTGCAAAATAGACGAGCAATATCTTTTTTAAGGCCGAAAATGTCACAGTTTGTACAAAGAGTGTTCTTGGGAGCTGCATTTGATCATTTGTTAACTACTGTGATATAAAATGTAGAAAATCCATGTGTAATGCTTCAAATCTCTAATCTGGTTTAAAAGGTCAGTTGCAGCCTAAAAGGACTTGACATTTTCCCTTTAAAAATCTGACTTTTTGACTCTGAGCTAACATCATTTTGAGCCTGAATGACCTGAAGGATAAATGCAAAAACCTGATTTCCACAGAACTATTTAGAAAGCAGGGGATCGTCTAATTTATAAGATAGCATTCACAGAGGTTTTTTCCATTAAGAACTCAATCGACTGAAAAAATGATTTCCTTGGTTATTCTACCATCTTTCTGTACTTTTGTAAATTTTACACAGGAGGAGGTCAGTGGAGTGAGGCTCAGCATGGGTAGCATCATGCCATGAAAGCAAGAAGCTGGGGACTTCATGCAAAGAAAACAAAACACAAAACCCAATGCAGTATCTGTCCTCCACCCAGCACTGTCCATCTGGGAGGAATGCACCATCTATCTGAGCTATGTAAGGCTGGTTAAGTGTGTATTTCTATGCACGCTTAGGAACATGTACCCTAACTAGGACCTGCAAGAAAAAAAACTTACCTTCTAACATAAGGATTATGTTATCTATCTATCTATTGTATATAACACAAGGTACAGCCCTCTAGATGTTGTTATGCTGCAATTCCCATTAGCCTCAATCACATAGCCAATGATAAGAGGGAATTGTCACCTACAAATGGTGGACCACACTTTGCTCACCCTTCTTAAACAGCTCTCTAGGGAGAGGGACTTTTGCTGATGCATTGTAATTATTAAGTATGTAACTAGGTATGGAATTATGTGATGTCCTTCCCCTTACAGTCTCTTCTTCCAAAGATCTAGTTTCCTACCAGGATAAAAGTGATGGGATTGCTCATGGCTGCCATTCAAGGTTGGTTGGCTGGAGAGAAATGGACCTGGTTCACACTGGCACAATTGTTATGCCATTATGTAAATTTCTCCCAAATACATGGGAGTTGCCCACGGGTGCAGAAACTCGTTGCTGTTATTCATTTCAATGGTGCTTGTGCACAAGAACCTTCAAGGGGCTTGAGTACAACATTATTACTAGCAAGGGGCTATCATTTGTGTGTCCCATCTCAGGGCTTCCTATACTTTTCACTACCCTGATGGCTAATTTGATCACGCAAACTGGCCCAGATAAGAATAGAGTGCCAAGAGAACATTTCACTGAATTGAGATGTTGCACTTCACGCAGGAATCTACTTAATCTGTGGCATTCACTATCACAAGATGTAATGTTGCCTGAACAACTTTGAAAGGACATTAAGAGAATGTACTTGGAAAATGTTGCTGGAGAACAAGGCTATCACTGGCTGCTACTCTTAATGGCTCTATATTGCCTTGAGTAAAAACTAATTCTTCCTCAAAACCAGTTGCTAGGGAATCCAACAAGGGGCTGTTACTGTACACATGTCCTGTTTGTGAGTTTCCCATAGGCATTTGGAAATTGAATGCTAGACTAGTAACATGGTATATACTGGAAGAGGCATGGAAGAAAAGAGGTGAACAGCATCTCCACCCTGTGACATGGTTTATTTTCAGGGGCTTCCACTGTAACACATGGTTTTCCCCATCCAATTAGCCAGCCAACAGCTAAGTTCAACTGGCTAGAGATAGGTCTCTATGGGCAGAAAACAGAGAAGAAGGGCCCTTTCACACTACACACTTACAGAATTATGATTCCATTTTATCTACCATGACAACATTCTTTGGGATCCTGGGGGGTTATGGTTTGGTGAGACAATATTGCTCTGTGGCTGAGAATTCTAAATACTCCTCCCTAAACACAGATCTCAAGATTCCATAAAATGTTGCCATGGCAGTTAAAACTGGAATCATAGCACTAAAACTGTGTAAGTAAAAGGGCCCCTGGTCCATCTTGACTCCCTGTCTTGAGGAAAAGAAGGGATATAAATAAAGATTATAACCATCATCCTGGCCTCCATAGGGAAGGGGTTTCTGAGAGCAATTTCTGAGAACACCCTCTCCTTGTTCCCACCCCAAAAGCCAGGGAAGATAGTGAAACAAACCAAAGGACCTCACCAAAGATCTTAGAGCTTGAACACACTCATACAGGGAGATATAGTCCTGCAAATCTGTTTGTGTGTTTTTCTTCTTATTTTACTTTTTTACAACTCTATCCCAATTTCACTTCATTGGACTGGATCCATTTGAGGGGAGTGATTCATGTGTTCCTAAGTCTCCTACTTTTGGGATCACCTACCCCCAAACGGGGGGGGGGGCAGCCAAAACTCAGCTAAAAAAATCAGACAAAAATGAAACTGAAAGTGATGTGACATCACTTCCAGTCACACTGGGCATGTTAGTGCAGCCTATGGGGGGGTAGCCACCACACCCCACAGTTGCCCAACAGTACCTTGAAATGAAGGCATTGAGTGTTGGATCTATTTTGCTCTCAAGTGGCAGAAGGGATCCATGTAGTGGTTTATACCCATATAAAATCCCAGTTTTTGCCATCCTGTAGTTTTCCCAAGGGGATTCACTGCATAGGGGGGCCCATCCATTGGCCATTGGGCCATCCAGTGCCATCCAGTGCCTAGATCCAATGCTCTGTTTGCCCAAGACTTTAAGAATCTAATGTATAAACTTGTGGGTCATTTCATTGCTAGCAATGAGTCTGTGTGCTTCATTTGCATCCTCTTGGTTTTCTGCCTTCCTTCGTTATTCCTGGATTTGCAGATCTTTCATCTGATCTAGCATATTTCTGGTATTCTGATGCCTTCAAGAAACTGTACAAATCAAAGCATAAAACAGCTTCTACCACAACCAGTCTCATATATGTCTTTTCTATGCACGCATACACACGCGCACACACGCACACACACACACATATATGATGAAGTAAAATAGCCAAATTATCCAAGACATCTGACAGATGCCATTTTTTCCCCAATGCTGCTGTTGTTGGTTCGAAAAGAATGCTTCTGTGCCACTGTTTAAAGATTGCGTCAGAATTCATCAAAATCGTTTACCTATCACTATAGATATGCAATGCATAATAGAAAATACCTGTAGTGTGACAAGAAGATTAGCTTAAACTGAAGCAAATCAGTGTGATAGTTTTCCATTAGCAGAACTCAAAACAGGATTGCCAACAAAGGCTGACACGGAATAATGATTCTGCTGCCATCTCACACAGAGAAGAGCATAAAGAATAAAGGCATATTTTGATATATGTAACTCCTCTTATTTTTCTCAGTTATATCATGTAAGTCAGCAGGTCTATCTATAATTATAATTCACTGAAGGCAAGCCAGCAAAGGTTGAGTGACACTCTTTTTTTCCTGAGAAGAAAGAGAGCTGTATGGAAATTAAACCCTTGACTCTTCCTTAGGCTGGAAGTTATACAAGAAAATCCTTCAATTAAAAATCCTTCTACATTTTGCTAGGGTTTAACTTTTAACCTGAGGAATTCCCCAATGTGTCTCAATATCTCCAGTTACAGAAAATGAATCTTGATCACTCCTGGTACATTTTAATGTTCCTATCTGGATTTTTAGAATGGCTTACAATAGCTACCTGTTTCTGATGGCTCACCATTCAACATTGTATAAACCTTTAACATATTCCAGCCACCACTCTCTGGTAGTGGATCTAATTAGTCAGAATGAGACAATGGGTATTAAGGAAAGGCAGAAAAATGTTGCTCATCACTTTATTATTTTATCATTTATGTTGCTGTGTGCTTCAAGTTGTTTCCGACTAATGGCAACCCTAAGGTGAAACGGTCATGGGGTTTTCTGAGGGATTGAGAGTGTGTGATGTGCCCAAGGTCACCCAGCGGGTTCCCACGACCAAGCCAGGAGTAGAACTCTGATCTCCAGGACAGTAGCCCAGCATTCAAACCACTACACAACACAGGCCCTCTTATCGTTTAGACTTTATTATTTAGCAGCAGAGAGGTGAAGAGAGCAGCCACATTGCAGTGGTATCTGGTGGTTGCCATGGCAGTAGCCGAGTGAAGATGCTCTGGATTTTAATCTGTTCTTGAAATGAACTATTCATTGTGCTAAGCCTATTTTGGGTGCAACACCTTAGACACCTCTCACAGAATCTAGATGAAAATTCAGAGTGGTGCATAGTGGCTATAGGACAAGCTGTGAGATGCACTTAGCTTTGTCCTCTAAGAGAAGAAAATGGGCCAAGCATCTTGGGAAGAAGAGCAAGGAGGCTTTCATCTCTGATTATCCTCATTTTGTTGGGAAGCACTTGAAACAGTAGTGGCTCTTTCTAGCAGACTAATCAAATTGGCAAAGGGAGACACTGAACAATATCTAGTCCCACAGCCACCTCCCACACACAGAGGCTGTAGCAGAGAAGTAAGTAAGCTTTGTCTTCTTTGTAAAACATACAAAGTATTTTTATCTGGAAATTATTTGTTCATAACCAAACATATCTAGCGGAGGGGAGAGAGAGTAGAGAAAATGGTTGCAGATTAGAGCAGAGCTTTCCAAACTTTTCATTTTGGTGACACACTTTTTAGACATACAACATTTTGCGGCACAGTAATTCAGTTTTACTAGCAAACCAGAGGTTAAACTAACCCCTTATAAGAGATACACATACATAAATTGTAATAACAAAATGTATGGGGACACAACATACCTCAAGAAAACCTTTCATATATTTTTAAAAATATATGATTTATAAATAATAACATACATTTCCAAGATTGTAGGCGACACACCTACACACTTCAGGAGACACACTAATGTGGCGGCACACCGTTTGGAAAGCCCTGAGTTAGAGTGATGGAGGAAGAGAGTGGAATTGGGAAACCAAACAAACAGAAAGTTATCATAAACACATGCTCTGCCTCAACTTCTAAAAAATAACATGCAAATTAGCAATTAGTTAGGCATACCAAAGTTGCTGACTCTAATACATTTACAACCTGAAGTGGTTGCCTAATTGTAAGGCTGGACCCAGAAAGAGAGGCAGGGAGAGAGAGAAATGAAGAAGTCTAATGGGTAGTCAATCAAGAGTGAACAACATTTAAAAAAACTCTGAACACCTGGAATAAAAATCAGATGTCCTATACCATACTTCTATGTCTCTAAAGGTCTCTTTTGGCTGGAGTACTTTCATAGAAGTGTGCAGGGTCTTTTGGTCGAGGAAACAAGCTACCAAAATGGAGTGTAGTAAAAACGTATAAGTGCTATGCGTAGTGTACACAAAGTGTATGAAGGGGATTTGCTTTTTGGTTTTTGTTTCCTTGCCCTCTTTCATAATTCTGCAACTTGCTGTGATGCCAACTGATCGTCAGTAGACAAAAAAAATACTCTTTCACAAAATGCATAGTTAATACACTGCTACAGGATGTTGCAAAAGGGAAATATCATCTACAGAGAAAAGATTAGTTGGTATGTTGGGTATACCAATAAATACGCAGCTCCCAGGTTTAGCGCTAGCATGCCTTTGAATACAAGTTCCAGGAGCACAGTAGCAGGGTGAGTTGTTATTGCCTTCATATTCTGCTTCAGGGCTTGGATGATTTTTGTCCTACAACTCTCAGAATCCCTCAGCACCATGGCCAGTGGCCATCCTAGCTGCAGAATTCTGGGAGTCAGAGTGTAAAAAAAGAAAAGTAACTTTATCCAAGCTTTGCTCTCCTTGTGTGGGGCTTTGATGTGTCATTGGGCTGGTCACTCTGGAAAGCAGGAGGGTAGATGAAATGGGTTTTTGATCTGTGTCAGTGGGATTTTTCCTTTGTGTTTCAACTAGAATGTGTTGTTATATGCCTTCGAGTCAACCCTAACTTCTGGCAACTCTCTCACGGCGTGTTTACTGGCAGGATTTATCTAGGAGGGTTTACCACTGTCTTCTTCTAAGAGTAGAAAATCTTGGCATTTTTTCCAGCACCCTTTCATATAACATGGCAGATAAATGGGGCTCAAAACTCTACATATAATATGATAGACTAGGTCAGACTGCCTGAGAGTTTCAATGGGAATTTACATAGCAAGAACAAGCACTGCTAATAATGATCCCACCTATCACATTTGTTAGTAAGCTGACAGGGACCAGAACTCCAGCAGAGTGGATCCTGGGCCCATTTTGTAATTAACCTATGAAGAGCATTGCCAGGGGAAGAGTAAGGCAGTTGCCATCACTACAGAAAAATTCAGAGCTTTTTTGTCCTCCCAGGCAGTCACCATCTTGCCCTGTGTTTACCAATTTCACGTGTCATTAAATCAGCCCTAAGACACCTTTTGTTTGACATGTGGAAGTAAGCACAGCCTGTAACTTTAATGACCTTTTATGCGATTGACTCTATGAAACACGAAGCATGCCCAGCAACAGCGTTATGCATGTGTCATTTAAAGAAATATTTTAATACAGAAGAATAAATCTGTGGTAAAAGGAACCGGCTGGCTCAAACAAAGGCCAAGGCATGTGAAAGAACAAGACTGTCTTGACAAGAAAATACAAGATGAAACTTTTTAACCACTTTAAGTACTATGGATTCCCCCTCAGAAGACAGCCGTTTCTTAAAAATAAATTAATATCTGACAAAGTAAACCATGCAGTCCTGTACACAGAAGAGCTTCTAAAATCCCACTGAGGTCAATGAGACCTCAGCTGCATGCAGGATTTCCATTAAATTATTTACACCACTAAATGCCATTAAATTATTTATTTGTTTATTTATTTAATCTCCCACCTTTATTCTTGTACTGGATCCAGGAGAGTTCACAAGCAGTGAAAAACTAAGTACAGCTAAAAGTTACTTGTGCAATTTTTTTTTTAATTAAACAACAGTTTAGTTAAAAACATAAGGCCTTTCTGCACTGCACTGTTACAGTGTTATTATTCCACTTTCAGCATCCTCTGAAATTCTACAGTTTGAGTTTACTGAGACCAGAATTCTCTGGCTGAGAATTCTAAAGGCCCCTCCCTAAACTGCAAGGCCCAGGATTCTATAGGATGTTGAAAGTGGAATAACAGCACTATAACAGTATAGTGCAGAAAGGCCCTTAAAGTTAAAACAATATAAAACAACTGAAGCATAGTACAAGCCCTGTGGTAGTCCTGTCTGCCACAGAAGTTATAAGCCAAAGGCTTGCCTGAATAAAAAAGTCTTTGCCTGGCAGTGGAAAAAGAAGGGGGCAACTGAAATTCTCATGGAAGTGCATTCCACAAAATTAGGAACATTAAAATGGATGTGATTAATTTCCATTAATAGCATGATTTTGAAGGTGCAGCTTTGTGTACCAGTACAGCCAAAACAAAAACAAAAAACAAAACTCAAACCTAGGAAAACGTTTAATTGTCCAAGTTAACCCTTCTAGCTTTTAAAAGAGCTTGGTACATTGTCTCACCGTGAATTTGCAACAGTAATAAATTAAGATGGTCTGCGAAGTGAGGACATTACTTCCTCCCCCTTCGCCCAAATTTGGGAGCAAGGGGTGAAGCTAAAGGAGCAAGATTTCCTAACAGAGGCAAATTTCAAGTGATCTAGCCTCAAGCTTCATCTTCTCAAACAAGAAGCAAGCTCGGTTAGTACGTTTGGTTGGTGGAGCATTTAGCATGCAGCAAAGCACGCGGTCAGACAGCCTGGGTCAAGATGTCAAAAGCAGTGAATGGTCAGTGAATGGTGGCCACAGAGCTGAAGCCAAAAAGTGACTGGTACTCTTGACAGGAGGGTGTGTGTGAAGAATGTTTGATGCAAATATGGTGCTTGGGATAATGGAGAGTATAATTTAGTTCCTCCACTGGGGAGGGGGGATTTCAGTCAAAAGGACATCTGCATTGCAGAGATGAGTTTCATGGAGAAATTCTCTCCCTCTGGAAAAATGTTTTATTCATTGCTTGGAAAAACTTGCAAGTTGTGTTGGGGGCAGAGAAACGACAATTTTATTTTCTTTAGACACTTCAAGCAGTGAAAGAATAAACAATGCTGAAGTTATCAAATGCTTTTCAGCAAAGATTTTGATTTTTTTTTAAAAAAATGAGAATGCTCAGGGTGTTGTTTTAGGAGGTCTGAGTTCTCAGAAGAAAGATCACAGGCTCCTCAGATACTTCGAAGATTCAGGCCTGATTGTTCTAAAGTTCCTAGCCTGTCCAAAGCCATAGGTTAACTGTGTTAGCCTGCCCAGACACACAAGAAAAAACCTGGAGTGAACTATCTACATCCAGTCTGGGACAGTCCAACAAAGAAGGAATCTGCTGCAAGAATTATACAGGGCAATGCTGTTGTCCTTTCTCCTTAGCTTACATGGAGAAGAAAGCATCAATACACTACAAGAAATCAGGAGGGTGTTGCTTCCCCATTTAGGCTTCCTTTATTTTTCTTTCACCCACCTACGTCATTCAGACGCACCTTTCTACTCTTCTTTGCATGTTTGCTACTGCTGCCCCTTAGAGGCTACCTTGTGCAAGGAATCAACATTGACCTTGTTGGCAAATAACACACTGGACACCAGTTTTCTAGAGGTTTGTTTTGCTTTGTTCTGTTGGATAACTTATATCTGAGGTCAGTCTGGTACTATTGTAAACACAGCCTGGGAACTGATTCCTTTTTAAATGAACAGGGTTACACTTAAAATAGTGTCAGAATGGCTATAATTTCTTATAAGTTACTAACAATAGAAAAAGTTTTCTATTTCTTTTGACCAAAACAGCAGACAGTTACATGCATTTTTTTGCTATTTTGGTTGGTCTGCTAAATATCTTGAAAGCTAGCCCACATTCTGTGCCTTTTTAGTTGGTCCAATAAAGATCTTCACACAAGGTCCTCTTCATATTGTCAACATGGCTACCTCTGTTTCACTTCTTCAGTTCTCAGTGACATCTTTCTTCCCCAGTTTGCAAAAAGCCTGACCTATTAGCTTTAATTCAGACCAAAATAAACAGCCCGTTTTGTTTTGTTTTTAGATTTTGGCTTGGTTTGGGTGCATCAACTGCTAAGGAATAGAATTTTTCAAGATCACAAGGGGAGATCTTCCCCAGCTCTCCTATCCAGGATCCATTTAAGGAACAGTTCCAGAGATTGATTTGGCATTACAAATGCCCACAGGAAATGAAGAAATTTACCTCGTATCAGGTGACTCCTTATCCAAGTAGCCTCTACTACTATCTGTTCTGATAGCTCTTGCCCTGGGTCTCAAGCAACGGGCTTTCCCATCACTTACTACTTGATCCATTTTAAACCAAAGATACCAGAGACTGAACCTAAGCCCTTCTTCATGCAATGTGCGTGTGTTGTTCCACTGAGCTATGCAGCCCAGGCCATTTTCTGATGGGATTTATGAAAAGACAGTTAAGAGAGTTCCAGTTGAAAAAACTGGGTTATGTATTTTATGATGTTCATGGTCCTTCTGGTGTTTTACTGCTCTGCTGTCACAGACCACCTGTCTCATGCACTCTTGCATCTAAGGCTTAGTTTTGAATTTTCCCTCAATGTATTCTATACCAGCCTTAATAGCTATAATGGCTTATATTGGGTTTGAATTGCTTATCCTGATAGTTCAATAGGAAAAAAGATGTTACGGACCTGCCCTGCTTTATTCAAAAAGAATAAATTAAGTATTCATAGCTCTGCTTTAGGTTCACTATTTTATCAAGAATTCTATTTAAATGGGGGAAATTAATTATATATTAGATGTCCTTTGCTTTGCAATTATTCTTGCTCTTTCTTTAAAATCCCCTGCAATCATTTTTTTCATCTTTTCAGGGCAAAAATATGTAAGAAGATAGTACATTCCCAAGATAAAGGAGCCACTACCAGAGAAATGGGAATGGGGAAACGCAGGGATTGTAATGAGCTATGCTAGCCTTGCCAAAAAACAAAAAAAAATGCAGTAAGAGAAGATTTTAGTCTTTGGCAACAGAGCCCACATAAATAATAGCATTGTGAAAGGCCAGCCATTCAGAACATCAGAAGATAACGAGTCATTCCTTTGGCATAAATAGCCATTGGAGGTAACTTGAAATTTATTTCTGGCAATCATTTGATTGTCACCATATATACTGAGTCAAGTCCTTAGTCTTCACCACCACAATAGTTTTGGCACTTGCTCCATTGCATCACATAGCCAAGATTTTGTTCTACCATGCCTTTTTGTATTGTTCTTGTAGGTGATCTCCTATAGATCTTAAAGGGTCAGGTAGTTGTTGTAAGGACCACAGAACTCAATTGTGCAGACTGTATCTCTGACTTCCTGGTAATCTTGGTGTTCTTCCTCCTGATCAAGAGCATATAGATACAGCATGGGTTCAGAAGGAGACCCGTCTCCCTATTCAACTCAGAAATTATCTGAGTCTGTTATCATTACTTGTGAGAACTCACAAAACACAGGTATGAAGAGGGCAGAGTGAGAATAGGAGGGATTCCTGTCAGGAGGGCAGTCAAGAAACGTAGGTCAACCACTTTGGCATGGGTGGCTCCAGGAGTTGAAATAACACCGGAGTACAGCTGGGAGGGAGGGGGGACAGACAAAATGGGGACATTGCCCTCCAAATAAAATTTCCATTCATTCCTCAAATTTCTAGCATTGCAGAGAATGTGACACTAAAAACTGTTCATATCTAGACCTGATATCCGTTGTATTCTCATTCCCTTGGTCCCTTTGCCTACCCCTTTTCTTTAGATGCTTAAACTGTATTTCTAAGTGCTCATCTGAAGCTTTAAGTTATTGCAACACTATAAATTTAGGGACTGAAGGATGTTTGGCTGGGCAGAATTCTCATCTGGGGGCAATGCTCTCATTTTGCCCCTTGACAGCTACACCCCTGCTTCCAAGCATGGAGTTAATTGGGGCTGAAGGAGAAGCAGGATTTGGGATTTGGAATCTTCTCAAAAAGTAGCCTCTAAGCAGACTTCATGTCCCAAGCATCACTGCTCTGTCTGTCCTGATGCACTGTGGAATGTGTTGGCATGGTGGAGAGAGAGAGAAAAGTGAGGTGAAAAAGTCCAAAACAAAATATCGCTCATTTCTCCTTCTGTTACTTTTACCACTGCCACAATTGCTCCCTGCTTGTAGATGAGGGGAGGTGGGGTAGGTTGATTCACTTCCTGAGTCCTTTAGATCAGGCTCTGGCCAATGTCAGGTTTGTGCAATGTTTCTTGTTTTTTACTACTACCCTGTAAGTGACTAGAACCAGGAGGTTCAAAAGGGTAGCTCAGTGGAAAGATGCAAATTGTAGCTCAAGTGAGGGATAAACTATAAAGCATACACTCTGATAACCTGCATTTGAGTATTAATCCATACCGCACCCTTGCCTTTGTGTTTCAGACCACATCAGTTGTCCTAATGCCATTTTAAGGAATCCTGCAGGAAAAACATGTAGCTTTGATGGGGCCATTAGAATTCCCTGCTACAGAGTGTTATTTCTTACCTTAGATTACAGAAGAACTGATTTGGTTCAGAAACAGTCTGGAGAAAACTGCCATCTAACAAACCAGCATTTTCATTAGCATCTGTACATTCACTGGTACTTGATAATTCCATTGAAAAAGCATTGAGCAATAATCTTCCTGGAGGAAAGAAAAATGC
Organism: Iguana delicatissima; assembly: GCA_948472985.1. Classification (NCBI taxonomy): domain Eukaryota; kingdom Metazoa; phylum Chordata; class Lepidosauria; order Squamata; family Iguanidae; genus Iguana; species Iguana delicatissima. The sequence continues at coordinate 249,205 of CAOKZL010000911.1, forward strand.
CCATATTGATAAAGTGAATGAAACTAGGTACACTTCAGTCCAACGTGTTCTAACCCTGGGTCACCCATTGTTTTTCCCGCTAGGCCTGTGTGCAGTGATTTAAGTAAGTTATTTCAGCTGTTTCACTTAATCTTTGTAAAACAGAGTCCAGCTCCCCACCTCCACCCCTATAACCTGGTCCAAAAACCATCCTTTTGCCCCTGCAACAGTAAAAAAAAAAAAAAAAACTATATCTATTTTAAGCTACAGCTACTAAGTCACTCCTCAGGAAAAGTTGTTAAGAGATTAGTAATGTGAAATATTTCTGCCAAAGAAACTGTTATAAAATTGAAACAGAAATGTTTGGATGGAGAGTGAATATTGAACACCCTAGGAAATATTTTTTTCAGAGTCAGGTTGCTACTAATACGTCATGCCTCCAAACCAAGATATCATGTGTGCTGCAGTAGGCTAGGTGATCAAAGAAACTCCACTATCCATAGCACCCCACCTATGCTTGGTTGCCTGTATTTTGAAACTGACCAATAAACATCATCCTCTAGCAATGGTGGGTGGTGGCTTCCACGTCATTAGGCAGTAAATCTGCTCTCTGTCTTAGACCAGACTTTTAAGAAGCTCTCCAGGGTGCCCAACCCTGTCCTCTAAATAGCTTCAATACTTTTGCTATCTCCTTTAAAGTTTGGACTAAAAGCCAGAGTGGATTCACTGCCACATGATTTGCCAGCCACCTCAGTGCAAATGTTTGATCTGAAGTGTGTTTCTTCTCACAACAAATCTTGGGAGATGTGGAAGTGCTGCTTTTATTGGACCATTGAGTTTAGCAACATCTCTTTCTTTACCTACCTTCCACTCACCTCCCCCAAAAAACAGTCTATGGACTATGGCCATTGTTTCCTTGGTGAATAGCCCTCACTCCCATTCAACTGTGGTTTCAACATTTCTTAATAAGAAGCAGCCCATGACTTCCAACCTAGTATCAATGTTTGCTTTGCCCCTCTGAGAGGAATGTAAGAAGTGTTAACAGAAAATCAAATTAGGCAACAGGCCAAAAAATAAAAAAAATAAAAAAAATAACCAAGCAGGGGAAACAATAAGTAGCAGAAGCAGGACTAAAGAAGCAGGAGCCATTGAAGAAAGTAGGGCATACACTATAGAGTGTAGTACACTATCAGCAGGAAAAAAGTGGGCTAGCAAGGAGGAGGATTCTGAAAGCTGTATTCCAACAGATAACTTTTCCAAGTTTTGCTGTCTCTAGATTCTAGACCAGTCACTCTTAACCTGGCACCTAAGGACCCCTGACCATCCACTAATATGCCATGCCTCACAGGGGGTCCGCAAAGCCCTGCTGCTGGATACCAACATCTGCGGCAGCAACAGAGACTTGCCCAAAGTCATCCAGTGTCTGAGTGGGAATTTGAATCCTACTCTGCAAAAGACTTTAATATTGAAATAAATATTTAAAGCTAAAGTTAAAGTTAAATCTTGCAGGACCTTGGCAACAAATTATATATGGGGGCAGAGTAAAGAAAAGGTTAAGAACTGCTGTTCAAGACCATTCCCAATCTGGTTCTGTATAGATATATTGGTCTACCACTCCCATAATCCCACAGTAAGACATGTGACTATGGGCTTTTCTGCACTTTGCAGGGGAAACGGGGCAGTCCGTTACTCCCCGGACTGGCACGCTCCCCCACCGACAACCCACGATGATCCGGAGCAACGCACACCCGCGCTACACACTCTCTGGAGACGAAAATGGAGGCTTCCGGTTGGCGGAGGCTCTCCACCAACCAGAGAAGCTCGCCAGCCGGAAGCCCGCCCCTGGAAGATCTGCAGCCTCTACACCAGCAACGGACTGGGGCGCGCCAGGCTACTGAAAGTCCTCTTTTAATTGGTCTTTCAATAGCACGGGGAACCACCAGTTCTGGGTGTTCCGGAGCGGGCTGAAGTCCGGACATACATTAAGTAGTCCGGACCCAGTTCGCCCCCAAGTGTAAACGTCCTCGCTAGAGGACGCGCCACCCCATTTTAAATATAAAATGTGGAAAAAGCCTATGACTCCTAGAATTCCACAGCCTCCCAGAATTCCCCAGGTGCATTGGGCCATGCATTCTATTACCCCATAGCAAAATTATGAGAGTTATAATCCAACATACCTTGAAGAGGTCTGATATGGAAATAGACACTGAAAGGGAGAGCTCAGTACTTTCAATATCCTAGGTAATACTTAAGGGACAAAAAGAGCCAAAAATACTATTTAGGGAAAGTAAACAGCAGAATTTCACATATTCATTGGAATTTATCTTCAGGGCTGAGAAAGCATTTTTGCTATGATGGCTGTTCTTCTCCCCAAGAAAAGTCAGTCAAAGTGTAGACTTGAGAGTGGATGGGACCATATTTCTCCCTGCCAGTCCTTTTTCTTTCTTTCATTGTCTGTGGAATGGGTGGAGTTTCCATAATGACACAGCAAAGCACATGAAATTCAGCTTCTAGAAACATGTGCCCTTGCACTGCAGGTTTCCTGTCACAATTTTAAATGATCTGCTGCTGCTTCTTGCTGCTGCTGTTTTTGTTGTTGTATACCTTCATGTCATTTCAGATTTATGGCAGCCTTAAGGTGAACTTATCATGGGGTTTTCTCGGCAAGATTCGTTTAGAGAGGATAGCCTTTGTCTTTCTCTGAGGCTGAGATAGTGTTATTTGCCCAAAGTCACCCAATGAGTTTCCGTGGCTAAGCAGGCACTTGAACCCTGGTCTCCAGAGTTGTAATCCAGCACTCAAACCACTCACTACACCATGCTGGCTCTCTGTCTTCTATACCCCCTTTTAATTTCCACTTTTACTTTTATTTTGAAAAATTACAAAGTACTATATCTGAAACCTGCATGCTTTTAAAAGTGAGAGTGGCTTTAAAAACTAGAGAATGTTGTGGACAAGCTATGACATATATTATTCTCCAACCAGGGACAATAATTAATTACAAAATGTATTTCTTTAAAAAAAAAATGTCAATCTCCTATTCTAACAACATTATTTGATACCTTAGGGCCCTTGTAGATTTTATGAACATGATCCAAATAAATTGGCTCTTTCTTCCTTGGTGGCTTCTTTAATTATTTTGTTATTATCCAAGGAACTAGTTTAATTTAAACGAACACTGTATTCCAGTTACTACTGCCTAGAGAAAATGGTGGCTTAGAATGTGTTGTTTTGTAGTTAAAGCCATTGTATCTGTATCTTTGATGCCAGGGTGGGCTACAGCAATCTATTTACCAGCAACAGTGATTTGTGAATCCCAAGAAATGATGGGGAGGTTGTTTTGTTTAATGGGGTCAAATATAATTGTTCCTAATAATCATCCAGAAGCTTTATTTTGACTGATGGTCAGAAGTCCCCCTGTTGCCACATGCCCCTTCCTTTTTATAAAGGTAAAGACGTGGCCGTTCCCAAGAATGTTTCTGGGCTGACCCTTTCATTAGGCATAGTATGTTTATGTCTGGAACAGGGGGAAATGGGGGAAGGGGGAGGAGAATTTTGTTCTGGCAAAATTGAGCCACCGGGACTCATGCATGTAAGCCTCCTCAAGAATTATCAGTCAGAGGTGAGCTTAATGATGAAGCACTGAGAAATATTAAGATTGCACTTGTTATCAAGACCTCCTAGAAATAATGAAGGCTCCCTGCACCCTATTCTCTGCACAATTACTTAGAAGTAAGCTACACTGAACACCTAGAACACATCTAAGCCCACATTGTGCTTGTACAAGTCTTCACATTTAAGGATGGTGAATGATAATGGGTGGCAAAAGTAATTTGTCCTCCTCTGGCAGGTATCTGCAACTATGAAAAATTAATGTCAGCCTGCCTTCCAGTGTTGGGCTTGTCCGTGTTAAAAACATTTCCAGGGTCCCTGTCTACTTAGTAGGCCCAGTTTTGGGAGCCTACATCTACCTACCTTGGTAGATGCCTTTCATTAGGCATTAGGACATGATAAGCTCTGTATGCTCCATGTGGGTAGGATTCTTTTCTGTTTTTACTCAACAGTAAATATGTACATCCCTGATTCAAATCAAGACCATCACACATGCATGGGGGAAAATTGTATTCTCCCCGCACCCCAACCAGGTTTTTATCTTTGTCTGATTGCCCTTTTTTTTCAGTCTCTGATAGTGTTGTATCTACCCATATCATTTCTGAGCTGGTGAGTGAGCTGGTAACTGCACAGCAATAAACTGGTACCAGATCTATCAAGATAAGTAGAGGTGGCATCTGAGAATCAACCCTTCTGTTATTTCCCAATAATTAGATTATGTGGCTGAAATGCAACAGTTAACAGAGGCACCTTCCTGCTGCACTTTGGCAGCCATAAAGAAGGAACAGCTATTGTCCTCCATCATTACGCTGTACATGTTGTGCCAGAGGTCCAGGAGGGTGGTATTTGTCCCTTTTTCCTGGATACCCAGCTGTAGCCAAATGGTGTTCAAACACTTCTCTGCACCCTCAGCCACTAATTGACCATGGAAGTGTACCCCAGTGCCATTGAGCAGAGATTGTACTGTGGAGAGGGGCTTTGTGCAAGGGTGTAGTCATATCTCCTTCCACAGAGCCCCTCAAATTATGGTCCTTTCTTCAGGATGGTGTCTTCCCAGCATGGGGACACAAGAGAAGTGGGGCCACAATGATGCTTCCACATGATGTTGTTGTGGTCCTGCCCTTTGTCTCTCCTCCCTGTGGAAGGACATGGCCCACGAAGGGAAAGAAGAATAGTGGAGATCAACAACTGGCTCTGAAGATGGTGCTGCTGGGAGCAATTCGGGTTTTTGAATCACAGCCTCCATTTCGACGAAGATGGTCTTCTGGCAAGGATGGCCTGCAACTCACAACTGTCGGCCCGAACGTTTTTGCTAACGGTCTTGCAAAACGGATCAGGATCAGGAGGTGTTTAAACTGAGTTTGACTGAGGAAGGAGACCGTATTTTTCTGGGCAAGGATTCAGAGAGTGCTGCGAAAAATAGCCCAAATGATATAGATAGGGCAGGCCAATAGAGGGAGGGAAAGTAACTTTAGTACAGGACTTCCAGGAAGGGCACATGGTCTCAAGTGTCTCTACACTAATGCACAGAGCATGGGAAATAAGCAAGATGAACTCCAACTCTTAGTACAACAAAATAAATATCATTTAATAGGCATCACTGAAATCGGGTGGGATGAATCTCATGATTGGAGTGTAGGAATAGGGGGTATAACCTATTTCACAGAAATAGACCAAACAAGAAAGGAGGAGGAGTAGCCTTATGTGTCAAGGATGTTTTTACCTGTGAAGAGATCCATGACTTAAATCTGGGAAGCCAAGTCAAGAGCATCTGGGTAAGAATTAAAGGAGCGAGAAACAATAGGGATGTGACTGTGGGGGTTTGTTACAGGCCAGCCTGAGGACTTGGATGAGGCTTTCCTGGAGCAGATGACCACACATTCAAAAAGGAGAGATGCCGTGTTAATGGGAGATTTCAATTATCCTGATATTTGTTGGCAGTCAAACTCTGCCAAGACCGCAAGGTCCAACAGGTTCCTCACTTGCCTTGCAGACAATTTCATGATCCAGAAGGTGGAAGAGGCAACAAGGGGATCAGCTATTTTAGATCTGATCCTGACCAACAGGGAAGACTTAGTTGATGAGGTGGAGGTGGTGGGATCCTTATGGGAGAGTGTCCATGCTGTTTTGGAGTTTGTCATTCAGTGGGAAGGAGAAGCCAAGTGTAGCCAGACACGCATCTTAAACTTTAAGAAAGCTGATTTCTCTAAACTTAGGGAGTTACTTGCTGAAATCCCATGGTCAAGAATACTAAAAGAGAAAGGAGTTCATGATGGATGGGAGTTTCTTAAAAGTGAGATACTGAAGGCACAACTGAAAACTGAGCCAATAAGGAAGAAAAATTATAGGTATCTAAAGAAACTGGAATGTTGACTAAAGATGTCTCAGCTGAGCTAAGTGTTAAAAGAAACATGTACAGGAAATGGAAAAATGGTGAAACCACCAAAGAGGAATTCAAACAAATAGCCAGGATATGTAGGGAGAAGGTCAGAAAAGCTAAAGCGCAGAATGAACTCAGGATTGCCAGAGACATTAAAAACAATAAAAGGCTTTTTAGATATGTCTGCAGCAAAAGGAAAAATAAGGAAATGATAGGGTCGCTGCATGGAGAAGATGGCCAATTAAAAACGAAGGGAAGAGAGAAGCCAGAACTACTCAACACCTTCTTTGCCTCAGTTTTCTCCCAAAAGGATAGAAGTACTCAACCTGGGGGATGGGGAGCAGATGAGGAAGGGAGGGGGAAATGTAGCATAGAATAAGTAGAGAGGTAGTAGAACAATATTTGGCTAAACTAGATGAATTCAAGTCTCCAGGGCCAGATGAATTACATCCAAGGATATTAAAAGAATTGGCAGAAGTCATTTCTGAACCACTTGCAATAATCTTTGAGAACTCTTGGAGAACAGGAGAAGTCCCAGCAGATTGGAGGAGGGCAAATGTTGTCCCCATCTTCACGAAGGGGAAAAAGAGGACCCAAATAGTTATCGCCCAGTCAGCCTGACATCAATATCAGGAAAGATCTTAGAGCAGATCATTAAACAGTCAATTTGTAATTACTTAGAAAGCAATGCCACAATCACTAAAAGCCAGCATGGATTTCTCAAAAATAAGTTATGCCAGACTAATTTTATCTCTTTTTATGATAGGGTTACAAGCCTGATAGATGAAGGGAATGCTGTAGATGTCGCATATCTTGACTTCAGTGAGGACTTTGACAAAGTTCCCCATGACATTCTTGCAAAGAAGCTAGTAAAATGCAGGGTGGACAGGGCTTCTGTTAGGTGGATTGGTAATTGGTTGACTGATCGAACCTAAAGAGTGCTCACCAGTGGCTGCTTTTCATCCTGGAGAGAAGTGACTAGTGTGGTGCCACAGGGTTCTGTCCTGGGCCCAGTGCTATTCAACATCTTCGTCAATGACTTGGATGAAGGAGTGGACGGCATGCTCATCAAATTTGCAGATGACACCAAATTGGGAGGGGTTGCTAATACACCAGAGGACAGGATCAAATTTCAAAATGACCTTGACAGATTGGAGAGCTGGGCCAAAGCTAACAAAATGAATTTCAACAGAGAGAAATGTAAAGTCCTACACGTAGGCAGAAAAAATGGAATGCACAAATATAGGATGGGGGATGCGTGGCTGGATAGCAGTACATGTGAAAGGGATCTAGGAGTCTTGGTAGATCAGAAGCTGAACATGAGTCAGCAGCGTGATGCAGCAGCCAAGAAAGTCAACACAATTCTTGGTTGCATCAATAGGAATAAGGCGTCTAGATCGAGGGAGGTAATGGTACCACTCTATTCTGGTTTGGTTAGGCCTCATTTGGAATACTGTGTCCAGTTCTGGGCGCCTGAATTCAAGAAGGATATCGACAAGCTGGAGAGTGTCCAGAGAAGGGCAACCAAAATGGTGAAGGGAACTGGGTATGTTTAGTCTGCATAAGAGAAGATTAAGAGGGGACATGATAGCCATGTTTGAATATTTGAAGGGATGCCATGTTGAGGAGGAAGCGGATTTGTTCTCTGCTGCTCCAGAGACTAGGACAAGGAGCGGTGGATCCAAGCTGCAGGAAAGGAGATTCCACTTGAACCCCAGGAAGAACTTCCTGACGGTCAGAGCTGTCCAGCAGTGGAATATGCTGCCTCGGAATGTGGTAGAGTCTCCTTCTTTGGAGGTTTTTAAGCAGAGGCTGGATGGCCATCTGTCGGGAATGCTTTAATGGGTGTTCCTGCATAGCATGGGGTTCGACTGGATGGCTCCTGGGCTCTCTTCCAACTCTATGGTTCTATGAGTCTATGATTCTCACATTGCAAGCCAGCATGATTGTGGGATAGATCACTGACAGAAAAACTCCATCAATGATCCCAAATTATGCAAGCCTTCTGTCATAGCTGGCCATGCAGAAAGGCCAGAAGCACAATCATGTGTTTTCTTCCCCGCTGCAGAATGGAAAGAAGGCTGGCTGCAGTATGGAAGGAAGGGGCATGTCCCTCATGCTCCCTTCCACAGGTAACCAGTCGGGTGCAGAGAGGAGCTCTGGAGATACCTCTCATCCCAGCAGAGGAGCTGCTGGGATTGTGACAGGACGTGTAAGAGCATCATCCTGTGGAAGGGGCCTATATATACCAGCATAATCAAGATTTATGCTGGTGTCTGTCACAAGGATTGTGACCCATATTGCCTCCTATGGCTGAAATGCTTAGTTCTTTGCCTGGCTCCTTTCATTTTTGCATTGGTTATTGTGAATGGTTAAGGGGAGAGGGACATTACTTGCAGTTTACGCAGAACACACACTCCTCCAAATACTACAAGCTATTGGTCTATGGGACAAAGATACTATCTTCCTTCTCCATGTTGTTGATACCTCAACACCATCACAGAACAAGAGGAAGCAACACGACCAGCACTTCAATTCTGTGACATTTGCTGGTTTTGAGAATTAATTGTACTGAGATGGACCCATTCATCCTAACAAACAGAATGATTTTGTAAGACACCTGGACCTTCTGGGGGTCCTCCAGAGATCCCAGAGGCTAATCTCATCGCTATGTAATGGTGAGGTGCAGTGAATTGATTGTCGCATGTTTGGTAAAGGATGCCAACTTTCAAAACAACCAAAAATGTGATTTATGTAGATGTATGTTGGACTGACTTCTGCATAAATCACTAACAGAATTCCAGCACTTTAGTTGTTGCTGTTAGATTTCTGAAGAAAGTGAAAAATTTGGGTCAAGTTTTTATTTTAAAAAAATCAAATGAAATTCTCACGCTCGTGATCCAGCCAAATTCAGTCAGCACAGTCATTGCTAACATGGAAAGGACCATCTTCTACCTGCCTACCATTAGTGTTTCAGCAGTGAAGAGCTTGTCAGGAAAAAGAATTCCATGATTTTGAGGGCAAACTGTAATTCTGCACGACAAATATGATTGAACACACAGGGATTCAAAGTCAGACTTTTCAGAAGCTCTCAAAGCCCTGTTACCCCAAAATGTAGGTGACACAAGGGCCACTCCATGATGCCAGATACCTCTTGCAAAAGTGGGGAATGAATTAGCTCAAAGAGGAGTCTTGTGAGAGGGGGGTAACTTAATGAGAACTTTCCTACCAATGTTTACGGGCTCACGCAGGAAAAGAACCAGCCAAAGATTCAAAAGTAAGCTAAAAGTGTGTTTTTTATTGAAGGGAATTTACTCATGCAGACACACAAGTTATATGCAGTCAAACATTCACACAAGAGCTAGCTGAAGGATAAAGGGAAGAAAAAATTATGGATAGAGAGCCTGCGGATTTTGAAGGGATTTATAATTACCAGTCCAGAAAAGTAATGAAGAGCAGAAATGTGTTTGCTTAGGTAGGACCTAAGGACAGTTCTCATTCGGGAGCCAGGCAGACAGAATGATAGGTAGACCTTAGGGAGACTGCACTGGGCATCCTGAAATCAGAGGGGTATTTGTACCACAAAAATAGCCCGTGGCAGTGGAGGATCCAGATGCAGGATAAAGGAAATCTGTTGTGGACAATGGGTCTTTCACCTGCTGATGGGCTTAGTGCTTGATTGGCAAAGACATGATGGGTGTTGTAATAGCTGTCTATTGTGGGTGCTGTGAGGAAAGAGAAAGGAGTCCAGGTGCACAGGGGACGGATACCTGTCAATCAGCATCCTGGTCGGCTTCTCACAGTTGAGTTCCCTGGAAAATTCCAGCTTCTACATAAGCCTATTATCCACAGGAATGATGTTTATTTGCCTGACAAATGACTCAGTCTTACCTGGAGGGAATTTTGGGCTGACTTGCCTTTCACAGTCAGAATTTCCCCCCATTGGTTTGACTTCGCTGTCATCTCTCAGGTTTGATTTTGATATCAGAGCTGATTAATATAGTTGCCAATCCAATATGGTGCCAATTAGGTATGGTGCCCATCCAAACCATACTGATATCAGGGACAGCCCTGAGCCTAGAGAAGCAAAAGTAGTTTTGCTTTCTCACAGAATTTGGTTTTTTAAAAGGAATTTATGATTAATTGTGAGAATTTTAGCAAGATCATATCAAAAAGCTGGTTTGAGTGACAGGATTTGTTCCTTCAGATTCACCGCCTCCTGCTGATTCACACAGCCAAAGGTGAAGGCCCAGAACCACATAAGCTATTTTCCTCTGTTTGTGGTAATGGGCAGGGCCAAGGCAAGAGAGAGGTTGTCATAAGACCATTTCTGTGTGCAGATCCCTATTTTCAGCCATGTTATAATATACAGCACCCGAGCTCTTCCCAAAAGTGTTGAATCCCACCCCTCCTCCGTCAAAAAACCTGGCCCCTAACCAAGTAAAGTACATCATAAACCATCTGAGAATTAAAACAAAAACCATGCAGCCATTTGTACACCATAAAAATGTGATATAAACGCAAACTGTATTTCATTTCCTGAAAGTTTCAAACTGTGTGTGTGCATGTGCATGTGTGTGTATGTGTGTTTAAAGCCCAGATGTGTTGGAAACAACTTTAATCTGTATATTTTGGCTAGGTTTCTCAGTAAAGTATCCAGCACTGCTACTGTTAGCAAAGTGAGGTTACCAAAAAAGAATCTGAGCAATCCAAAAAGATTATAGGTAGTCAGGTTTAAAATGCCATATGAATAGCCTTTTCTGTATGGGATGCAGATGTGAGCAGAGGTACAGTAATAAAAGGTGCCATGATGGTAAATGAGACCAGAACTGCAGAGCATTTCAGGTGTTAAAACAAGGCATAAAAATAATAAAACTTCATAAGTAAAGCAAAAATATTATCAACTTAGTTGTGTGTTCTTTAACATTTTGATCAGAAAAGGTGATTATTCAGAATATTATTGGACTGTTTCAATGTGTTGATACATTCATTCTAATGACAAATACACCTGGGTTTACAATGCTTGCTTTGGTTTGGCAACGCTTGTTTTTTCTGTGGACGGAGACCATCTGGTGCTTTACTTGTAGCTTGAAGACAAAAATTAGGGGTGGATGAGAATTTTGTTGCTGTTGCTGTTCAATCAGAATTGAACGAAAGAAATAAATTTGTATAAGTATCCAAGGATGATAGTCTCTAGTTGTCTTTGGTTAATGGTCCATTTCTTTAGAGTGTATTATACAGCTCCAGAAATTTCTGTGTATGTATATGCACTTTGTTATATAGAATAATCTAATCTATACGCTTTTAGAGATTATAATTAATTTTGTGCTGTCCTTGTTAACGAATTAAATGGAATTATACCTGTGTGTGTGTGTGTGTGTGTCTGTGTCTGTCTGTGTGTGAATATATTAGTGTAGCCTCAGATGATGGCCAATTTTGATAGCAGCCAAAAGGTGTTGGGCTTTTTAAACAAATAAAGCAAAGTGACCATCTATCAGCACATGGAGTTTTGTCTCCTGTTTTGCTTTTACTTTTCATACATACATCTTCAGTAGTCCTCTCCTTTATAACTTATAAAGCCCTACGTGGCTCATGTCTAGACTGTTTGAAGAAATGAGTCTTTCCCTATGAGCCTGCCCAAACTCTTAAACTCTTCAAGGGAGGTGCTTCTCTCAATCCCAGCATTTCCACACCTGTGTTTAGTGGGAACATAGGAGAGTATCCTTTCCATGTCTGCTCTTAAGCTCTGGAACTCTCTTCCTTGGAAGGCTACAATGGTTCCCTCCTTGCTGTCTTTCCACCATGAGGTGAAGACTTTCTATTCCAGCTGGCATTTGGAAACTGATTGGTTTATAATGTTTTTGTTTGTTTATTTGTTTGTTTGTTTTAGTACCATCATGTTTTTAATCTATGCTTGAAAATTAATATTTCATATGATTTTAATTCTACAGCGAGCTTAATATTAATCTTAACTTTTTATATGTGTTTTGTAGTATATGGTTTCACTTGTATTTCTTTTAATTCTGGGTGTGGGGGAAGGCAGGACATAAATAAAATGATGGATGGATTACTCAGTGAGATCTTTAAAAGCTAAGTTTGAATCCTTGCCATTCTACTATGTTTCTGGCAATGAACTGGGGTTGCCACTTTTTTCTTTTTCCTTTCAGGAAGGCTTGTTGTCTTGAAGATACATAGCAGACAGGTATAACACAATTGTTTCCATAGCTGTTCCTTTTTAATTTGGTCAATAAAGTTGTTTTTTTTTTTGTTAATGTTCACTGTTTGAAGAATTTATCAGAATTTGTAAATTTCTCAGTATTTGAGATGGAAAGAACTTCAGGTTTAAAAAATTAGAATGTGGGAGAAAGTGAAACTGACAGGCACCCATTTTATATAATTTATATAAAATTGCTGCTATAGGGCTGTTTCTTGCAGAAGTCCAGGGGTCTGCCAGCCTACTAACATAGTGCTGTATCTGTGGACCCATTCAGACAGGAAAAAAGTGTCAAGAGGGTCCAGAATTCTGTTTTGTCTTGATTTTACTTGGACATTCCCAGATTTGTATCCAAACTCTTTCTTGAAATATTCTTGATATTTCAAGAATATTTCTCTTACCTTCTCCTTCCTTATGTTCTTCCTCCTCCCTCTTCCACTGATCACATGTCACATCTGGAACCATCTCACATTTCAGAACTGTTTTCCACCAATTTCCACAGAATCATCATCATGAGCATCTTCATCACCATCATCCAGGAGTTATAGTCCAAGCATTAAAGAGTTTTAGCAATATTGCACTTCTTAGACATTAGAATGCTTTTGTTTTGGTGAAAGCATTAATCTTTCCTTCACTTGATCTCCATTAAATCTGTGCCCTGAAAACAATAGCTGTGTTTACTGACAGCAGCCATCTTAGCTAGTTCCAGGATAATAAACAGAAACAGCCAGCTAGAGACACATTTAATTTCAAAAAAAGACTTGGTTAATTTAAACTGACCTGGGAAGTAAGAATGAAAAGCCCTTGATAATGCCAGACGTCACAGGAAAACCTTTGGGATGAAGAAAGTGTCCTGTGGATCTCTAGAATAAAATTGGTTTATACATGAACAAAATCTGGGACTTTCAGAGACTTCATTCTCATCTGGAGGGGCTCTGTGACTTGAATGATCGTTAGGCCATGTGTCATTGGAGTGGCAATTTATTACAGGACTGACAATTAAATCTTCCTTTGACACCAACTTGGGGTAAAATCCTCTTCTATGCTGAAGAAATTAGGCTACTCAGAAGGCAGAGGACAAGTTGTGTGGTGAATGGCCAAAAGGCTCAGGAGGACTAGCTAGAGGGAGATCTCCCTGCCCCCATCATTTGCCATCAAATTGGTTATTTTATTCTGCCTTATAGTTGTGGTTAGCTCTAAAGTAAACACATGGTTAATTTTTACAGGAATGTTTGGTGGTGAAGAAGATCTCAACATAGTTAAAATCATCTGCCAGCAAGTTTTGTGTAATGTGTCTGGGAAGGCATCAGTAGCCAACTACAAGCTCTTCAGTTTCACAGGTATACAGGTAGACTGGGACCACTGAGCAAGCACACCACTGTACATGTCCTGAGTCCTGTCAGCTCCTCAGACAACCTGAAGATGGTCAACTGACCTTACAAACCAATACAGAAGCAGTAGACTTTCCCTAAATGCAACACCATCATCTACTCAAGAACATTGACAATAGAGTGTTCTCCTTAATCTGAATATCTGTGGCTTATGTAGCAATAAAGATTGCTTCATTTCATCAGCTTGATCAGGAATCCACCCTACTTCCTTTTTCTGGCTCTACTCTGCCTGACCTGGTGATATCTGGCCTCTTCAAGAGTACATCTCTTACTCTCACCTCACCTACCTCCTACCTGTGTCAGACTGGATTCCATCACAGCTTGTGGAAAAAGTGAAGTCTCATTCCTGGTAGTCCACCTGAACACTGAAAAGTTAATTTGGGGACCATAGTTCTGAAGATATCCTAGCAAGCATGGCCATTAGATTTGAATCCTGTGAGCTGGTGTGTGTGTGTGTGTGTGTGTGTGTGTGTGTGTGAGAGAGAGAGAGAGAGAGAGAGAGAGAGAGAGAGAGAGAGAGAGAGAGAGAATAACCTCAAACCTGTGGACGTGTTTCAGGAAGCACAAGCCTGTAATCCTAACCAGGATGTTTGAGCAACCAGTGGCTAGACATTTCAACTTGGAACATCATAGACTCTCTCACCATTTTTGTTTGGAACAGTGGTGCCATCTTTTAAGGTACTTTGAATATAAGGGAGAATTTCTTTCTTTTTTTTAATTAATTTTTATTGTGGTTACATCGTATAAAACAATATTTCTCACTGTACATTCTACCGAACTGTTACTGCTATCTTCCACTCCTCCCTGGATTTCAATACTGTTATTTCATTGACATATCAACATTATGCATCGCATTAGATTTGTTAACATACAAGATAGATAGATCCTGCTCTTCGGCCCTACTTTACGTGTTCCATGATATTCCACTGATTTTTACTTCTAACTACTCATGCTACCATGAATTAAGAATTGTTACCTGTCAACACCCAACCCATTCCCAGAACAATTTGCCATTCTTTGTTAATGCCATCATCTGATTTTCCTTTTAATCTCTGAGAGACTATATCTGCATTCCGATTTTCAATAAAAGTTACCCACCATTGCTCTATTGTAGGTATCTGCTCAGTTTTCCATAGCCTTGCATATTCAATACGAGCTGTCGTAATCATCTACAGCATTATTCGCCAACAGTTCCATCTAACACATGTGTCATATTTAATAAGTACAGTTCAGATTTCTTATCAATTTGAACCCTCAATATTTTACATATCATCTTGTGTATATCATTCCAATATTTTTTAGCCTTAGGACATGACCACAACATATGAAATAGTGTTCCAACATTCTCCTGACACTTCCAACACTGACCTGTTCCCGTATTATATATCTTCTTTAATTTTTCTGGTGTCATGTACCATCTATGAAAAAGCTTATAATAGTTCTCTTTTAGGTTCTGAGCTGCAGTAAATTTTTGTGTCCATTGCCAGCTCTGTTCCCAGTGCTCTAATTGAATTGGATGTCCGACATTTTGAGCCCACAATATCATTGCTGATTTAACTGTCTCATCTTCTCTTTCTTGATTTAAAATCTCCTGGTATACATGTGATAATAAATGAGGCGGGTTTTCCCGCAGTAACTTCAGCATTCTTCCTTGCTCTTTTTGTTCTATTCCATAAGTTTTCACACATCCATCTGGAATTTCTCAATTAACTGTCTGTAAGGGAACCAATTTAACTTTATTCCTTCTGATTCCAATTTTTCTCTTGATTTCATCTTTAAAAGATTCAGATTTGTCTTTTCTAATATGTCATCATAACACAGCCACTTATCTGAATCAGACCATCTTCCAAAGAAGGCTTCTTGAGGGGAGACCCATGTAGGTAGTTGCCCAATGTTCTTATTCTTGTAGTCAGTCCATATTTTAAGTAGTGATTTTCTTACAAAATGATGAACAAAGTCTTTATCAACCACAGCTTTCCCATATAAGGGAGAATTTCTGAATCCGCAGACTTAACACCTTTGCTCCACACGGTCTCATCCTAGAGAGTAATATACAACATCATCATCCATTTAAGAATGTTGACAATAGAGGATCCTGAACTGCCACGTTGGATGCAGTTTTAGTTTGAAGAAGCCATAAGCCAAAACTTTTTGCTAGTACATTTGTAAAGTTCTGTTTGTTAATCAATCATGTATGTGTGTGCTGTTTTCCAAGCTCTGTCTTACATGGGCTTTGTTATTCAACTTCCACTGGGAAGCCGTCAGTTTTCAGCTATCTTCAGTTCAGACTCTACTCCTTTAGCCAGGTCTAAACTAATACATACAGTGCTAAGCATTAGAGAAGCAAGAGCAGAAATTCTCTTGTGATAGCAGTAGACACCAGCTGAATAGCCCCTGGCAGTACTCCAACATTGACTCTTCTTTCAGATATCCAAGAATATTTGCAATCATGGCTAGAGACTAAGGAAGGCTGTGTGACTCTTTTTTTTTTTCCAAGATGCCTGTCAAGTGGGCAGGGTGTTTGTCTAATTAGTTCTTTCCTATAAATATGGCTGACCCAAAGGCCGAGCTGATTTGTTTGACAAAGGTAATGCATTTGATCTCTGCACTGAAGTCTTACCCCAGCTGGAGTCTGACAACATCTACAAGCCTCCCATTGCTTCATCTCACATCCCTCTCTGCTGTGCCACACAATCCATCAAACATGTCAATCAGATCACATACAAAAGGGAAGTGGGGGAGAAATATCACCATCTCCTCCCTTTTCAAGCTGAACCTGTGTCGCCCACTGCAGCGTTACACTGGGAACAATCATTGCTTCTTCAGACTACCACTAGGATGTCATGGTATTGAAAGAAAATAATTAGATGCCAGTTTTGGCATAATGGAGTATTTAAAAATCAATTAGCCCCTAATGGGAATACATCACAAGTTTTCTCATGATTTCAGTGGTTGACACACTATACTGAAGCATGCTTGCACACAAGGAATAGCCCAGTATCTCACGGGAAACCGGAGCATCCTCTGAAAGCCACACAGCATTTTCTCTCTCTCCATTTTTTCTCTTCTTTTTCTTTTCTTTCTTGTTCCAGGGCTCCATTTATGTTTTGGCATGCTTGTGTCAACAAGCACCTTAGCAGGAAAGGGTGTATTTAGCGCACATATCACATCTGGGCTCAACTGCCCCAGACATCATGAAATCTGCTGCCAATTAAGATATTTCTTTGCTCTGGCAAAAGTAAGAAACAAAACAAGCCAAAGACTACCAATAATCAAAGCCCTTTTTTGCCCCAACTTTTTAAAGATTCCTTCTCCATCTGCAAAAGCCAAGCTTGGGCTCGTGATTTTCAAGAGAGCTGTTTATAGATTAGAGATGAAAAGCCAAAAAAAAAAAAAAAA
Organism: Iguana delicatissima; assembly: GCA_948472985.1. Classification (NCBI taxonomy): domain Eukaryota; kingdom Metazoa; phylum Chordata; class Lepidosauria; order Squamata; family Iguanidae; genus Iguana; species Iguana delicatissima. The sequence continues at coordinate 266,180 of CAOKZL010000911.1, forward strand.
TCTGTACCAGTTTTCCACAATGATTTCATTTTCTAAACAAAACCTGGGGGGATATGCCTTGGTGGCATGCATCTAAGGTCCATATCCTCTGAACACTGTGTTGTTTAATGTCTGTGTCAAAAAAAAAAAAAAAATCCAACCTAACAACACCTGCTGTTATTATAAAACCTTCCAACTTCAAACAGAAGGGAATATCGGTACACATATTCCACCCAGGGAGCAAAAGCCTCAAATTGTAGCAATAACTGAGGAGGGCTGCTTCCAGAGCAACACTAAAACACCACGTTGCTTCTGAACAGACTCTGAAATCCTAGTAGCAAAACAGACACTTTCCTGCAGAACAGAAAGCAGATGTTTCAAAATTTTGCCTGAGACAGTGACCATCAGTCTGAAGCTAAGCCTTGCTTCTGAACAATGAACTATTTCTTGGATAGGTAGAAGCTCTGTCCTTACCTGCCTGCCTCTCTGCCCATCCTCTCTTTATTTCTTCTCTCGCACGGCTTTTCACCTTTACTGTCTACCCGCTCCTGTTTGGGTTTTGTTTTTTTTTTCCCATCCAAAAGGTGGAAAGCAGAGGGGAGACTGAAGTGGTACCAGAACTGTGGGGTGGTTGCTAGGCAACTGTCTGTTCTGTCTTACCTAATTGCTACCTCAGTGATAGCACAGAAAGTGAGGTCAGGAAGGCCGGGGACCTCTCCTTGCCGCAGGCTGCAACTACTCAAGCATGGTTAAGGGGAAATTGTGGAGAGCAGAATGAATATCGTACAAGCTTGGAAAACGGTCTGAGGGGCTCTGGCACAATTCTGCCACGGAAGTTAAAGCTGGTTTAGTCCTATAAGCTGGCAGCACAGGAAAGTGCCACTGTCTGCGGTATTCCAAGCTCTTTGGAGGAAGAGATAGACAGAACTGTGAGAATGCTTTTTTACTTAACAAAAAGAATCATAGAATCTCAAGGGCCATCTAGTCCATCCCCTGCCATTGCAGGAAAAGCAGACATGCCATTGTGGTCCTCTCTGAAGTCGGATTACTGCCTCTTCCAGCCAATCTATTTTCTGTTCACTGGATGGGGCCTCAAAGAGATGGCCTCAAGGAGGAACCATAAGATATACTTGCACACAAACATGCACATGCTTAACCCAATATGGCCATTACAGGATGTTCTAGCTAGATTGTACAAAGACATAAGCACTGAAGCCAGTCTTAAACCCTGTTTGGGCATTGAAAAAGTACAGAGGGGGGCATATGGAGACCCCTTTTGAGTATTCAAAAACATGTAGGAGTAAGGTAGCTGGAACAGTGCCATGTTCCCCACCCCATTTATTTTTGTTTTGTTTTTCAAATACACAAGTAAGTCTCAAATATCCCTCTCCACATGTTTCTCAAAATGTACGCAGACAGTGTTGGGACGCACATGTTGCCCACATCATCAGTATCCTCCACTAGCACCATCCTAAACCTTCCTGTGTTGAGCGAGGTCTGACATGGGATTCATGTATATATGGCTGAATGCACTTAGGTGTGAGAGAATTTCCTTTGATTTGTTTTTGTTTAAAAGGCCTCAAAATTTACAGTTTTCTTCCTTAATTTGATGGAAAGTACTTAAGATTTTAAGGTTGAATGGTGGGGAGGACAGTGAAACTGACAAATTCACCCATTCATTCCAGGCAAAAGCTTTGAGTGCTTACCTTTCGAAAGTCTAGCTTCGAATCTCTGCATATTCAGCCATGTTTGTGGTGCTGAATTAGAGTTGCCTCCACTGGTGAGCAGGACACTTTCCCTGCGATTTGGAACAATAGCTGCTAAGGAGAGAGTGAGAGCAAGAGTGACTAGAGTAGGAGCAAAATAACTAGAGGAGGATTTCAGAGACTGACAACTCTGAAGATTTCATATTTTAAATACTTTCCCATTGCATTTTGGAAACAAACTGACAGTTTATAATCTGTGTTTAATCTCAGTTTTGCCATTATTTGAATTTTCCCATTCCTGAAATTTGAATTTTCAATCTCTTCATCCCAGGGCTTTCTTGAGAAAGAGTGGTCCAGGGCTACATCTTCGTTTCAGGTCCCTTCCCTGGGACCAGTGCAATAGTGGTCAGAGTCTCAGGAAATCCAGTTTCTACTCCCTGCTCAGTCAAGAAGCTGATCGAGTGACTTTGGGGTAGGTACTGAATCTTCTACCAATTTTACTCACAATGTTGGTATGAAAATATTGGAGAGAAGGAATTTAATGTAAGCTTCCTTGTGTTCCTTGTAAGAAAAAGAGAGAAATATAACAAGAACAAATGTCTCAGTATACTTAGTGTGGATTGCTACTATTAGAACAGCCTATGGCTGCAACCTAGAGGGCCGGCATGGTTTCGTAGTTTGCATGTTGGACTAGGACTCTGGAGACCAGCATTTGCATCTCTGCTTCACCACAGAAACCCACTGGGTAACATCAGAGGAGGATAATGCAAATCCTCTCTGAAGAAATATTGCTAAGAAAAGCCCATGATAGGAAACCCTAAGGTGAACCTATCATGGGTTTTGCTTGGCAACATTTATTGGCAGCTTGAAGGCACACAACAAGAACCGTGGCTGTAACCACTTTACTTTGTCATAACTAAAGCACACTAGTACCATCAAGAATTTGTTTTATAGTATTTATTCATTACGTTTATGGGCCTCAGGTTGCTGTAATTTGGACATAAATGAGCGAGCAGCTATGCAGGAACTGCCAACATTGATATGATCCCCTCTACATATGAATCTCCTATTGTATATAAGGCCTGGGGAAAATACACCTTGTGCCCTTCCCCACAAAACAACAACAACACTGTACTTCATCTATATCCCATAAATAAATTCAGAGTGTGTAGCCAGATTTCAAGTTTACCTTTGCAATCCAGTTGCAATGTAGTTGCCTGTCAGATTTTATGCAAAAATGTTAAAGTGCAACATAATCGGTAGAAAGTATTTATAAAATGAAGAAATAAAAGAAAAGAAATGGATATTAATGATGGAGCCTAAATTTTTCTACTTGTAGATAAGATTTATCAAGTTCAATCAGCTAATTTTGAAGGAAGGAAGTATAGGAATGCAGCCTAAGTGTATGGTAAAATATTTATCACTAAGCTAAACAGCAAAATTGAAGGAATTTAATGGCAAAACATTTGAGATTTTTTTAAAAAATTGTACAAGTCAGAGTTGCCTCTGAGGTGATGCCCTTCCAAAGTACTGAAAAGCTTTTATCTGAAAAGATACATTTGCAGCCATCCTACCATCAGAAAGCAAGCAATTAGCTGTACACAGAATGAACATTAGCTGTTCCTAAACAAGCTTCATTGAAAGGAATAGAAGTGATCTAGCTGCTGAATTATGTTGGAGGGTTTGTCCCTGATGGAAATGACTCATGTACTTTCCTGCTGGGGTTCAGCAGTGGCTGGTGGCTCCCATTATCAATAGGGTGGTGAATCCAGTTAAAGGTTTTAGCTTGTTTATTGATGGAGCTATCCAAGGTGCTGAAGCCTATCCCCTCAAATAATTTCAGCACCTTGGAGAGCTTCTCCAAGGTCCCAACTAAAACTCAAGAGGGTGTTAACTGCCCCACTGACATGGGATCCATGAGCCATCACTGAGGTTGGTAGTCACAATCTCATGTCTATCCAAAAAGGGCAGTACAGCATTATTTGGGAAGTAACTGCCACAGCTTTCACCTCTCCTGCTTAAAGTTTCTGGGAGAGGTCTGAATTTGTCCTTGGGTAAATTACACCTTTCCAAGCTGGTAAAATGTTGCTGCACAGAGTGTACAATAAACAAATGAAGACTATCAATATCTGAATTGGATGTTTTCAAAAACTTGACCTGTAGGAGCATCTCTTCCTCCTATACAGTATGTTGTAGAGATTTCAGGGACTAGGACGCTTGGAGACCAGAGTTCCAATCCCTCCTCTGCCACGGAAACCCACTGGCAAACTCCCTCTGAACAAATCTTGGCTAGATAATCCCATGATAGGTTCCGCTTAGGGTTGCCATCAGCTATAAATTACTTGAAGCCAGACAACAACAGCTCTGCCTCTCCCTTGTTAATACTCACAAAGACCCACTGCTTTTAAAGGTGAGAAACAGGGTGCTCACACATCCCTATTAGGGATTGCACTGCAAGCAGCCATAGATACAGTTCCCATAAATACCATACCCAGGTTAGCTTCAGAGAGGCAAAAAGTTGCATTCCCCTTGGTTAGGTCTCTAACACCCATTTGTCCCCAATACCCCTGTCAAAAGCCTGACAAACCACATACAACTCTTTCAACATATTGATGGGTTAGAAACTAATGAGGTTTAAAAATAACAACATCATGATCATCCTGGAGTGCACTGATGAGACAAGGTACATCAACCAAATGTCCCTATTCACACTGGAATTCAGCTAGGGCAGAGAGGCTGACACGCCTACTTTGACAGTGCTGTCTTGTTATGAATCATTCCCAACTGGAGACAGGAGAGATCATCAATGAACAGCAGCTCAAGCTTGAAAGGATCCTTTGATGGTAAGTTCTGAAAATGGCATGCATAATGCCTGAAGTGGGCTACCGGCACGCCAAGGGACTTTGCCCTCTTCCCTTATGGACCTGTCAGAAGTTTGTTTTGTTTTCTTTTTTATGTTTTTTCCCTTGTTGCTTGCAACACATCAGCCCTTTCCCTGCTTTCTCTTTCTGTGTTTTCCCCATGCTGCACTAGTGATGAATAATTTACCAGTACGAAGACAAAGAGAAGTGTCACTGGGCTCATCCTTCATAAGCTTGTCACATGGACAAGAGGCATCAGTGCCATTATTTGTGTGGTGGGGGGAAAATGAACATGGAGACACTACAAAGCTATTCCAGCTTCTTCAGTAAATGGGGACAAGAGAAGAGTGTGCCAGAATGGTGGCACAGGTAAATGAAATTAAGGCAAGTCTCACTGACAATTTCTATCTGATTTCAGCAATGTATATCAATTTAAAGTAGACTTTACAGAATTTGGAAATTTCAGTTTCATTCTCAGTGAAGATGGTGTGAATTCTATTATCCTCTTGTTCTGTTGCTGTTTCTTCTTACTCCTCCCTTCTTTGCACTGAATGCTATTTATTTTATTTATTTGACAATTCAGCTACTCAACTTGCTGGTGCTATACTTTATTGTGATTTTTATTCTAGTCTCTTTAGGCAGTCTGTTATACGGTGAAGCTCCCAGCTAATCAAGCTTCAAGTAACAAAAGTGATGGATGCTATTAAAATTATAGCTGCTTTTTAAAAAGCCCAAGGACGTGAGCGTTATTTTCCACTCATATTACCCTTTCTTTTTTTCAAAGAGTTGTTTGCAATTATTTTTTTCCTATATTTATTCTTGCTTTTAGGTTCAATAGTTTTACTCACACAGTCTTCTCTGTTCATAATGGTTTTAACCACACATCAAGGCCAAAATGACTTGTCATACACATTATTATTTTTTTTAAAAAACAGTCCTGTTGTATAAATACAGGGAAGCATGTTGGTTTCTTCATTTAACAGAAAATCCTCATTGGCCAGGACTCATAATTAGATAGAGGTGGAACCGTACTCGCATGAAGTTATGGAAGTGTGCTTTTATCAGAGGCATTGACTGCATCCAGCAGACCATAATGCTAATTTAACACATACAGATAGAAAAGACTCATGAGAGGTGATCCCTCATGAAACAGTCTCAAGACTCACATAGTTGTGGTATGAATGTGTGTGATATTGCTGGCACATAGGCAGAGGTGGATGATATGTGGGTCTTTCCCATTGGCTGCCACCTCCCTGAATGTATACAAACATCCTTTCCCATGTCCACACAGTTCCAGTGTTAATGCATATATCATAGTGTCAGCCCTAGGGGGTACTATTACAGAGATATAACTGTGTCTAAAGTCAGACCCATTCTGATGGTGCCATTAACTGGTTGTTGTTGCTGTTCTCATTTGCTGTGAAGTCAGGTTCAGCTTTTGGTGACCCTCTGAATTAGAAACGCCCAAGAGCTGCAGTCATCAAAAGCAATACTCTGCTCTTAGAAAGTCAGGACCATGGCCTCCTTGACTGGACAGTGGACTGATGGATAGATGAGTGGACGGATGGTACTGAAAGGCTCAGAGATATAAAGAATTGTTTCATATCTTCCTTACTCATTGCCAGACCAACCAGAACCAAACATTAAAGGTGAAAATAGAAATGCATCTTTCATTGGGCTGATTTCTGAATATTCACATTTTGCTTTGAGGTTAAACAGAGGTCTTCATCAAACAGAAACATGAGGTTGTTAACAGTGCAATACTATGCTTATCTTTTCAGAGGCTATTTCCACTATGTTTCATGGGATTTACTTCCAGGTAAGTGAAAGCAGGATTGCTGCCTGTATCTTAACTGTATGCAGAGCTCCATTTCACTTACCTTACCATGAATTTACTTTCCCAGATCTTTCTTCCATTTGTAAATAGCCTGTGCATCTAAACGACTCAAGGGGAAAAAAAAGAGGAGGGTGGAGAGAATCTGCTTCATACTGAAGAATACTCTCTTTAATTCAGTCTTTGCCATTAATCTTTTGTCAGCTTTTACATACTGCAATGATGCTGCTGTAAATCATAAATCCCATCATGGAACCATTCTCAGTGGAATCTACTTCACTACAGATTTAAACAGCTGCTTTAAAAGTTAAACTCCTAACCCTTCCCAGCTCCCTCCAGCTTTTCCATGCATCTTTTGGAAAGAATCTGAAAGGCCATGTTTTATAGCCCGTGCCTGCATTTGCTCACACTTTACTATTTGTCAATTAGCAAGGTCAAAGAGAACTCCCCTTAGGAAGGTTTGAAACAACACTCTCCCTTCTGGTTTTAATATACTACATTGGTGTCTGTACTATCTCCTTCTGCATAGCCACAGATCTCCCATTTGCCTTTTTAATCCTGCTTCACTAATTAATGGCCAAAACTGTTACAGAGTATTCTTCTGTAAAATGAATGAAGGGTATCCTTTTGGAAAACATGAAATCTCTGGATTAGAAAAGAAACCATTGGGTTTATAGATTTTGAGCCAAAGAGATTCAAACTGGGCACAAAAAGCTATTTATACAAAATTAGAGTTGTGTAGGATAGAGAATACGGAAACATATTCAGTGCAAGCGTACTTCGAGCTGTGAAGTGTGAATAATCAGATTTTAGTCCAAGATTCAGGAGGTTGTTTTTTGTTTTGTTTTTTCTGTACTCTTTAATTGTACACAGGATAGATGCAGTCTGTGCTCTGGAATCCTCAAGTAGAACAGGGGATGCATCTGGGAAAAGGAATGCATTTGAACAGTGTGCATAGAAAAATGTGCACATTGCAAGTTTGTGTGTGAAAAACATTGCTAAGCATGATTTAATCAATGGAAGGAATGCATACATGAAATGCATACAATATAAAACATCAGCAGAATCATGAATCCATTTGAAAATGTACAGAAAGGAATAGATCTGGCAACTTGAAGGCAACCCAAAGGAATGTGTTACATTAGTCATTGGTTATCTGAGGAAGGGTTGCCTCTTAAACTAGGTCCTAAGCCAGTCAGAGCTGCACATGAACTAGCAGAAGAGAGACACTGTGCAAGCAGTTTGGCCAATGGCCAGTCCTACTTTTTGAATGGCTATGTTATATGATGCTCCAGGCAGGAGTGTGATCAGTCTGTACTCTAGTCTTCTGTACAAACACATTCCTGAACAGTAGTGAAACCTGGGCATTCGCATATAAATCTAGAAGTACACCTCAATTGTTAACCTGAATTTTCAAGGGGCATATGACCCCATCTAACACTTTCTGGACCTTGTCTTGATCAACCTCTCAACTGATGAGAAGACTTTCTTGTCTGTATTAAGCTTCGTTAGCTTTCATGGAGTCCATCATCAGACACTTTTTCAGAATCAGAAAAGCCTCCTTGGATTTAGATGGAGAGACAGAGATTGTTAGAGTACACCTCAAGACCACACAAAAGAAGGGATGAGCTACGTTTTTCATCAGTTTTCTTTGCAAGGGCTTTTTAAAAAACTACTTTTGTGTACATCAGCCTCCTTCTTTGTCTTCTAACTCCACATCATTCTTGTAATTTACCAGGATCTCACCATTTGCCAGCCTTCTCATCCTCACCTTGCCATTTTCAAGACAATTTTTGTGAGGAAACACGCCCATTCCCTCCTGATACAAGATGTGAGGGGCATCTTTTTATGTTGAGAATCCATTATACAGTGAGCCACTTGGGAAAATAGTATAGAGATATCATAAATCAATAAACAAATCTGCTTGCAGAAATGATTTGGAGTAGGGAAACAGTTTGTAGACTAAGAGCTTCCCTCCTGCTGTTTCTCTGCTCAAAAATGCTCCACATAAGCTGCTTTTCTTCTATTTATTTTAAGGTTTCACAAGCTCCAGATATGTAGGTCATCCCTCAGGGTGCTTCCACATGAGGCATTTGTCATACAATCACCTTGCCTCAGTCAGAGAATTTTAGAAGATGATGTCATCTTACAGTTGCAAGCTTCCTATACTTTCCCCACCATTTCTTCCATAAGTTTTCATTCTGTGAATATTGTCTCAGGATAAAAGACAAAATAGCTGCACAATGTGCTTTGATTTGTCGTGCTAGGAGCTGCACATGAGAAATGGTTTATGTCCTGATTTCTAAATGATACTAATTAGAGGTATAGCAATGACCACTGTTAATACTTCCACACTTGCTCTGTCATTGTTGAGGCACTTTCAACAAGCTTCATTCAGATATAGCATCAACATTCCAACCACCACTATATTAATTTAATTTTATTTATAACCTGCCTTTCTCCCAAAATGGGATTCATGGTGGCTAGCTTGAGGAGGTGCACCACTGGCAAGCTAATGCTACATCTCGACAGTGGGGAAAAAGTGTGTTTAAATGTGATGAGGTGTGAATTGAGCACTTAGTCACAACAATCATCTTCTGAAATAAATTAGGTGGAGAGACGAAACCATGTAATGAGACAAAGACAGTGGATCTGAACTCCAATATCCCATAACACTCTACCCTTTACATTACATTGCTTCTTACCTGAGCCACATAACATAACGCGAGAAAGTAATTTATGAAATCAGTGTGTTACTTGGCAGATTTTTCCCTTTTACAGAGAACATACAAGTGCCTTGGTACCTTGGGTCATGAACAATTCTTTATGCTTTTATCCATTCAGGTTGTCATTATATCTAGCTGTGTAATGAGATCCTTTTAAGATTTTCATTCAGTTTAAATATGGAAACAATGAGACACACACATTTCTGTTTTGTTTGGGTGGTATTCCCTTCCTATAGATCTATGACACTTGCATATCCATTTGTTGTATCAGCTTTGTAGAAACCGGTGTGTGTGTGCGCATGTGTGTGCACGTTTTAACTGTCCAGTCTGGGGAATTTTCTCTCTGGATGTCTGCCATCAGTGTACTTGTTAGAAAGCCCAGTTCTTTTTGTATAAATATCAACCTTTCTACACAGGAAAGGGTGGGCAAAATCCATATGTTATTCCATGGGCTTCAACAGCACCAGTACAAATGATAGATTTACCCCACTGTATTTCAATGTGCAGACATTAGAAACAGAATCATTTCCCTACTAGAGGAAACAGTCAACATCTTATTTGCATCCATGCATATCAACAATGCAATTAGGACACACTTCTCTGAGAATTAGATTCAGATGGTAATTAAAGAATTGTGTTATGAATTTTAATTTGGCATTAGGGAAGTAAATTATTCTGTATTGCTCTGTTCTCACAGTTTGGGCAGAATACATTATCCTGTTCTTACTGAGACCTTGGAATTTTTTTTTAAAAAAAATCAGAAACTGAGTCCTGATGTCCTTAAAGTCTAATTGTGTGGAAGGCAATGAGTCACATAAAACATCTGACATAGATTCAAAGTAAAACAGCAGTGGCTGCCACTGGTTTGATTCTCTCGCACCTCTTGGAGAAAGCATCAGTGGGGATTGAGTGACAGCAACTCAAAAGCTCTAATCAAAGGAGCATATACTTAAAAGGTCACTTTTTAAAAGGCTGGCGAAGAAATAAAGTTTTGCATAATAATCAAAAGTCAACATTGTTCAAATGATTTTCAGTGATCCTGTGCCAAGAAAGGGAAAATGGCCTTAAGTCTGGAGGAGGGGGAGAATATGCAACTCATTCTTTTCTCTCTTTTACTTCTCCTTTCCCTTTTCCCTGTCTTTTGTTTTTCCCCAGCACTGAAATGTAGACTTTAAGCTCCTTCAGGCACTTCCTCCTCACTTCAAAATAAATATGAAGAAACCTGCTCAGTAGGGATACCGTGAGCCATTCAAGCCATTTAAGCACCCCTGTCTGAATTACAGACTCACAGAATGGAATCACAGAATCATAGGCCTTTTTCGCACCTTACCTGTTCCCAGCAGCGTCCTGTGAAGATCCTGGCAGCAGCTCTGCCAGGAGGGGAGCATGACAGGAGTGCTCCCCTTCGTACCGGCAGCCTCCATAATCCAGGAAGCATCATGACCCCTCCTCTTCCTGCCGCAGTGCGGCCAGGTACTTTTCCAGGCTGCGCTGGGTAGGAAGCACACCCACTGTGCTTCTGGACCCTCCACACACACACAGGTAAGTGTGGAATGTCAGTGCAATTGCGGGTCACTGACAAGGAAAAACTGTCAATGATTTACCCCATGACTGCACCACCTGGGGAATGGGAGAAGGGCGGGACGTGATGATATCATGCATAACCGTCATTGCAGTCCCATCCCTATGGCGAGATGACAACATCCTGCGAAAAGGGCCGTAGTGTTGGAAAGAGCTTTTTAGGCCATTAAGTCTAAGTCCCTTCCCATGCTCAGTGCAGACAATCTAGCTAGACCATCTCCAGCAAGTAGCTGTCTAGCTTCTATTTGATGATGTCCAGATGTTCTTAGGTAATTGATTGCCAAACCACTCTTACCATTAAAATGTTCCTTCTAATGTTCCATCAAAGGGCCTTTCCACACTACACTGTAATAATGCTATTATTCCACTTTCAATATCCTGTGGAATTCTAGGGTTTGTAGTTTACTAAGGGCAAAGAGCTCTCTGGCTGAGAATTCTAAATGGCTCTCCCTAAACTGCAGATCACAGGATTCCAAGGATGTTGAAAGTGAAATAATAGCACTATAACAATGTAGTATGGAAAGGCCCAAAATCTACCCTCCTAAAATTTAAAAACATTAGACCTGGTCCTACCATCTGAAATTACTTGCTGAGCATGCTCTAGGTCGATTTCCTGCATTAGGCAGGAGATTAGACTCAACAATTGAGGCCTCTTTCAATTCTATGGTTCTATAATTATACCTCTTGTGGCAGCCCTAACATAGAACAAACTTAGTTGAAAAGCCAGAGATTCAAATCAAAATTTTTGAGAATTAAGTATCCAAATCCCTGGAACTCGGATGGATGGTTCTGTTTCTCTGACATAATTTCTTTTTAAAAACATTTCAAATTCTTTCCATCTAGAATGTGAAGAAATTCTGTAACTTATCTTTACAAAAAACCCTAAATAATATTCATAGCCATTCACAATCCACCATCACAATCTCAATAATGTATGAAATCAACCATTCTCATTCACTCTTTATACTGGTCATTGACCAAAATAAACATATGTATATATCCAGTCTGATCTTACAAAGAACTATGTGACAATTTTATCTCCCTTAGTCCTAACAAAGCAACATACACACAAAGCCAAGCAGGTTCAGAGGCCAAGATCGCAAAAAGGAGGTGTGGGGGTGGTTTAAAGTGAAAAGTAATCTTTTAAATTGGAGGAAAGGCCTATTTTTCATTTTGCTTCACATTGTATTCCTCTCCCATCAGTTACATTTGATAGCTATAGCATGGGGGAGGGGAGGGGAGGAGAACAGTTTGTCCTTTAATAAAAACCACTGGATTTATTGCTTATGGAAGGTACTAACCTCTGATAGCCCTGGAGTCTTAGAGCTAGTGACCCTCTACAATCTATCCTTACATCACTTCCAATAACTTTGACCTATTAGCTGCCTCATTGAAAAGCTAAGTTGAAACATCTGTGCAGTGATAAAAGGTGGCAGCATTCTTTGCTTGTGCTCAGTGTGTCTAGGTTGGTGCAGGTGTGTTTTATGTAACTAATACCTTATTGCAGTATTGATAATCACAGCCATCCAGCATCTCATTTCCTCCCTGCAAGTTAGAAGTCATCTATGATGAGGCATCATAGAAAGAGTGTCAAGTGTTTTTACTGGAGCAAAGATTGATTTCCTGGTATTAACTTGAATAAGAGATCTTGTGTATTGGAGTTAGCAAACTTTGCATGCCTATACTCCCTGGCTGTTAGATTGCATGTCACTTTCTAAGAGTTTAGGCACAGTATGTTTATTGTGACTTCCTGCTTGTTTGTTTGTTTGTTTGTATGTTTGTTCACACCCATTCTCTTCCTGCATCATATGGCCTTACTTTGCTCTCTGCGGTCTCATGTGCCTTCATACCTTTCTTTCTCTCCCCCTCCCCCAAGCATATGTGACAAGACCCTCTCAAGGGTGAGATGCTCCAACTTTCCAGATACCATGTAGTGGTTTTTCTTTTCTTATCTTTCTTCAAGAAAATGAACCTGTGTTGATTATGCACAAGTATTTGTGAGTAAAACTACCCTTATACACCTTGTGAGGATGATTAAGGCCTTTCTGTAAGATGACACTCTCGTGAGTCATTCCACACAATCCCAGCAGTGCCTCTGCCAAAATGGAAGTGTGCTCCCAATGCTCCTCCACACACAGCTGGCTACCTGTGGAAGAGAGTACGATGGACACACTCCATTCTTCTGGACTGCAGCCGGCCTTATTCCCATGCTGCAGTAAGTGAGGAAGTATGTAGACTGAATTCCCAGCCCTTCTGCATGGCCGGCTGCAATAGGAGGCTCACACGATTGGGGGTCGTTGATAGAGTTTGTCCATTAATATAGTCTGCAATCATGCCAGCTGGTGACACAAGAAAGGCGGGACTGTGACAACATCATGAGGAAGTGTTGTTGTGGTCCTGCTCCTCTCACGTCCTCATGCTGGGACACCATTATCATGTTGAAAGGGCCTACGTTTGTTTTCTTTCTCTGCTAGACTTTGTGGGAGGTGATGGTGTGGGCTGCTAAACTTTCAGCTTCTGCCTAGTGCATTAGCTACTGTGCTTGAGTGATTTACTACAGTCTTTCATACTTTCCAGTACTGTAGACCATATTTACACTGTTGCCTTTCTTTTATGTGTTGGTAGGTTTCATGTGAAAATTTGGTGTCAAGTATATCTCAACATTTGAGCATTTAAAAATATGGGCTGGCATCCTGTTAGTGAGTCAGTCAGACTTATGCCATTGCAACTCACTATTTTGATAGCTGGAATTCTGTTCTGTCATGCAATGACCAAAATATCCCTCAATAACCAACTTGTAACTCGTGCAGCCCCTCAACACCTCCCTTTGCATTTTGTTTGAGAGTGGGGTGCATCCAGCTATTTTCCTTTAGCTGAGAGGTTGCAGGGATGCCATTTGCAGGGACATCTGGAAGACCACTGTAAGCCTCTGCTGACACCTGTCACAGTATGTCCAGCTAAAGGAAAATGGCTGGAGACATCCACTCTGATTCCCCTGCGCTCTAACACAGAAATTGCCATTTTGGAAGTGCTGTACTTCTTGCAAGGTGGGCTTAGTAGGGTAGCATTGGGAGATGTAGCTACAGAGACATACCTAGATAATACCTGTATGTTTCCCAATGCAAGATCTCAGCCACAGGTTATCATCCAAAGAAAAGTGGTAGGTAAAGGGACCAAGGGAATGCAAACACAGCTAACAGATGTTGCCTCCCTTTTTTCTGGCCAAAAACAAGAGGTTTCCAAGAGTGACAATTCATTTTTTAAACAGGCTGCCAGCCACTACTGTCTAATATTTTTCATAATGCGAGTTTTTCATGTCATAAGTGGATAGGCTTGAAATCCCAATTTTTCAAGCCAAAAGAGGATCCCAGAGGCAGAAAATTTTTCCCTACACCTGCCACAAAGGTGTACTTACTGAAGGGGCACAAAATGAGAGCAATATCTCTCCAAACGTATTTTGTCCCCTCAAATGAAGGTGTCCTTTAGTACCCAAATCTCTAGCATGGCACGGCAATAACTTAATGCTTGAGCAGCACATTTAGAAATAGAGTTTAGGCAGCCAAAGAAAAGGGCCAGACAAAGGTACCAAGGGAATGTGTACACAGAAAATAGAAGAGTGATGTGATAGAAGAAAATAGAAGAGAGATGTGAACAATTTTCAATGTCTCACTGGCTGAAATGCTAGAAATTTGGGAAACTGAAGGAAAATTTCTTTGGAGGTTGAATTCTTATAGGCAGGGCAATGCCCACATTGTGCCACCCCTCCCCATAGCTACACCTCTGTAAAGCAGTCCACCCCCAATGTACAAGGTGACAAGCAAAGTCTGTATGAAGCAACCTCAAACACAGAAAACTGTCTTATATCAGGATGGACAATTTGTTCATCTAGTCTTGGACACTAATGTCCAGCAGCATTTCTACTATCTCACAGGGAGGAAGAGATCTTTCCATCACCTGTTATATGATCTTTCCAGAGACTGACTCTAGGAACTTCTGAGCTTGACCATGTGTCCATCTTGCAGTCCATCTTTAGAGAGTGCAATAATCTACTTGAAAGCATCCTTTGTTTCAGGAGCTGTTAATGTCTACAGTAGGCCCTTCACATTCATGGGGGATATGTGCAGGGAACCCCCATGCAAGTGAAATAACTGTGAATAACTCCCCCCAGGACATCTCCTTCCCTGAACATGTGCCCACAACAGCCATCGCCAGCAGTGGGCAGGAGATGGGAGGGGGAAAATCTTTCCTCCCTTTAGTCCTCCCCCCTTCCCCTGCTGCTGGGGTGATCACTCCCAGAGCTGCCGGCAGGAAGATGACAAACAGGAGGAAAACATCTTTTCCTCCCACTTCACCATCTCCCCCGCCCGCCCCCCTCGCTGGCAGGCAGATGGCGAGCCTGATCACACTGGCAGCGGCCAAGGGTGTAGAGAACAGGCAACTGCCCATCCAGCTCATCTCTGCAGGCTGCCTCCAAAGCGCCTGCATGAGCAGCAGTGAGCATGCAGAGAATGGGCAATCGCCCACTCTGTACACCCCTGCTGGTTGCTGCCAGTGCACCTGCATGGCAGCCATGCAGAGAACAGGTGATCTCCTACTCTGCACGTCCCTGCAGGCCACTTCCGGAGTGCCCACAGCGGCTGTGGTGGAGGGCATCCAGAGAAGGAGCAATGATCTTTCCCCCTACCTGCCCCTGGTAAAAGGCCAGGGAACTGGAGGGGGAGATGGGGGAGGCAAACCCACCCCACGAATAATCAAATCTATGAAAGTGAAACCCACGAATGTGGAGGGAGAACTGTAGTTTAAAGCCAAAGAACCCTAAGAAGAAAGTGCTGGAGCTGTCCATCAGCAGTCAGTACCTAGACAGCAGCTCTAGCAATTTCTAAGTTCATATATATCAATAAATTAGCATACACCAATTTTAAGCAAACATGGACCTTCTCTTTTTCATGATATTTCTGCTTTATTAAACATTTTAGATGACAATACACAAAGAGTATTCTTTATCAATGAACTGGGAGCAGCAAATGACCCCTTCTGCTTGGAGCAGCAAGTAACCAGTTGCTGCTGGGATTTTACATCGTTTTTGCTATAACAGATTAAAATGGCTGAATCTCCTCACCTGAAAAATGTTGAACTGAGAACTAAAACATTTTAAAGACCAGAAACTGCATGTTCACACCACTGCATTTTTTTTTTAGTTCCAGAGCAAGATCTTTGTAGAAGCGAAGATCTATTTGTCTGAAACGTTTGGTGAGATTTACATTCTCAGCTATTAAGCATTTACGCTGATTGTTTATCTCCAAAGAGTTGATGTATTCTGCCTCCATACACACCATCCCTGTTTCTCAGCCAGGGTGCAAACAAACATATGCCTCACCAAGCTCCCCATTATTGTGCGATACCAACTGCAAAACACATATGAATCCAGTGTGTTCATTGTGTGACTGTCAGGTTTGTGAGCACTTCTGAGAGTATTTGCCCTTTCCCTCACCACATTCTTTGGGTGTTGAATAAACAGAATAGAACATCCAAGGAGAGGGTTATCATGTTCCTCATCCGCCTACATTATATGATAACAGCTTTTTGTATCCTTCTCCCCTTACAGACAGACTCTGCTGCTCCCTAAAGATCCTGCTATGTCCACTTTGCTAGTCACCTTTTATTTTTAAAAGTACCAAGGACAGACTCTGAAGCAGAAAGATTCCAGGTTCTTCCAAAATAATTCTCAACACATTCCTCATTAGGCATCTGTTTATTCCAAAACATACACACACACAGGGGAAAAAATTAGATAACACTTTTCTGGCTCACTAAATGTGTTCGACTTAGTAAATATGGTACTCGATTTTCAACTGATTCTACCATCTGTCAGCAAACTTAGTGCTTTCAACAGGGTTTCAGTTTTTTGTTTTTTGTTTCCTGGTGGCAGGAAAATCTGATTTTTTTCCCTTTGTTCCTTTCTTTAAAGATAGATTTTATTATGATGTTCAGCAGAAAAAAATATAGAAGAGAAATTAATCCTCAAAATATACATCGCATGCAGAGGATTGGTAAAGCAAGTTTCAATGAGGATTACCGTATAGATTCTATTGCACAGCAGTTCTGTACACAGTTACAGCAAGGCTCACGTCTCAGGCTTGTTTTTAATGAGATCCAGTTACCACGAGGCAAGCTTTCAACCACTAGTTTTAGTGTGATGCACTTTTCTTTTCAATGCCCCCCTTTTGAACCTTGAAAAGTGCTGGTTGAACAGATTAATGGGAACATTAGTATAGGTCCACAACATTATAGGAAGGCATATTCCCATCCTGGTGAGTATATATTTGTATTTAGGGATAGCATCAAGTGTAAAATGGTCTTCAGGTATAGCTGGAATGGGAAAGTGAAAAAGAGAGAGAATTCATGTGTTTAAATTATTACGCTATGGGCTGGGTTTGCACATATGCATACATCATTTGATTTTGCATTGTTGCAAACCATAGTGCTTTAGGTGATATGGAAGTTTTACCTCCTGTGGTCATTGAGCACCTAGCTTGTGGGTAAGATGAAGAAAAGACAAATGCAGGAGAGAGTATGCTAATACAACTGTCTTGTGGATAAACTACATCTCAAAAGGGTTTTGAAGAGGACTGCAACACCTATTAATATAAATGTTTTGTTCTGATCAATATTTTAATAACAGAGGTATGTGTGAATCTGGTTCTCTAGGGCTTCCAATCTGACCCTCTGGGCTTCCCAAGATGAGCATGCTTTCTTCCCCGTGACAACAGCATTTAGTGGATTTCCAGATTTTATATATATTTTTCCCCTACATTCTTGTAAGGTTGGGTTGCCTCTGGTCAGATTAAGTTTCTGTCTGCAAGAGCTGTCCTCTAAATTTTGCTGGTGTTCCTGGTCTTGACTTTTTGTCTCTTGCCCATGTGGCCTCAGAACTTCTCTGAAACTGAATTAGGCTCTTGGCTGAAAGAGTTTCACCATCCTTGATTAAAAAAAGATTTGTGGCTAAAATACAAATAAAATTAAAAAAAAAGATTTATGGCTTCTTCTGTCTACTTTTATCCTATCTCCTTTTCTTTCCATCTTTACCTTGCTTCCACCATCAGTATAACTACACTTCAGTAACCAATAGGAACCTGGCCAAAGAGGCTCCCAATAGGAAAATAATTCAGATCACTCTTACTACGTGTTTCAGTGTGTAACTACTCCACACTAAGGTTTTCTTGGCAGGATTTATTCAGGCCACTGGCTTCCTCTAAGGCTGAGAGAGAGTGACTTGCTCAAGTGGGTTTCCATGCCTGAATGATGATCCTAATACTGGTGTCCCAGAGTCCTAGCCCAGTATTCAAAACCCTACACCACAATCTCTTCTTTATTGTTTTCAAAGGGGTAGCTATGTTAATCTGGTCTAGAAAAACAGCAATCTTGTAGTGCCTTCAAGTCTATGAAATAGAATTTTAGCATAAGCTTTCATGGATTACAGTCCACTTTTTCAGATGCAACAAATATTAAAATTCACCTGTAAGCACTCAGGACATGGATTGTCAATCCAGGAAGTCTCATGCTGAAATATTAGGTGGCACAAGACTCCTTGCTGTTTTACTGTTCCATGCAATATTATAGGTTGTTCTGTGATAATTTACTTCCAGCTTGACAACTGATTGTCAAGATGCCATTGCTGTGAAGCATGGAAAAGTAAAGTAGTAAAAATGAACAGCCAATTTAACCCTCTGCTAATTCCCTTTCCCTCTTTGGTAATTTTTATTTGAGTCCAATTTATTAACTCAAATGTATCTAGAGAGTAAATCCACTTCTCCCCTACCCCAAATCCTTCTGAGTTTTTAAAACATAATAATCTGGTTCCTTAGTAATTTGTACCAACATTTTTATACTGGAAGGATTTTAATGAAACTCCATGATCTTGTGTAGCATAATAGGACTATCTAATGAAAACATATGAAGTATGTGTTTCATAATTACCTCAGACAGCTCATTTTGAGGTACTTCCTGCTTAAATCCCTAAATTCCTATCTTCTTGCATTGTAAACATTTTTGTTCCTATCTCATCAATCAGAGTTATGTAAATTATGTTGGGCAAGGGGCACAATTAGATTTCTCCCTTCCAAACACACACACACACATAGACACAGACCTGTTTTCACCTCCTTCAATGTAAATCAAGGCTCTCTTCTCAGAAATATGCTAACTTATAGGGAGGGGGCAATTAAGACTCTCCTTTTTAAATATGCCTGAAAACTCACAGTTTAATATGAAATTGCAAAGAGCCCTGGAAAGACTATTGGGGCATTTTTATTGCACTAATAGATATTTAATTATTTGGGAAACACAGCTTTGGAAGAAACCCTCCCCAGTGTTTCAATGTAGCAGATGAATATGAAGGATATTCATGATCCATGGAGCATAGTTTGAGTTATAGTTACTAGTAATGAGAGATATGTTCTGCTGAGTTCAATGGAGCTTAATAGGAATGGGAATACACACTCATTTTGCAAGCCAATGTACACTTACCTGGGAGTTAGTCCCATTGAACTCAAACAGTGAGATTGTACCGCTCGACCGCAATCCTACACACCCTTGCCTGAGGACAAATACTGTCAAACTCAGTTGGTCTTACTCCTGAGTAGAAATGTACAAGAAGATGCTGCTCATGTCCTCCCTTGTTGTTCCTTGGGCATGATTCGCATATACCTGTGTATCATTCCTCTACTCTTTTATTGTTCACTTGCTGACATGCAGCTAAACATAAGAACTCAAGACTATTTGCTACCACATTCATTGGTGGTAGAAGTGAATGGGGTATCTTTATAAAGGGACATCTTTTATTCTTTTTCAGGCTGTAAGTGCCACTGGCAAGCAGCTCAACAACAGCTACAGTATTTTTCCTTTTTAATCCAGTTAGTATGGATACTTCCTCTTCTACCACTTCCCAAACTACGTTAAAATAGCAAGATTTTGTCTTGTTATACAATCATACTGATAATAGCAGCTGCCACCAGGAACTGGCTTCTGCCACAGCTGGTAAAATGTTTGAAAGGGAAAAAAAAAGGGAAAAGAATGAAACTTTGGTCTATCCATCTATTTAAGATCCACAGACCCTCTCTAAAACTGCTTATTAAAAAAGAGCCCTGAAATCTCCCACACACACTCACTGCAGTCTTTTATTAGTCCACCCCACCCCCCCTAAAAAATGAAAACAAACATTTATAACCTTCTATTTTAATTGATTCCTATTATGAACTGATCTCTCTAATCCTATGAAAACAAGATCTGAGTGTGACAGGGCCATAATCAACACTTGAACTACAAATGTCTTTGAGTCTACTCAACTGTAACATTTTCTTCCCAAAGCCTTCTGAGTCACAGTTTTTAGTTTAACTCAGGAGACAACATGAACAGCCTTCTTGTTGCATCAAGGATGAAATTAGTCATCAGTGGATTTATTTCAACCACTAACAATTCCCCAATACACTTTCTGTGGGTGTCATTCTATTTCTGCAAGTTTGAGCTTCTCCTTCTTCCAATAATTCAGTTTCAGGAGTATTCAAATGTACCTGCTTGTCCTCCTTTGCTTCTGTAACTGGAAAAAGAGCTCTTCATTGAGAAAGGAAGAAAAAGTAGGAAGAAAAAGTATATAACTAGCAATACTATTTTTCTATACATACAGTCTACATTCTGTTTTCCTTTCCTATCTCCTGCCTTTTCCTCAGTTATGTACTGTCAACAGTGTGTCACAATTTGCAGGCAGTATGCCCAACGTCATAGCTCTGCTACCAAGCAGATTTTTCTCTCTCTTTCAGGAGGCCTAAAGAAGCGCAACTGCTGTCCCTTAGAGCAGTGGTTCTCAGACTTTGGTTCTCCTAGTGTTTTGGACTTGAATTCCCAGAATCTTCAGCTATCTTGCCCAAGTTGAGGGATTCTGGGAGCCAAACTTCACCATACCTGGAATATTGAAGACTGTGAGGTGTTGCACACTACACTGTTATAGTGCTATTAATCCATTTTCAACATCCTATGGAATCCTGGGATTTGCAGTTTAGGGACAGCCATTTAGAATTCTCAGCCAGAGAGCTCTTTGGCCTCAGTAAACTACAAACCCCATAAATCCACAGGACGTTGAAAATGGAATAACAGCACTGTAACATTATAGTACAGAAAGGCCCTGATAACCACTGCTTTAAAGTTCTCCTTTCTTAAAGGAAATGCTTGAGATCACAAACTATTCATCTTCTCTTTTGTATAAGTCTTGTTTGATCACATTACAGCATATTTTGCATTTTCATATTCTAAGAAGGCTAAGCTGAAATCCTCCCCACAAGTACACAAACCAATTCACTGTTGAAAAAGCAGAAGATACATTTTGCCAGTCACTGAGCAGCTTGAAATGGAGTAAGTGTTTTAGCATAAGGGGATTACCCATAGCAGCAATCTTCCAAGTGACAAGCAAGGTGAGCATTTATTCATCTATACACATGGATTTATAAACCGCTTGCAACAACAGACTTCAAGGTAATCTACACAAATCATAAAAATAGACAATATAAAACCAATACATAAAATCAGGGTTCTGCACATACAGCTCCATGGGAATAAAAACACATGGTAGATTAGCTTTATTTACTTACATAAATAAATCTGCATTCAAATGCTCCTAAAAAGAATTGTCTGTGCATTATTCCACATATTCAGCACTAGCATGCTACATATCCCAATCAAAACAGCTGCAGAATAGACTTTGGGCCCCTATGGCATTGTCAGAAGTCTCACTAGATAACCTCCAAGACCAAATGGCTTTAATGGGAAGAAGGCAAATCCTATTCCCCAAATGTTTAGAGCTTTACATGTTAGCAATAAAAACTTTTAAACTCTGATCAGTGGCAAGTAAGGCAGCCAGTGCATTTCCTTCAAAAGAAGTATAGTATATTCGTGATAGGTCACCCCACTCAACTATTTAACCAAAGGATTCTGTACTAGTTGTGACTTCCAGACCAACTTTAAGGATAGTCCAATATAAAATACATTGCAGTAATGCCATCTTGAGGCCGCCAGTGCCTGGGCCACTGTACTGAAGCTCCGTTGGTCCAAGAATGACCATAGCTCATGTACCACCTGAGCCTTCAATGACAAAGATGGAATCTGAAATAACTACTGATGGAATACCTGATCTCTCAGAGGGAGTGAGACCTCATCCACAACAAGGAGACTCCCATTCTCCTGAATGTGGATGACATTCATTCATAAGTGCTCCTTTTTGCCATAATTTAGCTTCAGCCTTATTGATTCTTGCATGGCTGGCATTTTAATATGAGCTGAAGGAAAATAAACTCCTAGGCCAACATTCTGTTGAGATTCAGCACAGTAGAACGCATCAGTGACATACATGCACAGCAGTCCACAGAGGTCCTGGAGGCAGCCAACCCAACAGTGGCACAGGAAATCCTAGCATCTGGCTAGGAGGTTCCTGATACACCAATCAGTCAGCAATACAGCCAGTCAGCAATTAGGTTATTGTATGGTAGAGCTGTACCCAGCAGATGTTGTACTGGCAAGCAATTCACTTCTGCAAGTAGGTACTGGGAAAAGTGGAACCGCTAGCACAATCCTCCAGTTGTACTAGTGTAATGGCTCAACAGGATCTCAGATCTTCTTTCTTCCTACTTCCAATAGCTTTCAAATCCACTTCAGGGTAACCTCCCAGAGAACTTCCAACACTTGTCTATGAAGTACCCCGGCACCTAAGCACCTACCTACCTACCTACCTTCCTTTGTTATCTCATCTTTCTCTCAACAAAGGCAGCTTACAAGAAGAGTAAAATTAGGTAACACTAAAAATCTGACAATACAAAAATCCTACAGTTGAATTAGCTATCATGTAAAAATGAACTTGAACTCCTAGTACAACAAAAGCAAGATGAACTTGAACTCCTAGTACAATGAAATAAGTACAATTTGACAGGCATCACTGATACCTGGTGGGATGAGTCTCATGATTGGAATATAGGAATAAAGGGGTATGGCCTATTTTGTAAAAATAGACCAAACAAGAAAAGAGGAGGAGTAGCCTTGTATGTCAAGGATGTTTTCACCTGTGAAGAGATCCATGACTTAAACCCAGAAAGCCAGGTCGAGAGCACCTGGGTAAGAATTAAGGGAGCAAGAAACAATAGGGATATTGTGGTGGGGGTTTACTACAGACCTCCAACCCAGACTTAGGACTTTGATGACGCCTTTCTCAACCAAATGACTGCACATTCAAAAAGGAGAGATAAAGTAATAATAGGAGATTTCAATTACCCGGATATATGCTGGCAGTCAAACTCTGCCAAGACAGCAAGGTCCAGCAAGTTTCTTGCTGGTCTTGCAGACAATTTCATAGTCCAGAAGGTAGAAGAGGTCACAAGGGGATCAAATATTCTAGATCTGATCCTGACCAACAGGGATGACCTTGTTAATGAGGTAGAAGTGGTTGGATCTTTAGGGGGGAGTGACCATGCCCTATTGGAATTTGGTATTCAGTGGGAAGGAGAAGATAAGTGTAGCCAGACACTCATCTTAGATTTTAAAAAAGCGGACTTCTGTAAACTTAGGGAGCTGCTGGCTGGAATTCCGTGGTCAAGAATAGTGAAAGGGAAAGGAGTTCAGGAGGCATGGGAGTTCCTTAAAAGGGAGATACTGAAGGCATAGTCTAAAACTGTGCCAGTAAGGAGGAAAAATGGAAGGCATCTGAAGAAACCAGAATGGTTGACTAAAGAACTCTCAGCTGAGCTAAGTGTTAAGCGAAACATGTACAGGAAATGGAAGAAGGGGAAACCGCCAAAGAAGAATTTAAGCAAGTAGCCAGGAGATGTACGGAGGAGGTCAGAAAAGCTAAAGCACAGAACGAACTTAGGCTGACCAGAGACATTAAAAACAATAAAAAGGGCTTTTTAAAGTATGTCCGCAGCAAAAGGAAAAAGAAGGAGACGATAGGGTCGCTGCGCAGAGAAGATGGCGAATTACTAACAGGGGGAAGAGAAAAGGCAGAACTACTTAACACTTCCTTTGCCTCAGTTTTTTCCCAGAAGGATACAAGCACTCAACCTGGCGGTTGGGGAGCAGGTGAGGAAGCAGGGGAAATGAGGCACATAATAGTTCGAGGTAGAGGTACAGGAATATCTGGCCACACTGGATGAATTCAGGTCTCCAGGGCCAGATGAATTGCATCCTAGGATATTAAAAGAACTGGTAGAAGTCATTTCGGAACCGCTTGCTATAATCTTTGAGAAATCTTGGAGGACAGGAGAAGTTCCAGCAGACTGGAAGAGGGCAAATGTTGTCCCCATCTGCAAGAAGGGAAAAAAGAGGACCCAAATAATTATCGCCCAGTCAGCCTGACATCAGTACCCGGAAAGATCCTGGAGCAGATCATTAAGCAGTCAGTTTCTAATCACTTAGAAAGCAATGCAGTAATCACGAGAAGTCAACATGGATTTCTCAAAAATAAGTCATGCCAGACTAATCTTATCCCTTTTTATGATAGAGTTACTAGCTTGATAGATGAAGGGAATGCTGTGGATGTAGCATATCTCAATTTCAGTAAGGCCTTTGACAAATTTCCCCATGACATTCTTGCAAAGAAGCTAGTAAAATGCAGGCTGGACAGGGCTACTGTTAGTTGGATTTGTAATTGACCGACTGAACCCAAAGGGTGATCACCAATGGCTGCTTTTCATCCTGGAGAGAAGTGACTAGAGGGGTGTCACAGGGTTCTGTCCTGGGCCCAGTGCTGTTCAATATTTTTATCACTGATTTGGATGAAGGAATAGAGGGCATGCTGATCAAATTTGCAGATGACACCAAATTGGGAGGGGTTGCTAATACGCCAGAGGACAGGATCAAAATTCAAAATGACCTGGATAGACTGGAGAGCTGGGCCAAGGCTAACAAAATGAAATTCAACAGAGAGAAGTGTAAGGTCCTACACTTAGGCAGAAAAAATGGAATACAGAAATATAGGATGGGGGACACATGGCTGGATAGCAGTATGTGTGAAAGGGATCTAGGAGTCTTCATAGACCACAAGCTGAACATGAGTCAGCAGTGTGATGCGGCAGCCAAGAAAGCCAATGCAATTCTCGGCTGCATCAATAGGAGTATGGTGTCTAGATCGAGGGAGGTACTGGTACCAATCTACTCTGCTTTGGTTAGACCTCATCTTGAATACTGTGTCCAGTTCTGGGCACCTCAATTGAAGAAGGACATGGTCAAGCTGGAGCAAGTCCAGGGGAAGGCCACCAAAATGGTGAGAGGCCTGGAAGCCATGCCCTATGAGGATAGACTTAGAGAGCTGGGGATGTTTAGTCTGCAGAAGAGAAGGTTAAGAGGGGACATGATAGCCATGTTTAAATATTTGAAGGGATGCCATGTAGAGGAAGGAGAGGGCTTGTTTTCTGCTGCTCCAGAGACCAGGGCAAGGAGCAATGGATTCAAGCTGCAGGAAAGGAGATTCCACCTGAACCTCAGGAAGAACTTCCTGACAGTCAGGGCTGTCCGGCAGTGGAATGTGCTGCCTCGGAGTGTAGTGGAGTCTCCTTCCTTGGAAGTTTTTAAGCAGAGGCTAGATGCCTATCTGTTGGGAGTGCTTCGAGGGTGTTCCTGCATAGCAGGGGGTTGGACTGCATGGTCCATGTGGTCTCATCCAACTCTACATTTCTATGATTCTATGAAAAATACACACAGTTCAAATTAGTATAAAATCACTTAAAAGCCATAATAATAAATTTAACATGCAGCACACAAACCCCATTTAAAGCCTTTTCGTGCAACCCGTTCATCATCAAATACCTGTTTAAACAAAAAGGTCATTACCTGCTGGTGAAAGGAGAGGGGAGAGAGAGAAAGGCCCAGCCAAGGCCATTTCTGCACTACACTCTTATAGCGTGATTATTCCACTTTTCAATATCTTATGGAATCCTGGGGTTTGCAGTTTAGGAAGGGGCCCTTCCCTAAACTGCAAATCCCAGGATTCCACAGACTGTTGCAATCACGCTATAAGAATGTAGTGCAGAAATGGCCCAAGTCTCTTGTGTGAATTCCACAGCCCTCTCTTATATCCTCTCCAGACACACCCATGAGGATGGTGAAAAAGAAAACCCTACCTGAAGAATCTTAAGAATCAGAGAGACTGGTATAGGGAGATGCAATCTTTCATATATATACAGTTCTCCTCTCACATTTGTGGATTTGACTTTCACAAATTTGATTATTCGTGAGGTGCCCACTTGCCTACTCTCCCCCCCATTCTCTCCTTCCCATTCCCTGGCCTTCTGCCCAGTTGCACTACCTTGCCAAAAAGCAAGTGAATGAGAGGTGGAAAAGTTCGTGGGCACACAAGACTTTCCCCCTTAACTCTCCAGCCTTCCATCCTCTCCACTTTCCTCCTCTCCTGGCACAGCAAAAAGGAAGCCCATGCTGCTGGTGGCAGGCAGGAGAGTGGGGAGGAGACCTTCCTTCCTCTCCACTCTTCTGCCCCTCACCCATGCAGGCATGCAGGAAGAAGTAAGTCTGTGTGGGTGGCAGCAGGCAGGAGACTGCAAGGAGGAAGACCTTCCTTGCGCTCTACTCTCCTGTTTGTTCCTGTGCAGGCATGCAAAAAGAAGGCAAAGCACTCAGGAAGTCAGACAGGAGATGGGAGGGGAAGAGGGTTTCCCCCTGCACTCTTTTGCCTTTCCCCTGGCCAGATGCAAAAAGAAGGCAGGAGGAGAGAGGGGAAAGCACTCGGGGGGGGGGTTATTTGCTATTTTTGATTTTCACAAGACGTCTGTGCCCTGAACTGTCACAAAAGTCAAGGGGCCACTGTAATTGCACTCTATGAGAGCCAGTATGGCATAGTGGTTTGCCTGTTAGAACTCAACTCTAGAGACCAGGATCTGGCTCTCCATTCTGCCATGGAAACCCACTGGGTGATCTTGGGCAAATCACTCTCTCAGCTTCAAAAGAAGGCAAAGGCAAAATCCCTCTGTAAAGCCCTGCTTTGGTGCTCCCCAATATCAGTATAGTTTGGATGGGCACCATACTCAATTGACACCATATTGGATTGGCAACATGTGTTCAATTCACTCTAATATCAAATTCAAGCCTGAGAGGTGACCAGGAGGGCAAACCAAGAGAGGGAAAATTCTGACTGTGAATGTGAGAAAGAAAGGCTGGGCAGCCAAGACACCTTCCAGGCATGACTGGGCCATTTCTCAGGCAAATAGATGCTGTTCCTGTGGATAATACGATTGAGTAGAAGCTGGAATTTCTCAGGGAACACAATTGTGAGAAGCCCACCAGGACACTGATTGACAGATACTCATCCCCTGTGCACCTGGACTCCTTCCTCTTCCCTTGTGGCACTCACAATGGACAGTTATTACAACACACATTATGTTTTTGTCATCCAAATACTGCGAACATTAGTGGGTTGATAGTCCATTGTCTATGCTGCAACTCCCATTGTTCCACGTGTGGAACACGTATCTTCTACCACCACAGGCTATTTTTTGGGTACAAATACCTCTGATTCCAGGATGCCCAGTGCAGTCTCTTGAAGGTCTACCCATCACTCTGTCCATCTGGCTCCTGAACGAGAACTGTCCTCAGGTCCTACCTAAGCCAAGCCACATTCCAGCTCTTCTCTACTCTTCTGAACTGGTAATTATAATGAAAACCCCTCAGCCTCTCTATCCATAATTCTTCCTCCCTTTATCTTTCAATTAGGTCTTGTGTGAATATTTGACTGTTTGTATCTTGTGTGCATGAATGAGTGAATTCCCCTCAATAAAACACATTTTTAGTTTACTTTTGAAACTCTGGCTGGTTCTTTTCCTGCATGAGCCTGTAAACATTGGTAGAAGGGTCTCATTAAGTTACCCTTCTTTTGCAAGCCTCCTCTTTGAGTTAATTAATTCCCCGCTTTTGCAAGGAGATACTGGTATCACAGGGTGGCCCTCGTGGCACCTACATTTTGGGGTAACACCTCTGAACAAATGTTGCCATGAAACCCCTGTGATAGTTTCCCCTTAGGGTCATCATAAATCAGAAATGACCTGAAGGCAGAGAACAACAACAACAGATACTCTAGTCTATGGTCATACAGCAGTAACTCTTTGGAAGCTATATTTCCCAAGATACAGAAACTTGGTTCACAGTGGAGTTGAAGTAGCCAACTGTTAAACTGTAGGGAGTGTTAAACTGTAGGGAGGGCAGAAGGAAACTTTTCTCCTTTTCTGCTTCATTTCTGCAACTAATATCAGAGTAGCAATCAAGAGAATTGAAGGGGTTGGAGACTCACAGGAAGAGACCGGGGAAGGTACTGGACTCCCTTCACATATATATAGGTTTGGAATATAAACTCAGCACTTTTGTTGTTTCTTTGTTTAGAAAATAGCCCAGTTTGCCAAGCCGAGCTATGAACTGAACCAGCAAACTAGTGCAAAATGGAAAAAGAATAGAAAAAGAGCCAGTCTGCAAATCCTCCAAAGCATTTCATTTAAGTGAATTTGCTTCATTAAAGGAACAATATTGACTGGATTACCATCACTTGGCTGCAAGAGAGAAACTATTTTTATTTCTAAGGTTATTCTGGTAAGTAATACTGTGATAGGCAGATTGGACAGAAACAGGTATGTGAAGTATCTCTGGGCGATTTGGAAAGTGCAGGTTATGATAGCTGTTCCCATAAATCAGCCACAGATGAGGTCATTGCGTTTCTCAAGGGTCGAGTGAAACCCACCAGTCCAGCTTCATAGATCTGATAATTCCCTGAAAGGGATAGTAAGTAATTATCTCATTGGGCTTCCCAGATGCAGGCTTCAATCACTGAGGTTAGGCACAGCCCACCAGTGAGGTCTTGACAGTATTGGGGCTCTGGGTTATGTTAGCTGTACACCACAATACCTATCAGACATGCATTTTCAAGTGATTTATAGGACAGTCTTAAGACTTTTATCATTAGTGAAACATAAATAGAGCGGTATGGTTCTCTTCAAGCTGAAAAATGGTAAGCAAGACCAAGAAAAAAGATTCTAATATATCCCATTTAATCCAGGCATGTGGAAGATGCACAGTGCTAGAAATGATGGATTTAAAAAAATGGGGGAGGTGTCTGTCCTTATTGACTGTGTGTGATATAAATTCCCAAATTATAGAATTAAATTAGGGAGTAACAGATCCCATTCTAATGTCTATTCACACACAGACCAGTGTAACATATTTATACTGCATTGAGTATCTCCAGCATCAGCACTCACATGTGAATCCTACCAATCTGAAAGGAGAGGCGTGAATGCAACATTCCAAAATATATACAATTTCAAATATTACCAATAACATAAACAATGCATATGTCATTTGTTTAAAACATATACTCCATTTTCATGTGCTTACAATGTGTGCTCCATCCATTTACTCAAGATTGTTTCACCTTAGGAAAAAAGGGCCAGATTAAGCCATTTTGATATGTATGTCACCCACAGAGAAAAAGGTACAGATAGGATAGATTTGAAAAAGGATTGTAAAGTAGGAAAACTGAGAGAGGGAGAAAATGTTGCCAAGAAACAGCGGTCCTGAAAACAACAACTAAAAATGAGTTGCATAAAGATGCCTTCATGTTTCATGACAATCATATCTAATTAGGTTAAGTGTTCTATTTAATAATTCACTGTGTAATGAGATAGAGTAATGGGATTTGTCAAAGATGAAACTACTGTAGTATATAATACATGGTAGCTATTTTAAGCACATTTACAAATTACAAGATCAATAGATTTAAAAGGCACGCATGGCTCATGTTATATTGCTGGTTAATGCCCTATCCTTTGGATTATTATAAGAATGGAGTGTGATTTTTTTCCTCTTAACCTTTCTCCATGTGGGTACTGGCCTGGGTTTGTTAGTGGATAGCTTTCACCCATGTTCACGTTGGAGGGGAATCAGAGAACCATGGACGCTTAAACCCTCCCTAGCCAAAAAAACAAAATCGGCAGTACATAATCTTAGGAGTTCATTATAGCCTTGAGCATACTGTTTTGCATCCCAGATTAAAGGATTTTCAAAACTAACTGTGATTGTCTTGTCACGGTTGAACTAGATATTAGTTGGCTGAGCTGAGTATCAAATATGGGAAATTAGTTGCCATTAAAGGCTTGCTTCAGGCAGTTCATTTCTCATCAGCCAAGCTGTGTGAGCCTCCTGCTGTGGACAGTGAACATTAGCTTACTAAATACTATTGCTAATCAGATGCTGCTTTGCTAACGGATGTTCCCA
The DNA here is from genome assembly GCA_948472985.1 of Iguana delicatissima. NCBI lineage: Eukaryota > Metazoa > Chordata > Lepidosauria > Squamata > Iguanidae > Iguana > Iguana delicatissima. The sequence goes on from CAOKZL010000911.1 coordinate 296,169, forward strand.
AATTTAAGGAGGAAGGGAGAGAAAGGCAACAAAGTCTGCAGGGGGTGAAATTAATATGCTTCCGGTTATCCAAAAGGTTAATGCAATCTCTTCTCTTGATGCCTATTTAAAAAGGTGCATATTTGAACAGCTAGAGGTATATTCTCCCAACTCTTAAAAAAAAGAGAAAGCCATCCTACATACAGATAATCAGGAAAAAAATGGATATGAAGAATGGGCTAGAGACCAACACAATATATTGAAAGTTAGCGGCTGCCATTGGTTTATACCAGAGAAGCAGGAAAAGTTGAAATGACGTTATGGACAAAACATGAGCAACTAACACCAGACTTCTTGCTCTCACCAAGAGGCTGCTGACTTCTAGCATTCCTTTCCTCCATAAAACCGAATATTCCTCACTGAGTCAAAAAAGGGACATGGTTACCACGGACACTGATGAACGCAGTATCAGGACAGAAGGAACTGAGCATCATTGACTTTTAGGAAAGGCAGAATGAGAAGCACTGCTGGGAAAGTAACGCGCAGGGTGGGCTGGCAGAGGGAAATGGAAATAACTTACTACAATTAACTAGTTACTTGTAATACTTTTTCCAATATCAGATATGTCTAAGTTTTGTTACAGCTATGACTTAAATAAAGAAGGACAGTGGCACTCATTTTCTGGTGAAACTATAATTTTGCAGTTACATGCATAGTTATAGGTGCAGGCCGGACAAAATGGTGGGACAGGAATATCGCAGACTTCCAGAGCTGGCTCACAGTATGCCTTGGAGAGCTTCCTTTTGCTCTGTTGAATGCATTGAGGGGGAATGGGAGTAGAATATATTTTGTCCCACAGTCCAGTGGCTTGGTAGCACACCAATGTTTTTAAAATAGCTTTCTGATCCTTTTGAGAAATCAGAGTTACTTAAAAAAAATAGCTCTTACAGTAACTCGCTACTTTGTGGGGCCTTGAAACTATAACTAAGTGATCACTTTTTAAAGGAAGCTTCCAAACTTAGAATTGGATGCATCTTTTGTATTACAATTTGATTCTGCAATATTTGGGGGTGAGGGGAGGGTATTCCTGAAGCAGCTTATTGCACTGCTGAATGGCCTTTTCAACAGAATATGAAAATCAATCAGCCTCAGATTCTGTTGCATTTCTCTGAAACCCCCTTGGATTTTTTTTCCTCTCCTTGTTTCATACTTATCAGGAGGCCGGAGGTGGGAATCCACATAGAAATCTCTGACCATTTTTTCCTAATGTGAGCATTTTGTGTGTGTATGGTGTTTGACATGGTTTGCAGGCCACTTTGAGCCTCATTTTTAGAAAGACAGTGGTGTATAAATGAATGAATAACAACAATATCATTAACAACAACACACATTCTCCCATTGGCTGAAGTGCATTTGTTTATTTTTCCAATTGCACACACTTTTAAACCATTTACATTATAACATATGTACATTGTTATGTGCCCATTATCTCTCCAAAACACCCAATTAGCTTTGCAACTGCACACTCTGAAGATGAGGCATGTTCCTTCTCACATCATCTCTTGGGAGGTGCAAAATGACTCTTTTTGGATTCCGTTGAATCCAAGTAAATTCTTTTAGCAATGCAGTTTTTCCTTACTTTCAACCAGAATGTCTTCCCAGTGCTAGATTTATTTTGGCTTGTTTTGTTTGTTTGTTGTTTTACATTCAGGGATTGAATGAAACAGCTCAGCTATATTTAGAAATTGTTTGGATACAAGACTGCCTGGGTTTTTATTGCTGCCATTGCCACTGTGTTGTTTGGAGATTATGCTACCATTTTATGACCTTTTTTTTTTAATGACCGTCTTAAAACATTGTGGTTTTTTTTATATTGTTTTCATTATTATTGTTATTTTAAAAGCTGTCACAGCTCTGAAAACACATGAATCATATTTCCTCTGTTTCTGAAGTTGAGGCCGTGAGTCCCATTGCTAAAGTAGTCAAAATGGCACCAGCCAGATGCAGGAGGGAGGTAACAGAAAGCATAAGGCAGGGCAGGAATCATAAGGCCCTTCAGCTTTTGTTGGACTGCCTCTCCTTGCAACTCTGGCCAGCAAAGGTAATGGTGAAGAATTGTGGAAAATGCATACTCTCCAACTGTCCTAGTTTGGCAAGGATACTTTTGATCTTCTGTTGTTCCACTTTTTCAGCTCCTTTTAAAATGTCCCAGTTTCTCTCTCCTCCTTCTCATTTATCCAAAGCTTACTCCAGTTCTGCAAACTGAGTTTAAAGTGAAGTAGTTTGCATTGGGAGTGGGGGAGGAGGTGTGGAGAAAAGAGGAGAGCAGAAATGTTCTCATAGCAAAAGCAGAGGCATATCTAAGGTAGGGCAAGGGATGCAGCTGCCTCAGCGCCAATGCCGGGGTGGCATGAAAAAATCCTCCAAAGATTAACCATGGCGGAGCAGGAGAAGGAGGAGAAAGAAGAGGCAGGAAGGGGGATGGTGCTGCCACAGCGACGTCTTCCTCAATCTGAGGAGCCTCTTGCCATGTTCTGTTTTGCTGGGCTTGTACCAGAGGACACTAGAGAAGGAGGGAGGGGGACAGCACAGCCCCCACCATTCAGATCTATCAGACTCAAGACTTACTGAATTGTCCCGTTAATTTAAATGAGAACTAAGTGCAAGTAGTTTAGAAAGTGTTTAGTGAAATATTTGTGGGTGCAGAGTTCTTACATCTACATTAGCTATGAGTTGTCTGAGAGGACTGTATTTTTCACTGTACAATCTGTGTAAAATCTACCTCCCAGCTCCTTACATTTCAATTAAAACCCATATGATAAGACTGTAAGGTAACTCTTCTTGGAAAAAAATTTTTTCCAGATTACAAGACCAGGCTAGTTTTCCCAGATCTCAAATTCTGGACCCTCTTGTCCATTCGTCAAGGCAAGGTGGAGTAGCCCTTCAAAATTACATCTATCTGTTTATCTATCTATCTATCATCTATCAGATTGCCTGTTGATTTATGGCAATCCCATGAATTTCACAGGATTATCTTAGGCAAGGAATATATAGACATGGTTTTGCTCTGATGCCTTTAGGGTATTTAAGCTATCTATGTATCTATCTGTCCTCTATCTCTATATATTTTGTGGCTGAAGGCTGTTCTCAAGCAGCTATTATAAACTTTTCTGTTCAAAAGAGCTTGCATGGATTGGAAAACATTCTTTGGTAGGGCAACAAGTCTCATGAATTCTTAAAATCAGCGATTGCACAGTTGTTAAAAACAGTACTTGGCAAAGTGTGGTTTGTTTTTTTTCCTGTTTGATGCAAGGTTGGAAAAACTAATTTCCAACCAGGGAAATGCTTTCTCATTTATTAGACTTAATGTTTATTTTTGGAAGGTTGTGCTCAGAGCAACTGTAGTTGATGCTTCATTTCTCAGGCTTAATGACATCATCAGGACCTGCCCCCACAGTGAAATCATGAAAGGCTGCTCTGAGGTCTTGAAATCCCTGAGTAAGGGATACTCCTACCCTTGCATGCCTGGTCAGAGACCTGATAAAGCAGGAGACTTCAGCACAGCCTAAAACTCTAGTATGGCAGCATCCCTGCCCCCACCAAAAGCCCTTCCAGTGATCCCAACATCCTTCTCCGCATCTGCAAGTATTTTCTTTCCCATCTAAAAGTGTTGACATTCTTCTCCTCAGAAACGTTTTGCAAACGTGTTGGTGCTCAATCCTCTCCTCTCTTCTCAGCTGACTCTACTGCATTCAGACTGCTTTTGCACTTTGAACGCAGTTTGCAGCAGTTGAAGAAAGTTGCACACAAAGAAGGAAAGTGGGAGAAGGAAAGAGAAGCTGGGACATTTTGAAAGCAGCTGAAAAAGTGGGATGACAAAGGATTAATCAGGACTGGCAAATCAAGACAGTTGGAGGGTATGTAATCTTGAATATACCATCAAAAGAAATTCAAGGGTGCTGCGAAAACAAGGCAGAAAAAAATGGATGCATCTTTTATAGGGGAAGAAAACATCCACAAAACTGGAGGGAAGATTTCATTACAAGATTAGGCAACAATCCAGCTAATGGTCCAAGTATACACTGTTCAGGCAAAAAAACAACCATCTTTGTGGGTCAGTTTACGTCCAAAAATCTAGGTCTAATTCAGTTTTACGCTTCTTCGTAAGGTACTGCTCAGGTATGGTTGCCTGTACATATGGTGAATTTATTGAAAGTGTTGCATTAACTTTAAGCGCCTGCTGCTGAGGCTAGACAAACAGTGTCATATGTAGCCTGGAAAAGGAAGTTTGATTATTTGTCTTCTGGTAACACTCTCTTTTCAGGAGCTTCAAAGACAATTGCTTCCTTGCAAACACAAGGCAGATTAAATAAACCACATTTTGTCCTCTTTGCCATCTGCCCTTTGCTTACTTTATTTTAAGCTGCATGACTAAGCTTTATTATCTGACATGATGGGAAGGTGGGCCCTGCTGATTTTCTACTCAGCTCTGTGAGGCTTGTAATGAATCTGAAGACACATAATTGAACAGCAATGGTAGTGGTGGTGGGAGAGGTGAAACAGAGGGACCAAAATCAGAAGTCAGGAACTGTATAATAAATTCTTGCTGTGCCAAATTGTAGGATTTAGACACTGACAAAACAAAACCTCCTCAAAGAAAGTTTGATGATTGAGGAAAAGCATGGCCCTGCACTTTGGGGTGGGGTGGGAGCTATTAGTATGGAAGAGTAGTATTGCAAGAGGAAAAAATCAAAATATGAATGTATGCTAAGAATAAGCTCATATGATCACACATACACAGTTAAGAGAATAAGCAATTACATTTTGGGGGGTAGGGGGTATGCGTACTCTACAATATTTCACAGATGTAAATCAGTACACATGAGGTTAAACAACATCAGAATGAGGTCAATATGTCAAAAGTTCTTAATGAGGAAGTACAGAGCTAGGAGAATCTGCAGTACAGTAGGCCCTCTCCGTTTGCAAGTGTTAGGGGCACAAAATCCCTGCAAAAATAAAAAAAAATTGTGAATAACTCCCCCCCCCATGAACACTCCTCCTCCCTCATTCTTTCTGCTGCTGCAGCCTAGGGAAAAGGCAGAAAAAGTGCGGGGGGGGAAACCTCCCCTCTTCCAGTTCCCTGTGTATTGCCCCATCTCCTGCCTTGTTTCTGCACTCCCGCATGGGTGACAAGCAGAGAGTGGAGGAGAAGGAAGGTTTTTCCCCCTGCACATTTCTGCCAGCACACCCTTTTTTTTCTCTGTGCTTGCATGGGCAGAGGGCAGGGAAGTGCAGGGGAAGTGAAGCTCTTTCTCCCTGCACTCTCCTGCCCACAGGGGCATGCTGGCAGCAGCGCCCATGAACCTTTCTTTCTCCCTGTGCCTGGGCAAAAGGGCAGAGAATGGGGGGGTGAATGGGGAGAATATTATTCACCTCATGAATAATCAAACTTGCAAAAGTCAAATCCACAAATGTGGGAAGAGAACTGTAGTCTTCTTTTGCCTGAGCCATTGGGAAGGGCAAGACTCTGCCCTTCTTCTCTTCTTCCCTCCTGCCAACTACTTTTGCCCTTGGGACTCAGCTTATAGCAACTATGGTAAGCCGAGGACAAAAGGAGAAAGCAGGAAGAGAGAGAAACTGGGACACTTTAAAAGTAGCTGAAGAAGAGGAAATTAATCCAGTTTGAGAGTATGCGATATATTTAAATGCATGTTTAACCTATAACGCCCTTTTTTCCCCTTCTAAACTGATAGTTTCAGAAGCCTTCTCTTTCTTCCCATGAAGCAAGAGAGACAGAGAAAGACAGCACACGCAGGTGGTTAGCAACTGGCTGCCATTATTTTCTTCCCAAAACATGTTGGAATAGTTCTACATCTTCCACCAGAATGTAACACTGTCCCAGTACCAGAGTGAAGGAGAATGATAGAAGCAGTCAATCAGGGACACTGGGATTTTCTCCCTCTTTGTATATGGAAGGTTCCTCAAATAAGGCAAATGTGGTTGCTGGTTTCAGGATTTGCTGCTGTAGTCCTCTTGCATTTGTTTTTGTTTTGTGTTGTTTTTCAATATCCAAACTATGTTTCTATGCTCCTGGACTATTTTCTGGCAATTCCCAGCACCAGCTGCAACATATTATTCCTACCCTTCTGTAGGTTTCTTTTTAATTCCAAAGCATATTGGGACAAAAAAGTATCAATCATTCTCTTCACTTCTTCTCTCTTTCTCTTTCTCTCTCTTTCTCTCTCACATACACACACCAGTGAAATTGCAGATTTGCACTACCAGTATAACTCTAAGAAAATGTTAAAAAATAATGCAGAGAATAATTAATTTGCTCTTCAAAAAACCTTTGGAAGACCCCTAGTACAGATCCAAGAAATCCCTATTAATGGATGGAACCAGTGAACAAGGAGGTGATAAGTAGGAAAATTTTAGTAAAACCCAAGGAGCTCTCTTGTGAGAACTTGTGCCTTTTTTTCTGACCAGTCTGGAAGATCCCATAGATGGAAAGAGAGGAAAGGAAGAAGGCAATGAAGGGTTACTTTCCCTTCACAAATAGTTCAGGGTTCTTCTCTCCCCACCCATCCACTCACCTGCTCTGTACTCCTCTTCTGATGATTTCTCCAAAATCATTAAAACAGGACACTTGTAATTCACACCTAGGAAAGTTGGGTTTCCCCCTCCAAAAAAAAAAAAAAATTTTAAAACAAGATTCTCAAACAGATACTTTGTCATTTATTAGACTTGATGTTTATCATTTGAATGACATGCTCAGAGCAACCACAGTTGACTCCTGAAGTATCAAGCTTAATGACACCACAAGGACCTGCCCCCTGTAACATCACCACGGGGGTCTCTCTCATATCTCAGGTTTTGGCCCTGAACTCTCCAGGCCTAGATGCTCCTACCCTGGCAAGGCTGCTCATAATTTACAGCAACCCTTTGAGAAAATTCATCCTCAGCATAATTAGCAACTTGAGAAGGGGAGAATGGAGAATGTCTCCTCTGTTGCATCCTCATTGCCAGGAAATGAAGGTCTTTGACCAGAGGCAGCCCAGACTCTGGGAGAGGCACTGACACCATCTGCCTGCCCTGCCACGTGTTGCCAGCCATCCTACTTTCTCTGCCTAACAGCGCTCCTCTCTCCCCTTCACCACCTGTTATACTGCCTTATCCTCTTTCTACTGCTTGGCCTCTCCTCTCTTCCCCCATTGCTTCTGCTTGCCTGGTGTCAGACTCTCTGTGGTTTCCAGAGACAACTCTACCAGCAAGCAGTGAGTGAAGCAGCAGCAGAAATGAAGTATCATGAAAGGGTTGCAAACTGTTTGTAACTTTCCTCATCATTATTGTATTTATTATTATTAAGAAGAGGAAGAGGCCCTTATGGAATTTCTTAATACCTGAACTGGTTGTAAATATTACATACCTTTACTGGGAGGGGGATACCATTTGCTGCTCCACCTTCAACAACAATACATCTTGGTCATAGTATTTATTTATTTCCAACATGTACATATTGACTTTCATTTTTTGAAACTCTCAAAGCAGTTCAAAACAAAAAAAAAATAAAACCCAATAAAATAATTCATCTAAGAACTAGAGTTACCAATTAGGAAAGCGAACTGGAAAAATACCAGGGGAAACAAACAGGTGTTCAGGTGACAGTGGAATCACCCAGCATTTGGGCGCTTGTCTAATTTTGATATGGCGCTTCCATGTATTGGGATCAAAAACAGAGAAGGCCCTCTTCCGCACGAGCCTCACGAGACCATAGTACAATAAGCAGAGACTCTCCACTCAGAACATAAGGATCAGGGAAGGCTCTATGGGAGATGGCAGACTCCGATATTCTGCTAACAATGCAGAGAGAGATGCAGGGCAAATTATGACCACCCTATGGTCGCTATATTGCCAACTCTTCAGGCAACAGTTCTGACGAGAAGAAATCAAGAGGTCCTCTTATCTGTGGGATATAACCAGAAAATGTGCATGCCTTAATCCAGTTACCGTCAATGAGTTTGATAACTACTCAGAAATAACTAGTTACAGTTATTTGTAATTAGTCCCTTTCCCCAAATAATAAAAGTATAATATTACAATAGTAACCTAATGAAGAATAACTGCATTATTTTTTCTGGTGTTATCTGTAACTTTAGTTACTTTTACAGGTAAGCGTATGTGGCCTAATGCATGGTGGAGGCAGAATATCACACTCCTCAGGTTCTGGATTGTGCTTTGTCTTGGTTTATTACTTCATTTTCTGTTGTGGAAGGGAGAAGAGTGTGTGTTTTGTACCCCAGGCCAGTGGCTTGGATAATTCAGATGTGCTTTTTAAGGTCTTACCCACACTACACAACTATAGCACTTCGATACTGCTTTAACTCCCATGGCTATATCCTGGGATTTTTCTTGGGGGGGAGGCACTAGAGAGATCTGGGACAGAATTTTAAATACCTCTCACCAAAGTACAAATCTCATGAATCCACAGACTGTGGCAGTTAAAGTGGTATCAAAATGCTATCACTATGGAATGTGAAAGAGAGATAAGTGAACCATAGTATTTTAATTGCTTTTGATAAATGGGGAGTAAAGAGTTGCTTTAAAGTAACTAAATAATAGCAACTAACCAATTGGGGTCCCTTGGACATAGAACTGTAACTAATTACTTTTAAAAAGTAACTTCATAAGTTATGGATATTGATTTGCAATGCCTCCCTTAAAGGAAAGTTTTGCTGTCTCCTCTTCTATTATTAATTTCAGCCCAGTGAATAATCTGTAGCTCTGCACAAAATTTGGACCCTGCTAGCAATCACTTAGTCCTTAATGCCTTCCTTATTTTATTAGCTTTTAGTCCCATCAGATTTGTTTATATCTCCTAAAGTATGCCGGAGCTAGAAGAATAGCTCCTGGGATGTGTAGGCTCTGTGAGGTCTGATGTTTAACATCCCTGTGAACCAAGGTAGATAAGAGCAATCGGGGGACCATCCCAATGTCATATAAGCAATCTAAAATAACAAAATCCAGGCAGAGCAAAGACAGAGTTTCTCCCTCTTGTTTGAAGTAATGAAGAAATGCAGGTCAGAGCCATAAACAAAAAAAGGGAGGAAGCTGGAGACCATGGCTGTCATGCTTTCAGTAGTTTATATATTTCAGATAAGCTTGGCTAAACTGAAAGGTCTGAGCTGCTGCTCTTTTCTGCCAGGAATCATAAGGACTCATACATCCAAGTCCATCTTGATTATGTAACATTTCACCCATTTCTTAAGGTCAGGGGAACGAACAGAAAATAAATAGAGCTCAGCAGATCAGTTGCTAAGGTGGACAGAGATGCTTAGGGCTTTTATGTATTCCAAAGCAGAAGGAATTATTTTGAAATCGTAAAGAACAGTAGTGATATGTGAACTTGTCAGGATTGAGCTCATCATGGTTTTCCAATACTAGGTTTATTCTGGCTTAGATCTACACTGGACTGGAAGCTTTTATTTATTTATTTATTTATTTCCCCCTGCATGGCGATGCATACATATTTCACTGCATTTTTCCCGAAAATGGGCTCTCACTCTCTCTTTCTCTTTTGCATTTTTGTTACATATTTTCCCAAAATGTTTATTGTGCATTTTTCAAATAGCCGTATTTTTTCATATCTCTATTTTTTAAATCCCCTATCATGCCCCTATTGCATGTAAAAAAAATCAGAAATGTATGGCTGTCTGACTCTGCATTCAATTCCAAAAGGCGCAAATTGGATAATCCCACATGAAAATACAAACCCAAGACATTTCTCACCTTTCCTGAATAATAGTTTTTATATTTCACTCTATGTTTTTTTCATTCCCAATGAACTGGATTGCTGGTACAACTCATTTGTAACTAAGGGGAAGTCTGATGGAAGAAGTCTTTTATTCACATATCACCGCCATGCCTTTGTTAGATGTACTGAAATCAATATCCTCTCTCTCATATTGTAATACAGGAATAATTATACAGACCTGCTGTTAAACCAGGGATATAGCTTTGCAACAGGCTGTAGCTGAAGTCTGAATCTGGCAAAGTAAGTGCATATCAAATGGGGCCAGAGGCTGGATGAAGTGGCTGGAAGTCATGAATATTGAAGGTCTTCTAGCAAATCCATGGCAAAGGTGAAAACTGAATGAACGATTTCCTGGGGTGAGTTGCCAGATCTCAGGGCCTGGTCCCTCTTCTCCAGTCCTCAGGCCTCAGGGAGGATTCTCAAGATCAGTGGTTCTCAACCTGTGGGTCCCCAGATGTTTGTGGACTTCAGCTCCCAGAAGCCCCAGCCACTACGGTCAATGCTCAGGGCTTCTGGGAGCTGAAATCCAAAAACATCTGGGGACCCACAGGTTGAGAACCACTGCTCAAGATGAAAAGACTGCCTGGAAAGATTTGTGTACTGGGATGGGAAATGATTCCTGGCATATGTTGGGAACAATGAAACAGTTTTTCATCTTGCAGCTTTGGGACACTTGGCAAATTTCTGTGAAAAGTTGCACAGCTTGCCCAGAAAACTGCAATGTGTGTGTGTGTGTGTGTGTGTGTGTGTGTGTGTGTTTTAAAAATATAAAAACTGTGCAGCTTTCAGCACAGAAACTGGAAACTGACCAGCTTTCCTCATGTGGAGCATTCAAGCCAACAAGGCTTGCAGCTTGAGTCAGCTGGACTTTCTTTTTCTGCCCTGTAACATTCAACCTGGCAAAGCCAATCCATGGAAAGACTGAGAGAATAGGATTTTTGGGGGGGGGGGGGACTAGACTGGCAATGGTCACCTAGAGGACTTTTTCTTCAGTCACTCCAGACTGTGGAATGGCCTGCCAGAAGAGATTCAACAGCTGAATATGCTATCCAAATTTGTAACACCATTGAAGACCAGTCTCTTCCAGCAGGCCTATCCTGATGATTTTAAATTGTGAATTTTAACAATTTTAAATATGTATTGTCTGTTTTTAGGTATTTGTATTATTTTTTTAATTTTGACATGATATACATTTTAACTACTGTTTTAACTGATGTTCTGTTCTTAACTGTTATAAGTTAATCGATTGTTGTCCCCTGGCTCGATCCACGGGGAGAGGCCGGTAAGAGAAAAAATGTTGTTGTTGTTGTCTCAAACTCCTGCACAGTTTTCAAAAACTATGAAGTTTGGTTGTTGTTGTTCTCATCACAACATAAAGTTCCACCAAGAACTTGCAAGAACTTTCATAGTGCCATTTTTCTTCCCACTCAGGTTTCTCCGACTGGACCTCAGTCAGGAAACTGGCAAATTTCCTTTCCACCCTAGTATGCTCTGAGTATATGTTTTCATCATTTATTAGATCTGACCTTTTTATTTCAATGGCATATTCTGCTTAATGCTTAATGACATCACAAAGGGTCCACTTAATGACATTGCAAAAGGTCCATCCATAGTTCTCAGGTTTTAGCCCTGAAATCTCAGGGCTTGCAGTTTTCTGGCCTGGCAGCCCTTTCCTGCATCACAGGAATTGAGAGGGACGTGATCTTTCTTTCTCTCTGCAGCCTGCAGAGCTGCCTGCCACTTGGCTCTGGAGGATTTTCTATCTCATTTTGGGATTTCTGAGGCAGGGCTTACTGCGGGGAAGGATCATTACACACAGACCTCTTGATTCCACTAGATTCTGCTCTTGTACCAGTTAGAAATCCAGCACTGAGTGCTGGTCAGATATCCATACCTTTCTGAACTTATGATGCTATTTGCAAAAGGTGAGTAGATAGAATATGCATACATTTAAAAAATATATGTATGTTGAAAATACTTATGTTTCAAAAAATGTCCACATTTTTTTTAAAAGTGCAAAGAAAATAGGTATGAATTTTTGAGTTGAGTTGGAGGCAAGAGTCTTGCAATCTGATATGAAAGCAAGACAGAACAAGCACAATTTTATCAGCAGCAAAAGTGTAAGACAGAGCTTTATAGATATGCCTTAATCAGAACTTGGGTGGGAAAAAAGTTATCTTTGGACTCTTTATTCTCAGAGCCCCCAGCTAGAATGGCCAGTGGGATTCTGGGAATTATAGCCCCCAAAGTAATTTTTCTAAGCTGTGTCCCTAACCTGTGCAGTGTTCTGTGAAATGTTTCTGTTGGATTAGTAAATTTGAGAGTGGGTGGGTGGATATAATCAGTCCTAGATTTGCCTATATGTAATTGAAGCCTAATTTTGGCATGTGTGAAAGTTCTTTAGGAATAATAATGATGGTGGCGGCGGCGGTTACTTCTAGTACAATGAAAGAAGAAAAATTTAGGGAATAGGAAGTATATATGGCCATTACACCAGGAAAAAATAATCAGAGTAAAAAGTCTAAATAATTGGAAGTTTTCTATAACTGATAGTAATTAAGAGGTTTAGTTTAGAGGGGCTCAGAGTGGATTCTGTTAAAGAAAATGGAAGTTGCTTGTATCTATTATCTGTGGAAAGGAATGAAGAGATTGAAGAGGCCTGGAGTGGGTATCATACCGTTTGAAGAGATACAGAGGGTCATCAAGGAGACTTCTCAATTAATGGGTTAAAACAGGTAAAAATTTAACATAAAGGTCACAGTGGTTTTCCTCAGAACTTGCTTTCAAATAAGGGGTATATTTTATGTTCTCTTTCTTTCTCCTTTTCAACCTGTTTGCAAATGTCCTATGCATATCGGAAGAGCTCATGAATGAATTCCCACCAGCTACATTTTAGTTCAGTCTGGCTTCCAGCTCTTGCCAAATACAAGCCGTGATCTCAGTGGAAGAGATGAACTCCTCGTAGCACCCTGTATCCAGGTGAAGACAAGCTAGATTTACCACAGAAAACAGCTCTGTATGATACTTTGCCGATGTTATGGACACAGAGAAGGAAATTATCTGCACAGCAACCAGGCAACTTCAGCATGGATCAGGTGCTACTTGCTGTCTTATCATCTGTATTCACACATCATATTTTTAGAGAAGTGGCCTGAGGATAAAGAAGGAAAAGGTCCTACATGCAACAAGGCCAAGAGCCAGGATCAAAATGCAGTTATACCAGTCAACCATACAGACAGTAGGATGGCTTCTGTGATCTCCGGAATAAAATTAACATTGTGCATGTGAACCAAAATGCCCTACCACCGCAGAAAGAAGCATAGAAGAGCAGGAGTTCATCCTTCTCATTAAGTTGATATGTGTTCGTAATAACCATAGATAAATCCACACTGCACAGTTATAACACTTTGATACCACTTTAACTGTCACCATTCCTCATGGAATTCTGAGAGCTGGTGAGAAACTTAAGAATTTTCTGCTGTCCTTCAAGGGAATACACTAGAGCTCTCTAGCAGAGAACTCTTAAGTGTCTCACCGAACTACAAATCTCAGTATTTCATATGATGGAACCATGGCAATTAAAGTGCTATCAAACTGCTATAATTATGCTGTGTGGATACGCCACAGCAAGGCCTAATAAATGGAATACGTATTTTCAGGCCATGTGCGAAATAGCTAAACTGCATGTGTCCCTACATATAAAGTACCACTCACCACTTGGCTTGAACTCTATCTGTCATAGAGCCAGTAGTTTTGTAACATGTACAAGAAAGGTATGTTGGCTTAAAATATACATGAGGGATGTTAGAAGATTCCCAATTGCCCTCTCATTAGTATGATTAACAAGAATATTGATTACCTGCTTCTATTGACATATCATATGACTAACTTCTGTTTTGTTAACATCAGTATGAAACTATTATTGCTGAAATCGGAAGTACATTTGTGGCCACTGTGGCCACGACCCCATACACTATAGCCGTGCCTCCCTCCACACACACCAAGCTCCGCCACTGCCGGAAGGAACTGAAACTGACTGATAGTGATAGACTTGTTTGTGAACATTATGATAATTACACACTCCTCTGCTCACCCAGATAGCAGACAGAAGAGTTAGGTAAGAAATAACAAGAAGTCAGTCTTGAGCAAAATATTGACCTTGTTGATGTATGTTTTATTCTGCTTTCCAAATCAAGAAAAGTAGTATAAAAATGTGAAGGTTGAAGAATAAAGTTATCCTTCTGGTTCAACTACTGCTTGTAAGTTGCATTGAATGCAATTCTGATTATCATCAGGATCCTTTGGCCAAAGAAAATTCTTGTGTGTTTTATTGTATTATATACTTGGCATTTCGTGTTGCTGCCACACTTCCTACCCAGTTTCAGAGTTAATCCCAGTTCCATGTCCAACCCATTTGGATAAGGTGAGTACGAAATTTTGTCTCACTCATAGGTGGAAAAAAATGTTAAGTTTTTTTCAAAAAGAATTTACTACAGCTTGCAAATACCTTTATATTTTGGATAAGAAAAAAAACATGAAATAAAAAAAATGAAATGGGGAAGGCGGTTGTATAGGAATGGGGGGCAGAGAGGTGCTTCGCCCCAGGTGGCAATGTTTTTGGGGTGTTCCAGGTCATAGCAATGCCCCCACATGCCCTGGCCATGCCCCCACACACCACAGCCATGCTCCACGCACCATGGGCATGGCCCATGCACTGTGGCCACGACCCCATACACTATAGCCGTGCCCCCCTCCACACACACCAAGCTCCGCCACTGCCGGAAGGAACTGAAACTGACTGATTCACCCATCCAAGCCTATGGCTTTGAGCAGTACCCCAGAAGCATGTTTGATGGGGATGCAATAGAGGGCTTGCTCAGTGGCCTTTCCTAGGGTCTGATACTGCCTAAAAGTTGTGAGCCTTGTCCCAAGCAAATCTGGAGTGTTCCCCAACTGGTTCTGTGTTATTTATCTATTGAAGCAATTGAGTCATTTATTTAAATAAAAAGAATTTTTTAAAAAGTTTTAAAAATTGTAAATCAACTGTCCCATTAAAAACAGCAGTACTTTAAAGCAGAAATATTATACAAAACTCCCAATTTGGACATCACCTCAAGAAGCGTTCAAAATCACCCCAACAAAGCAAGGAAAATTATTAACATATCAAGGCATACTGAAATGGGATGGCGATAAACCTAGAATGAAAACAGCAGAAGAACTGAGGGCTGATGGACATGAATTAAACTGGTTCCCTTGGCAACAACTAAAAGAAAGAGTTCTAATGGATCAAAAACTAGATGGTTTTGAGAGAAAAGAAAATGAACTAGTGTCACTGTTGAAAGAGAATCACAAGAAGAGAATCTCCAGATTTTACAACTTGAGAGAAATGGTGCCAGATATAATAAAAGACACGATGGTTAGATGGGCTCAAAATATGGGGCATCCAATTAAATTAGAAGACTGAGAAAGAGTGTGGAAAGTAGACATAAAATTTACGTCAAATTTAAACTTAAGAGAAAATTTTTATAAGATGTTACATAGATGTTATATGACCCTAGAAAGACTACAAAAAATAACTAAAAATGAGGATGCAAAGTGTTGGAAATGCGATGAAAAGGTGGGCCCTTTCTTTCGTATGTGATGGACTTATCAGATGGCAAGAAAATTTTGGAGGGGGATACATGATGAAAATCAAAAAATTTGTAATGTGAATTTTGAAATGATACCGGAATTTTACTTATTAAATATGATAGGTCAAAATAGGGAGATTAGAAGATACCAGAAGATATTATTGTATTTGTTTACAGCAGCAAACTAACATTTGCTCAACACTGGAAAGAAAAGAAAGAAATCAATTTAGAAGAATGGAAATTAAAGGTACTGGATATGGTAGAGACTGAAAAATTAGCAAACTCTTTGAAAAACAAACCTATCCAGAACTTTGAAAGGGAATGGAAAGGAGTAATGGAATGGTTAAAAATATAAACTTGTTAGAGGATGAAATAGCGAATTTTTTCGTTTTTATAAAAAGTGGAAGATAAGATATAATTTAACTGGAGAAGAAAAACATGGAAGTGGGGGGGATATATATATATCCTGTTATTTCATATGTGTAAAACTTTAATGAAATTCTTTCAAAACAAAAACAGCAGTGGTTTAAAACAGGTTAAAAACATTTAAAACATAATTATTGCATAACTATAAGTACAGCACACACCCCACTAAAAGACCCTCCTGCAACAAGCAGTTAAAAACCCAAAAGCTAACCTAAACAAAAATGTTTATAGCTCCTGGTGGAAGGAAAGCAGAAAGGAGACCAGACTAGCCTCCAGTGTGAGAGAGTGCCACAGCCCAGGAACAGCCACTAAGAAGGTCCTCGCCAAACATGCCTGTGACCTGCAGTGGGTCCAACAGAAAGCTCTCCTCCAAGGGTCTCAAAACTTAGGCCATTTCTGCACTACAGTCTTAGAGTGCTATTATTCCACTTTCAACATCCTATGGAATTCCTGGGTTCGTAGTTTAGAGAGGGGCCTTTAGAATTCTCAGCCAGAGAGCTCTTTGGCCTCAGTCACCAACAAACCCCAGAATTCCACAGGATGTCGAAAGTGAAATAATGGCCCTTTCCACAATGGAGGGGTGGACACGCGGGGAAACGGGGTGGCGCACGCGGGGACAGAGCTTACTGTGAAGCGGGAGGCTCCGTCCCCGCAGGGAGCAGCACAAATTCACCGATCTGCACGGCAGCAGCGTTCGGCGGCGCCCAGCAGCGCCCAAAATGGCGGCCGGCGGCTTCCGGCAGCGCTCTGTCAATCGGGGCAGCGCGCCAGCCAGAAGCCCGCCCCCGGGCAGCTCGGAAGGGATGCGCTACCGCGTCCCTGCAGTTCTGCACAAGGCGCCGTGACGGAGTAGCGCGCGCGAGGTTTTATAAAAACCACTTGAAAGGTGGTTTTTATAAAACACGGAGCGTCACGTGGCCGCGCGAGAGCGGTGTGAGTTTAGAACCCCCCTTTTTTGTCCGCCCTAGCACACCCCGCGGTAAAGATGACCTCCGTGTCCGGTTGTTGCACCACGGGGTTTTACCCCCGTGTGGAAATGGCCAATAGCATCATAACAGTATAGGGCAGAAATGGTCTTAGATAGGCTCATATGGGGAGATAATTGATAGTCTGGGCCCAAGCCATATGGAGCTTTATAACTCACAACCAGCACTTTGAATTTTGTCTGGAAACAAGCCCATAGGCAGTGAAGCTGTTGTGAACAAGAGAGTTGTATGCTTCCTATCATTAGCTAATTTCATTCTGAAGTGGCCTTGGACTATGATCTATGTGTCTTGAAATTTTAGACTGAATTCATTTCAGTGAGGCACGCCCATTGAGCTCATTTAAAAGGCTTGGTTTACATTAATTCAGAATATGTCAAGCCACACAGAGGTTTTCCCATTTATCCCACACATGCCTATATCTACACAGGTACATGTATGCTGCTTCCCATCTGATTGGTTACTGCCTCGGGTGACACCCTCCCTTTATTGTTCTTATATGCCTTCGGGTCACCTCCAAAATATACGTACCCTACAAGGTCTTGATTTGGCATGAACAGTCCTGATTAATCTTCTGTTGTCCCATTTTTTTTCAATTGCTTTTACAATGTCCCAGTTTCTTGTTCTTTTAATTATATATTTATTAAATTTAAAGAGAAGTATATCAACCACAAACAACAAACAAACAGAAATGTAAACATTCCTTTGCAAAACAAAACAAAACAAACAAAGAAACGATAGAAAGAAAAGAAAGAAAGTACCTACAAACAAGTAAAAACAAGTAGGAATAATAGGAAGAAATCTGAGAGTTAGAACTTGAAAGAGAATTTAAAAAAAGCAGAGTCTACAGAGCGAAGCACTAGAAAAGCAAGTGAAAAAGATATCCATTAGAAAGGGAAGACAAAAAGACATTGTGACTACCTACCCTCTATTCCCCCTACCATCTGACTTCCCACATTTTCTGACTTTGGTTGTTTTAGCCTGACCATAGAATATTTACAAATAAATAAAATGTCCCAGATTCTGTCTTCTCCCAATTCTTCCTTTGCCTGCAGATTACTTCCATTGTTCCAAACTAGGGGTGGGCCAACCAAATCCTCAAATCTTCGGCAAAGATACGAGATTCGCAAATCCAAATCCCTGTGCCAAAATAGGCAAACCAAACCTTTCGAATCCACCAACCAAATATTTTGTGGGAGACCGGGACACCTGAAAAATGGGAAACTGGGTACACAAGGGGAGATAGCAAATACACATGTTACCTTTGCTAATAATTTCAGAAATTGCATCTGGGGTTGTATTCTAATATATTTAAATTGAACATCTAATATTTTAACTTCAGCACTATTCTGTGCTGAAAATCAATGGCATGTAGAAATGCTGGGATCAGTGGGTCTGATGCCTATCAGAAGTAGTGGGGCAGAGGGCAAGGTCACACAATCTCATCCAGTGATTGCTACATGTAGGCCAGCGCACCTGCTTCCACAAGACCAGTGCCTGGTTGTAAACCTATAGCTAGAATAGGATGAGAAGTGAAATGTCTGTCATGGTTTCTCATGCGCCACATGACAAACCACATGTAACAGAAAGGAAAAATTGCTTTTAAAAATTGGCACATCTGAGGCCCGCCAAAGGCCTCATTGGCCAGTGAGCCCCTGGGCGCATGAAAATCGCAGCATAAAGCCACACACACGTCAGAGGTTGCTTGTGCCCAGGGCTGCTGCCTCTGCTCGCTTGGGCTGCCAGTGCCTGCAGGTTTGGCGTTTTGCCTGCTCTTGAATCGCCTTACCGAGCGGGGGGCTTGGCGCACAAGCCCCACGTTGGGCCCACCGGCTACCTCCTTTTGCCGGAACGGGGGAGCCTGCGCTAGGGGCGCCCAAACGGCAAGCGCTGAACCGAGGGAGCCTTCCTCCTGGAAGCAGAGTATAGAAACTGAGCCCTGCCTCCACTGAAAATTTCCTCTGTGTTCGATTTGGCAATCATCATCTTCGGAGAAGTGGTTCGTAGTCCGCTGCACTGTCAAAAGACCTAGGCAAGTAGAATCTGGTTAGAGGCCAGACGCCCCACTCGCTTCAGGGTGGAAGGAGAGCCTGATCACCTCCCAAGCGGACGCTAGTACTTAGCCATAAAAGCGCTAAGGAAACTGTTCCGCTTTGTGGTACGGGACAGCGGGAGGCAGGGACTGTGTGTGCGAGTGTGTGACTGTTGTGCGGTGATTGGTTGCTGCGGTTCTGGCTATTGACCGTGATCGTCCGGCGATACCACCCAGTGACACGTGCGTGTGCTGTTTTATTCCTCGTGTGTCGGTCGGTGAGACCGCTTTACTCACCGACCATTCCCTTCCCCTATTGTGTCTTGTCTCATCTTAGGCGGGAGGACATGGGAGGTGGTGGAAGCAAGGGTTGCACCCCTCTGCAGTGTATGCTGAAAAACTTTAAGAAAGGGTTTAGTGGAGATTATGGAGACCCCCCCATGAGCCCTCAACGGTTGCGGTTTCTGTGTGAAGTAGAATGGCCATCATTCAATGTAGGATGGCCCCGAGAGGGGTCTTTAGAAAGTGATAAGATCAGCAAAGTGTATTCTGTGATAGTGGGAAATCCGGGGCGCCAGACCAGTTCCCTTATATAGATTCATGGGACACTGTAGTGCGTTCTTCCCCACCATGGTTACGGAGATGCCAGGAGTCACAGGCAAAAGTTTTGGTATTGAGGAAGGAGAAATTGGCTAAAAAGTTAAAACCGTGTTAGAAGTTCCTGAAGAGGAACCCACAGAGCCATCGGCCCCCCTCGTCCCATTCTTAGGCTTTAAGAATGCCACCATATACACCGCCTCAGGCGGGGCCAGATCAGCAGTTAGGGACTGGAGCAGCAGTGCCAGCGGCGGCCAGGATTGAAGTGGAGCGCGCCCCTAATGCTGCACGAGCAACGGTGTCTCCCAGCAGCACCGTCACATCTCAGGGGACTAGCATAGACTACTCTCACACGGCAACTACCAGTCCGTCCAGTCCTTTGCCTGTGATCTTTGTGTATGCTGTGAACTTTGTCTATAAAAGAGCTGTGAAACTTGAATTCAGGGCTTTTGGTCTTTTGGAGACATCCAGCCAAAAGCCCGCGCGTAATAAATTACTTTTTCTTGCTCTGTGGTCTCTGTGTTCTCTGGGCTCCTGCAACAAGCCACATGCATTTTCCTACATGAAATGATGGAGAGTATATTTATGACAGCCCTGTGACAAGGGTATTCAAAGGAGATTTTCCATTGCCTTCCTTTTAGGTTGAGAGAGTGTGATTCACCCAAGTGGGTGTCCATGGCTGAGCAGGGATTCGAACCCTGGTCTCCCAGAGTCCTGGTCCAAGATTCAAGCCACTATAACATGCGGGCTGACACTGCCCTCACCCCCAAATCATCCCTAAATCTAAACCAGATGATGAGGCAACCTCCCCCCACAAAACCCAGTTTTAATTTCTTTTTTAAAGACCTGATTAAAAGCGAGTTCACATCATAGCCTTCAGGTTTTTGTTTTGTTTTTAATCTAGGCCTCCTCTGGGAAAGAGCGAACATCATGTGTCTCACAAAGTTTAGAGACAGGGTTAAGCTGCTTTTTCCACCCTGTGGCAATTCAACTCCTGTTGTCTTTCCACTGGTAGGCAAAGAGCTTTTTATTGAAGCAGACCTTTGGCAACTGAGCTCAGTTGCTGCCAAAGGGGCTTTTAACTGCCTGGGTGCTATGTTTTCTTTAATTAGTGTGAATTTTTAATCTTTCATGCCTGAACTTGTTTTATCTCTTAATTGTATTTGCTTCATTCATTTTTATTGTAAGCTACCTTAAGTTCCATTTTGGGGGTAAAGATGAGAGACAAACCTAATAAATAAAGAGAGAGAAACAGAGAGTCAGAGATAGGCAGACAGACAGAAAGATAGATCAATTTAATGTATTTATCTAGCATGGGTGGGTGGAAATAATGTTTCAGTTTCCCATGCACCAGAATTTATTTTTTTAAAAAAAAAATTTAAAAAAATTATTATAAGGAAACAAGAACAATACATAATAGAATAAAACAAAAACACCATGTGAATAACATAAATGTGACAAAGAGAAAAATTACAACAAAAATAGCTTACATTACTATTTTTCTCCAGATCCTTTATCATCATATACTTATTCAGCATATTGTATATCATATTGATTATATATTTTTATTTCATGTATCTAAATCTCATTCTCCTTGTACTCATTATTGCTATAATAATTTCATTCTTAAATCTATTCTTTTCAACTATATTTAACCTATTGCTAATACTATATATGATCCAATTATTAACCGTAAACTCTAACCTTAAATGTGAGCCCATTCTCAGAGCCAATTATATTTCAGCTTACTCTGCTTTCCAAAATGGTAATTCTTCTTGTGGAGGTGTGACACTTCCCTCTTTTATTAGGACTTTTCCCACAAATATCGTCCGTATTTCTTCAAAATCATTCCCTTTCATTATTCTTTTCTTGACTTTAATTCAGCATGTTAGCTTATCATTAATCACTATTTTCCACACTTCTTTATACCAATCCTTCATTTGAAAATCTTGCATTTTCCATTTTCTTGATATAATTAACCTTGCTGCAATTAATACATTTGTAATTAAATCCTTCATTGTCTGGGTACAATTAACCTTATCAAATATAGATAATAACACTATACTTGGACATATTTGTAAATCAATATCTCTTTAAACACCATTTGCCAAAATTTCTGTACACCTTCACAATTCCACCACATATGGATATATGTGCCAATCTCTTGGCAACCCCTCCAACTTAACCTTGAATGCACCAGAATTTAGTGAAAATCACAAAACTCTTCCTATTTGAGATGGGGAAAAAATTGAAATGTTTAAATCCTGAATGGGGAAGAAAGCAAAACCAAGAGATTTTATTCATTCTTACTGCTGTATTTCTGAAGAGTTTATCTCAGTAGCCCCTTACATACAATCCTTTGACAACTTAAAGGAGGCGAGCAAAATCACATGGTTTGTCCTCATTCTGTGCCTTCAGGTGAACATGTGAGGTTCAGAAGCTTCCCTTCCTCCATGTATTCAAACATTTGAAAGGGACTGAGACATCCAGTAATATGCATGTGTATGGAAACAGTATGAAAGGTATTAATAGAAATCTCCAAAACCAAAATGGACAACTAAGGTGCCCAGTCACAGAGTTGTGGTATATTAACAAAGTTTACAAACAGTCCAGCCCTTACAACTAAAAATTCTTGTATGATTTAAGCACTGACAAGCCTTGATAAGGTACACAAGCATTTATAAACATGCCTCTGATGGAAATAGTGGATGCTGTTAATTTAAGATTACAGTCCTCCTTCCACATTTGTGGGTTTGATCTTTGCAAATCTGATTATTCACAAGACATGTATTTGCCTCCCCCTCCCACGTTTCCCTCCTGGCATTTCTCACCCCAGACTTGTGAGGCTTGTGTTTAAAATGGACTTTTTTTCCTTGCTCTGACTGTTGAAGGTGTGTCCTCTCTACCATGTGATTGCACATACTGCTCTATAATGACTGCTGATTGATCAAGTGCTCTCTTTGCTCCTACCCCTCCTTTTTCAAGATGACCACTGCAAGTAACCAGAATGCAAGAACTCTTCTCTTCTCCTTTTACCTTGTCTTTTTTCTCCCTCCTCCAGGAATGCCCAGGCCAAAAGCAAAGGAATGGGAGGGGGAGCTCTGGAGGGGAATTGTGGGGAGGGTATTTGCAGTTTTTCCACTTTCACGAGGGTTCTGTGCCCCAAAGCCTCGCAAATATGGAGGGACTACTGTACTTTAACCCTTAAGACCATCTAAGCATTTAGATGAAGGGTTGAAGGGCAGTTTAGCACGTTTTTATAACTCAGACAACAGGACCACAGAAAATGTTTGGAAAGATACGTTTTTGAATTTAGAATGTAAGGCTAGAAAAGCATCACAGGAAAAAAAAAATGGAAAAAAGAACACTCTTATATTGCATGTAGACACTGTTTACGAAGGATGGAAAACACAGCTATACATGTACACATCTAACTCCTGTGCATATACATGTCTAATAAAAATAATAATAAAACCCTCACTCTCAAACCTGGAAATTCCCCTTTTCCAATCTGAACTCAAAAAGTCTTGAGATGTCCATTCTCTACAGCAGAGTCACATAAGCTAGATTATGAACCTTGACCGCATCCTATGTTTTAACATGTTGGTGAGAAAAAGGAGCTTCCTTCACGATTTGCAATTGTTAATTACATTCCTTGCTTAAGATAACAGTCTCTCTGAAGAAATCAAAATTCTAAGTTCTTGTTGAATTATCACATGCTGTCTGAAAAACATAGACAGATTGGGACAGTCTAATGTTGATTGGGGCAGTTTAGTGTGGATAGATGCCAAACAGAGAGGATGCGCTTTAAACTAAGTGGTAATTGTTTTCTGAATGTTTTCATGAGGAAACCCACCTGTTTAGTGTATATAAAGTGGGCACTGAGAAATATGTTTTTCTCACACCTTTAGACCTCCACAAGGTACTGTCCTATTTCTGCTGCAGAAATAAAACTTACTTTTTCTTAATTCCTCACTCACATTGCTTTGCTAATTTGGACTCTCTACTGGGCAACGAATGTCACTCTTGTGACACATGCTGCTTATTGGCCCTTTCTACACGTGGAGGGGGAAACGGGGGGAAACGCGCTGAAATGGAGCTTATCGGCAGCCGGGTAAGTCCGTCCCCATGTGGAGCAGCTCGAGCTCACTGTTCCGCAGTCCCTGGCGTCCAAAATGGCGAATTCCGGTTGGTGGAGGCTCTCCACCAACCGGAGAAGCTCACCAGCCGGAAGCCCACCCCCAGCAGATCTGCAGGCACACACTGGTGCACGCCTGCAAATTTGCACCGGAGCACAGGAATGGAGTGGCACGGAGTGGCGCGCTCCGTGCTTTCTAAAAACCTGTAAAAACAGGTTTTTAAAAAGCATGCTGTGTGGCCACTTCAGGTTGCTCCAGAGTAGACTGAGGTGCAGAATTGCGACAAGTAGTCCGACCCAGTCCGTTGCCATGGTGCAGATGACCTCCATCAGAGGTCGCACCACACCGTACTACTTACCCTGTGCGGAAAGGGCCATTGTCTTTCACAGGTTTGCTGAGTTCATAACTCTGGCCTTTTCCACACTGGGCGAGGGAATCACCCCGTGCCGGTACTCACCGGACCTGTGTGCTCCATGTGAGGGTCCATGCTGGTCCGGAGCAGTCCGTGGCTGCCGCTCCGCACTACTCCGGTGATGAAAATGGCAGCTTCCGGTTGGTCGAGGCTCTCCACCAACCAGTGAAGCTCGCCAGCCTAAAGCCTGCCCCTGGCAGATCTGCAGGCTCGCACTGGTGCGAGCCTAAAAATCTGCACAGGAGCGTGGCCACGGAGTGGCGCGCTCCGTGCTTTTGAAAGACCTGGTTTAAGTGGTCTTTCAAAAGCATGCTGAACGACCACTTTGGGTCGTTCCGGAGCGGGCTGAGGTCCAGAACTACACCAAGTAGTCCGGACCCAGTCCGATCCCAGGTGTAGACGTCTTCTTTGGAGGACGCTCTGCACCATGTTAAAAACCCAGTGTGGAAAAGGCCTCTGTCTAGGGGATAAACCTATATTTCATCTGTTTGGTATTTTGTGGTCTGCATAAATCTTAAGATCTAAGTCGTATCTGCATCTTTAAAAACAACAACAACAAAAACCTCAGAAGCAATGCAAAAGGAGATTTCATATTTATCCAAATTAGGATCATGAGCTAGTATCTCTTCCTTAATGCTGCAGGCACAATTGACCTCCTGTACTGGACTATACAACTCTAATAGCACTTGTTGCGGCTTAAAGAAAAATCAAACAAACATAATGGCTAGCAGTAATGGCCTTTTATTTCTTTATTTATTTTTGTATGATTTGTGCATTAGCAGCATGGAATGGATATGTGCTCTGTATGGGAGTTATTATTTGCTAATTTGCAGCTCCGGAAA
This sequence comes from Iguana delicatissima, assembly GCA_948472985.1. Taxonomy (NCBI): domain Eukaryota; kingdom Metazoa; phylum Chordata; class Lepidosauria; order Squamata; family Iguanidae; genus Iguana; species Iguana delicatissima. The sequence goes on from CAOKZL010000911.1 coordinate 321,020, forward strand.
AAAAAAAACGCACAGCACACTATCTATTATGTATCATGCATTACAATTACAATTACAACAACAGTTTGATTAATCACTAGCAGTCGGCTTTGTTGCCGCTCTGCTGTGGAATTCTGGGTAATGGTGTTGTTTACCATTTAGCAAGCAGCAACATTTCACTCGGTTTCACTACATTAAACTGCTCAAATAAAGCAAATGGATATTGAAAAGAGTTGGCCATCTGCCTTTATTTTCTCTTACTTTTGTTAAGAAGGGTGGGGGTAGGGTGCAAATCCCACCTCTTCTGAAAGAACAAGGAGCACAGCCATGAAACAGATAGTGACAAAAAACACTCTTTTTTTTTTTTAATCAGGTCAAAATCTCATCTAGATGCAGTCCTGATGAATGGTAAAAAGCCTGCTTTGTGGATTTGGAGTGGGACTCAAGACCAGCAATGAAGTCTAATGATTATTTAATGGTGCTGCGCTTGACGCTGGATTACGTGAGACTTCTCGTCCCCCGTTAAGAGTTTGATGAATAGGTTTTGTGACAGCCATTTAGGAATAAACAAGAATTCATCAGTCTGTATAAGAAGGAGCCAGTTTATAGATGAAGTTTCGGGAGGTAATTCATGAGGTCAGTCCCATTTAGATGTAGACTATTAGAGCTCTGCTTTTGAGAGTGGCCATACAAGGGACTTACTCCAAATGGACCCCTGAAACACAAAGCCCTCTTTCAGAAAGAAGCCTGAAATTTTTATGACCCGGCTGCTAGGAAGCACATCAACTTGTCACTGTGAAGATCTGCTAGGCCAGGACCTCATCACTCTATTAAAGAGCTTTGTGACCCTATTGATTTGAAGTATTTAAAACAGGGGTGAAGTTCAAAGCAATTTCTTTTCTATACTATTACTCAGACTCTCTGTGTCCTGGCTCTAAAACATCTGCTGTCAGTTCCCCTCTGGTGTTTGACTCTGGAATCTGTCACCAGAGAACAGAGTAGTTTTATTTGGAATAAATTGGATTCTTTTTCTCCCCCTTTCTTGTCTTCTTCTTCTGTTCTCTTCTATGGTTTTCAGCATTTATACCAAGATCAATGGTTTACATTTCTTCATGTGCCAGGAGACATAACTGCGAGTGTTTTCTTTTATGCCTTTTGGGATGGGGGAGGTGATTCAAACCAACTTTCCTCCTCGGTATCTCTGATCAAATCCATCCGTTCCATAACAGTCACAGTGACTGGAACTGGCATATCTAAAAAAACTAAAATCTTTCATATTCAGGGGAAGCTGTTAAGGGAAAAAACAATGGAAGCTTTTGCATTCTAGGAATTGATTTGCTACCCAGCCCCCATTGCTTTTTGAATACCCTCCAACATTTCATAGATAAAAACCAACACAGGAGCAGCCAAGCAACATCAGAGTGGAATAAGATGCCAGAAATTATTAATGAGACAGAATACACCAGCTAAGAGAGACTGCAGCAGTTTTCTTTTTCCTAAGCCTATTGAGAAAGGTAAGATTCTACCCCTCCCATCTTCTCCCCGGTACTGAGTTTACTGAGTGCAAACTACTTTTGTACTTTCAATTTAGTTTGCACCAACTGAAGTAAGCTGTGGACAAAGAGAGAGGAAGAGAGAGAAACTGAGACATTTTAAAAGCAACTGAAAAAGTGGGATGACACAGGATTAATCAGGACTGTCCTTGCCAAACCAAGACAGTTTGACGGTATGCTTTTGCAGTGACATATCTGTAATCTGTCCAGTGGATAGCAGTTAGAAATGATTCTCCAAAACCACTTTGCACAAATGTATCCCTGCTTTTTGGTCTTGCCCCACCCCCCAGTGGAACTTCTCTCATGTCATCATGAGTTCTTTTTGCTTTCTCTTTCCTGGATTAAAGCTCTTGAGTAACTCTAGTCAATGAAGGATCAGGTAGATCAGCTAGCCAGTCATCATTATTTTTTAAAATATTTTATCCAGTCTTCCTGAAGAGGGTAGAAAAGGCAGTACAATGTAATGGTTCAAGTGCTGAACTAGAACTCTAGGAGACAAGGGCCTTTGAGGCCCTCCCTAAACTGCAAACCCCAGGATTCCATAGGATGTCGAAAGTGGAATCATAGCACTATAACAGTCTAGTATGGAAATGGCCTAGGGTTCAAATCCGCTCTCGAAAAAATCCCTGCTCAGGCAAATGAGGCTCTCTAAGCCTCAAAACCTGCAAAAGAAGATTTCAGGTCAAAAACAGCCATTTTAAAATATGTGGAGGCCTGCCAAGTGGAAGATAAAACAAGCTTGTTTCTGCTTCTCCAAGGGATAAGTCCCAAATCAGAGAATTTAGGTTACAAGAAAGGAGATTCTGATTAAATGTTAAGAGGAGTTTCCCAACAGTAAAAGCTCTTTGATAGGAGAAAAGACTACCTTGACTTTTCTTCATTGGAAGTTAACAGAATCTGATGGCACCTTTCAGCTAGCTGGGAATTCTGTATTGGCAGGAGGCTGGATTATATGGCTATTCCAGCCCCAGTTCATATTTTATGACCAGAATGGTTTAAATTTTCATCTAATAGATGACGTGAGCATAAGAAATCAAGGGAGCCCTGTGGTACCTGAATGACTGTAAGACTGCAACAGACTGACACAGCTATCACTTCAGAAATTATTACAACAACCATAGCATGACAAGCCTCTGTGTGAAGTTATATCCTCACTGCAGTGAGAATACAGAAAGGACCCTTGTTCTGTACAGCTATGCCACACACACATCTGATGGTGGGAGCATTATGGAGAAAGAGAGTTCATGGCGTTACACTCCAGTCTAAACAGATGCACAGGTTTATATAACTGAAAACTGTATGCATCCACTTTGCAGCATACAAGCTACCATACTATTCTCAGTGTGACAAAAAAAATATTTAAGATATAATAAATTTATCAGTATCCCAAACATGCAAATGACACATTTATTTATTTCTTAAAATGTATAAACTGCCTTTCACCCAGAAGGGTACCCTCAAAAATGTAGTGATATTATATAAAATGCAAATATGGGGCATGAAAAAGTTTCAACCAATGAACAAACCAATTATTTGAAGAAGTAAAAAACCCACAACGTTACAGATCAGAATGACATGTCATGTAACCCAGTTGGTTAAAGGAAAAATAGTTAAAGACTTAAAAAATTATTTTTTTTTATGACAACATAAAGGTCCTAAGGACTATGATAAAATCTGACAGAAAATTAGACAGTGAAAAAAAAATGAAGAAGAGAAGCTTAGGAGGAGAGAAGAAATGTGTCATTATTAATAGTCTAAACCAAACAGCCAGTGGAACACACGTCTAGCAAGAGAAATTTGTCACCAAGACATATGAATAAGTCCAACGGCAAATCGGGCCTAAACGCATGATGAGCAGCCACTATGACTAAACTGAGACTATCATGAGACATGATTTATTGGAAAAGATGATAATGCTTGGTCTAGTGAAAGCTAGTAGAAAAAATGGAAAACTTCATTACAATTGCATTGATTCAATCAAGGAGACCACATCCCTGAGTCTGCAGCACCTGAGCAAGGCAGTTGATGTCTGAGGCTCTTGGTGGTCTTTTCATTTATAGGGCCACCACGAATCAAAACTGACTGGATACCAAATAACAGCAACAGAAAAGATTGGTTTGCACATAGTGTAATGTACCAGTTAGTGTTAGACGCAAGTCTGAGTCACCATTTGCCTTGAGCTGCTCACTGTCTCTCAGCCTGAACCGTCAGTTGATTCTTATGACAATAACATGAGGAAGTGGAATAGGAACCAATTGCAGCCTCCTTGACCTCATTGAATGAAAGGTCAGAAATAAACATAATCAATTAATTAATGGATGAAGTCTGTAGTCACAAAATCAAACTAATGGTATGCCATCTGGCGTTTACAAACTGACTAGAGTTGGGCTTTTAAAGTTGTGCGGTACTGTTTTTAAGGTTTGCCTTTAAATGAATTTTAATACCTTATATATTAAGATATCTTACTATATTTTTAGCTTTATTGATGTTCTTTTTTCTCTTTTCAATATTTTATTATTATAAAACAACATAAAAACACAAATAGAATCATAGAATCATAGAAATGTAGAGTTGGAAGAGACCACAAGGGCCATCCAGTCCAACCCCCTGCCATGCAGGAAAACCCTCAAAGCACTCCCGACAAGTGGCCATCCAGCCTCTGCTTAAAAACCTCCAACGAAGGAGACTCCACCACACTCTGTGGCAGCACATTCCACTGTCGGACAGCCCTGACCATCAGGAAATTCCTCCTGAGGATCAGGCGGAATCTCCCCTCCTGCAGCTTGCATCCATTGCTCCTTGTCCTGGTCTCAAGAGCAGGAGAAAACAAGCCCACTCCCTCCTCGACATGACATCCCTTCAAATATTTAAACATGGCTATCATGTCCCCTCTCAACCTTCTCTTCTGCAGACTAAACATACCCAGCTCTCTAAGTCTGTCCTCATAGGGCATGGCTTCCAGGCCCCTCACCATTTTGGTTGCCCTCCTCTGGACCTGCTCCAGCTTATCCATATCCTTCTTGAATTGGGGTGCCCAGAACTGGACACAGTATTCAAGATGAGGTCTAACCAATGCAGAATAGAGTGGTACCAATACCTCCCTCGATCTAGAAAAACAAGACAACACAAAAACAGAGAAAAAATAAAATCCACAAAAATCAAAACCAGACCACAGTACATAAAATCAGAAACACACATGAGTCTCCAACCAACAATACACCCAGTATTAGTCATATCCCTTTAACCCCTATATTATTTTTATCAATATTCTTGTATACTTTTTTATTTATATTCTTTAAAATATGGTGTTAGCTGCTTTGAGTCTCATTATAGGGAGAAAAGTGGGATATAAATGAATAAAATTGTTGCTGTTACTGTTGTTTGTTTGTTTTTTGTTGTTGTGTTGTCGTCATTGTTCAAACCCATTGTGACTGATGAGACAGAATGCAGTGGGCTCACTGTTGGCAGGGCAGAAGTGATTGCTGTTTCAACAGAAATGACAAATAGTTATGCCCATTAAATTTAAGAGCATCCCTGCAGAGTAGAGAGTTGGGAGAGTCTCTGACTCATAAAACAGTACAAAAACAGTCCTTTAAGCCCACATTTTTCTATGTGAAATACCAATTTCACAGAAGGTGAGCCAATTAATTTCCCAAGCCACCTCTAAATTATTCTAACATTTATTTCCCCAAATACAAAGATCATCCCTGAAAAAAAGTTTTCCCAAACCTCAAGTGCACCCAGATCTTATCGCAGATTCCCATCTTTATTTACATTTCATCGTCAGTGGACACAATGTAAGTAAAAGGTTTAAAAAGTGGTTCAAGCTCCAAGGGCTGTATTTAAAATCAGATGTAGTAGAAAGAAAGAGAAGTGAGAGGCAAGTGTTATAAGAGACAGATATCAGAAAATGCTACATACATGCAGTACAATGCTATGCATGTTTGCATAGATTTAATTCCTGTTGCATTCAATAAATTTTCTTATTCAATAAGCATATTTTTCAGTTAAGACCTAGAAGTTCAGATGCATCACTTTCTGACAAAGTTAGATTTCTCTCCTACTTTCCCACATTTCACAGATGAAAACCAGGACATCTGTAGCTAAGCAATATTCATTGTGATCAAGATAGGAAAAGATATAAATGAGGAAGAATAAACAGGCTAGAAGAGTGTGCAGCAGTTTGTTTTTGCCAGAGCCTACTGGAAAAGTTATGATTCTATCCCGTCCACTCCCCACTGCTGATTCAATTGAGTGAAAATAATTTTTGCACATTGAACTCAGTTTGCACCAATTGAAGTAGGCTGATGGAGTAGGAAAAGGGTGGAGGAGAGAGAAATTGCGACATTTTACAACCAAATGAAAAGGTGGGGCAAAAGGGATTTTCCTTGCTAAATCAGAATAGTTGGACAGTATGTTCTCTCAGTCCTGGCCCTCCTCAAAACGTGGAAGACACAAAGGCCCAGACAATCCTTGGGAAAGTGTGACTTCAAGATAGTCCTCTGGGTGACCTGAGACAGCAGCTCCTGAAAGAACTGGGCCTCTTCAACCCTCTGATCTCCCTTCAATTGTAGGAGAAGCCTTTTACAATGGAAGCAAAGGATGTGCATGCAGGTTGGAGCTGACATTGGAAAGGACTTGACCTTGGCTTTAACTCACCCTTCTCTACTGAAGATTCTCAGAACATTCTGTTGGTGAAATGGCACCAAGCTCACTGAATTAAAGAGGAACAGAAACAACACAACAGCCAGGCCAAACTAAGGAATGTTCATTGTTGTAGTTGATGAGGAAGGCAAGTGTGAGCGCAAGGGGTACTGGTAGCTGGTTGGCTTCCCCTTTTGTCTGAGTCAGCAGTCAGGTCTGAATAAATCCCACCAACCAATGGCCTTTACTTTTCAGTAAGCATTGTTACAGTTGCACTGTTACAAAAGATGTTATCAAATTAATTGAAGTCATTAGCTGGAATCCTATATGACCTGTTATGTAACTTTACATATACCTAGCTGTGTAGCAGAGGCATTAATAACCCTCTATACTGAATTGCGAAGATGTGTCATGGAGCACCAGCAAGAGTACCCAATGTAAACTAGGAGCAATGCACATTGGGGCACAATGCACATCACTGGACAGTGTAAGAAATAGCTGATAAGACTCATAAAACAATTTAACACAGGATCGGCTGAAGCATCAGATGTTTATTAAAAAATTAATTTGTCTCTGCAGAGCCAGGTATCTCAGAGAGAGAAGACACCCCCGCATGGAATAGCCCACATTTTATCCCCCTGCCCAATGCAGGTTTCCCTCCCTGGGACCCAATTGGTCAGGATCCCAAAGGTTACAACCCTATCAGAATCGCCTAAGAAGTTACATGCCCCCTTCCCCATATTTACAGTATATATGATCATGCACATAGTCACACTTTTCCCTTGTGCTTCCTTAATTCTCATTAGCAATTTCAAAATGCCCCTCAAACAGCTCCTAACCGCCCCTTTGCTAAATAGTGCTAACTTTCTGTCTTGTCTTTCTTTATCAACTTAGTTTACTCCTTTCAGCTTTGTTGACCTTCAGTCTGTAGAAGCGGAGAATACCTTATTCTATTGAATACCTTATCTCTATCTGTCTGATTCTTTTGCATCTGACAATTCAAGGCCTTCTTCAGCTGCCAATTCTAAAAATATGCCTCTTAGACTTTATTGTATTACAAAAGCCCAAATACAAAATATACTAAAATATATGTGTGTAGATATATTTAAAATGTGTTTATACTTATAAGCTAATACATATATGTTAATAATACTGCAGAAACTAAAATATATTTTATTTCTCTCAACAGTGCAATCGGGCATTGATGTGCTTTATGCATCATGCACTGATGCACGTCAGCCACTTTGCCAGCTCTGCTACATAGTAATATTACTGTCTTCTACTGGATATGCAACTGCACAATTCTAATTCCCACAGAGGTAAGTCCACAACAGGATTCTGTTGAGTATTATTTCCACAATGACAGCTGATTTCTTTTTAACTCCAAAGTGCTCACTTTTGTCCAGGTTCTGCTCTGGGATATAAGTATGGAGGACAACAAAATGAAAATCAGGGCATTCCCCCGACGTTAAGAATTCTGCCGCCTCCTATGAAAATTTCTTCCATTCTCCAAATTTCTAGTATTGCTGTAACTAAAAAGTTTAGTTGAGCATTTAAAAATCCAATGTAGGCATCCAAAGAAAAGAAAAAGGGTTATCAAGTGAGTGCAAAAACAGCAAACACAAGAGTTCTAGGTTTGAGGGACTTCCCACATCTCACTCTCTGGAAGGAAAAATGTCATGTAGGGGTTGCATTCTTGTTTGGAAGGCAGTGCCCTCATTTTGTGTCCCCCCTCCCAGGCGCAGTGCTGGGAGAGGGGCAATAGGGGAGGAGGTTATTGTTATATTTGTTTAATGCAATGTTTTAAAACTCTGTAAATAAAGTTATTAAAAAAGGAAGTGGGGAGGAGGCCCTACTCTCACCATGGACCACCCTGTCAGCAAAATGGAACAGGAGAGATAATTAAGACCAGATGCACACTTCCAGTTTCATTTTTGGGTTTGGATTGAGGGTGGATGGAGGTAAGAGCACCTCATTTTATTACAAAACCACCACTTCAGAATGTTTGCCCAAACATGAATTTTGGGCCAGGCATGCTTTTTACTTTCCCAACAGGGTTTGGGGTGCAGATAAAATCAATTGCCTGTACATGAGAAGGAATTATTGTTGTTTTAACAGTCAGTTACAAGCTGCCTTACACACCCTTATGGGTCAAAAGGTGGGTTATAAACATGCCAAATAAATGAATATACACACTTTAGGTGGTCTATCCAACAAAGCAGACTGTATTTCCTTTCGAGTGTACCTTAAAAAGATGATATGTTTATTCATTTGGAGGTTTTTTTTAGAATTCTAACAATTTATTCAACAAAACAGTCAATAACAACACAGCATTACACAATAATGGGGAAAAATAGCATCCTAGAATGTGGCTCTGAAAACTGAATCACTAATGGAGTTTTTCAATTATTTGCATGGAGGAGTTTTTTTAAGGTATCTTGAGTAAACAAGTCAGTTATTTCTAAATGTCAGCAAGCAAACCTTGCAGCTAGTTTGGAAAGAATTTTTATTTCTTTTTCCAAACAATTTGTGATCCCATATTTTCTTGCAAAAGCTGCAGGCAGCTGAGCACCTTCTGAGCGGTTAATAATAGATTAAGCATTGTTCGTGCATTATAGATTTGTTTCTGTGACACTGGGCAAGTTGCAGTAATAAGCTGTGGAGTAAGGAGATTAGCATGCCATTTGGATGATATCAGGCATTTCAGAAATAACAAACAATAAGTGTCAGGCTGGGAATGCAAATGAAATTCCTTCAAAATAATTTAGAACAGCCATGAGTTGATAGAAAAATCAGAGCGTGAAAAAGTTGCTTTCTTGGAATATAAATCTGAGAATGACCCAGCCAGCGTAGTCACTAGCCATACTTGGCTAGGGGAATCTGAGAACCATAGCAAAAAAGTAATTGTTCTGAACTAAAGGGAAAACTACCTATACACACACATTTGTGCACAGGTACATAGGCATGTATATAGGTATGCCAACAGCTTACATTTTCATATTTTCAGTTCAAAATTCAGCTAATTGATGAACTTACTGGTATCCTTCAGTGGTAGCGGCAGTTATAGTCTTCTCGGTAACCAATATCCCAGTATGGCTTGGGTGTAAGACCCTTCCACACTACACAATCAAGTGCTATGATTCTGCTTTAAGAGACATGGCTGCATCCTATGAGATCCAGAGATTTGTAGTTTGATGCAGCATCAGAGCTCTCCAGCAGAGAATTATAAATACCCCTCTGTAACCTTCTGGAAGAGCCAGCATGATGTAGTGGTTTGAGCATTGGACTACAACTCTAGAAGATAGGCTTCAACTGTCCACTCAGATATGGAAACCCACTTGGGTGACCTTGGGTAAGTCACACTCTCTTAGGCTCAGAGGCAAAGGCAACCCCCTTTGAACAAATCATGCCAAGAAAACCCCATGATAGGTTTGCTTTGGGTCACCATAAGTCAGAAATGGAGCACACAACAGCAACAACAAACTGCAGATCCCAGGATGCTATAACGTGGAAGCTTAGCAGTTAAAATTGAATCTTGGCTTTGTAATCATGTTGTGTGAAAGGACCCATGTTGTCATTCTGGGAAGGAAACTGATACCACCAGTAAAGGACATCATCTTTGAGGCTAAGAATATCCCTGTCTCATGCTACAACTGAAACATTTGGTGCAAGGAAGGGAATGGCGGCATCTTTTCACCAACAGGAATTCCACAGCATGTGGGGAGCAAGTTATTTCCTGCCTCCCTTTTCATATACACAAACAGGAGAAATCAACAAAATATCAGGACACTTTATTGCACATTCATTTAGGAACTGGAGTGGATGGAACATTTCTGCTTAGTTGTATTAGAAGCCCAACAGTCAGCACAGGGGAGACAGAAACCAAAGAGTTCAGCCACTTGCTGCCCTTCCAAACAGCCAATCCATTATATTTACACTAAGTGTATTGAAATAGCTCTGTGCACACAGCTGAAGTTATTGAACTAGGAAGGGCACCATCGTGCACACAGTAGCAACTCGTGTGCAAGAGCCCCTACCCTGCCAGGAATACACATATGGACGATTCTTTTCCATGCACATATAGGCCTTTTCTGCACTTTGATTTAGCGACGGGGCAGAGCGTCCTCCAGCAAGGATGTTTGCACTTAGGGGCGGACTGGGTCCGGACTACTTTATGTATGTCCGGACTTCAGCCCGCTCCAGAACTACCAGAATTGGTGGTTTGGCATGCTATTGAAAGACCGCTTAAAAGAGGTCTTTCAATAGCACAGCGCGCCCCACTCCGTCACTGTGCTAATGTGTAGATTTGCAGGCTCGCACCAGCGCGAGGCTGCAAATCTTCCAGGGGCGGGCTTTAGGCTGGCGAGCTTCTCCGGTTGGTGGAGAGCCTCCACCAACCAGAAAGCGCCATTTTCGTCCCCGGAGCAGTATGTAGTGCGACCACACACTGCTCTAGATCAGCTTAGATCAGCGGAGGGAGCGCACCAGCCCGGTGAGTATCAGAACGCCCCATTTTCCCCCAAAGTGTGAAAAAGCCCATAGCCCAGAGCTTGGGAAGTTACTTACCCAAAAGTAATCAGTTACCATTTTTGTTCCAGGTCTTTAATTTTTTTTTTTTTAAATAGTAGCATTTCCCATGTCTCAAAATTAACTAGAACTGATCTTTCACTTATTTTTTTTCGGGGGGGTAATCCACAATACTATGGGGAGTCTGTGTCAAAAAATATGCTATCTTCCCATCTTCGTTGTCACTTAAACAACCACACCAGAGACAAGGGACAAGCATCAGCCCACTCTTGAATCACAGAATATTCCTGTTCCTCCATTTTGTGAGGCCACACCCCCATAATAATGGAAGTAACTGAATTATATTGATTTTTATATATAAATATTGACACATATATAAAGCTGCATAATATAACATAATTATAGATATAAATAAATGTATAAAAATATAAACATATACATTTGTATTTAGATTTATACTTTGTATTACAGCATAAAAGGGAGAAGGAAAAAGGAGTCTTATGGCATCTTTATGACTAACCTGCTTATTTCTACATATGTTTTCTTGGAGAACAGCCATTTCTTCAGATGCATTAGACTATAACAACAAAATATAATATCCTTCATTATGTTAGATCTGCAGAACAATGTATATACAGCAACCTCAGTTATGAAAAGGAATTAATGGCGAGTAAATACCCTAAAGGATCCCATTTGTTCTTGGAAGTTAAACAGGGTCAGCCCTGGTTAGTACTTTGATGACAGATTGCCAATGAATACCAGGGGCTGTAGGTTATATTTCAGAGAAAGGAAGTGACAAAACCATCTCTGAGTATTCCTTACCTTTAAAAAAAATGAAATTCATGAGGTCACCTTAAGTTGACAGGCAAATAAAAGGCGCACACACACACACAGAACTTGCATGTATTCTGCCTTTTTCCCACCCCTGCATCTTAAGCTGGTTTACAAGTTAAAGCAAGTACAGGGAAAAGTCCACAGCATATATAATTACAAAATACAATTAACTAATAAATAGAACCAAAACCAATTCTAAAACACAACTATTTAAACAACAGTCTTTCCCTGCCTCTGGAAGGACACCATGGAGGCTGCTCATCCATCTGCTCTATGAAGGGAGGTCCAGAATCTGGGAGTAGCTCCACCAGATGTACCTGTAAGGATGATGGGATGAAAAGTAGGGCCTCCCCTGAAGATCTGAAATCATGAGCAGCCTCATGAGATTCCAGTCTTTCAAATAACCTGAAGCCAAGACATATAGGGCTTTATAGAGCATAATCAACCCTACCAACTGTGCCTGGAAACCAACCAATAGCCAGTGGAGCTGTTGTTAGAAAGGAGTCTGTATGCTTCCTATAACCAGTCGTGGGCAGTAGATTGGCTGCAGCTCTTTGCACCAGCTGAAGTATCCAAATGCTCTTTAAAAGCATCCCTCCATGCAAAACATTTTGGTAATCGAAACAGTTTGTAATGAAAACGTGCCACCATAGCCAGGTCAGACATTTCTAGGAAAGGATCCAGATGATGCACAAGTCTTAACCGCGTAAATGCATTCTTGACCACTGCAGAAACGGGAGCTTCCGCACTCAGGATTAAGTCCAGGAGTATACCCAAAACGTGAACCTATGTCTTCAAGCAAAGTGTAATCCCATCCAGCATGAGCTGATCCTCTATTCCTTACCCTCTAACAGGTGAAAATTGGGACACATGTAGTGGGACACATTGGAGTGTGGTTTAATTTGCAAAAGTTATGAATGAGGAAGAACACACAAATTAGGAGAGGCTGCAGCAGTTTGATTTTGCCTGCACCCACTGGGAAGGACAAGATTACACCTTGTCCCCTCCTTTCCCCCTACTGAGTTAATTAAGCACAAATTACTTTTTCAGTTTGAACTCAGGCCCTTTCCACGAGGCAATGCTCTTGCACATCATCTCATCACAATCCCACCAGTGCCTCTGCCAGGATGGGACCATGTCCCCAATGCTCCCATCTGCACCTGACCAGCTGCCTGTGGAACGTAGCACAAAGGACACGTTTCTTCCTTCCACACTGCAGCTGGCCGCCCTATCCACACTGCAATGGGGAAGGAAGTGCGTAACCACACTTCCAGCCCTTCTGCATGGCCGGATGCAACGGAAGGCTCATGTGACTGGGAATCATTAACAAAGCTTTTCCATCAATGATATACCCTACAATCACCCCAGTTGGCAACGTGAGAAGAGTGGGACCATGATGACATGATGTGGTAGCGTCATTGCGGTCCTGCTTCTCTTGTGTCCCCCTGCCAGGAGGATGCTGTCCCGTGGAAAGGGCTCAGTTTGCAGCTGCAGGACACAGGGGAAAGTGGGGGGAAGAGAGAGAAATTGGAGAAACCTAAAAGCAGCTGATAAGTGGGATGAGAGAGCATTAATTAGATTATCCCTGCCAAATCAGGGCAGTTGGAAGTGTATTATTCCCTGGTTTGCCTCCAGATTGACAAAGACAACTTCTGTCTTGCCTGGATTAATTTCAGTTTGTTCCCCCTTATCCAATCCACTACAGATGACAGGGACCAGTTGCCTCACTATTTGTAACTATTTACTTCTATGGTCTAGTAAATGTTATAGAAAAATAAAGCGTAACACATAAAACTTTCCCTTGTCAAAGGGAACTTGTAGAGAAGTCAACTTCAAGCCACCTGGCCATGTTTTAATCCTGCCACTTGTTTTTTCCTTTTTCTTTTCTTTTCCCCAACATTAAGTGACTGGAAGTTCAATTTCTGAGTCACTTCTTGTAAAAAAAAGAAAAAGACCTTTTTGGACTTAAAATGGCTCAGAGACCCAAAACCTGGGAGAGCCCAGGGAGTCTTACGGCACATTTGGGGACAAATGTATATCTTTTGGGGTGTTGGGTTGCCTGGGGGCACCACATTTGGCTTCCAGGCCACACTTTCCTCACCCTAATGGAAAAGCTGCTATAGCAGACTGTGTTACTAAGACATTTTTAGTGACACTGGTTTTGGTTGAGGTGTTTCGTTTTGTTTTGTTTTGTTTTTACATCACAAATCGTTTAACTCGTTGCCTCATATTGTAGAAGATTATCAAGTTCCCCTTTGGATGCATATCAATCAACGTATCTCTATTGATGCTGACTTGTGTAAGTGAAGAAGATTGTGGTTACTTGTCACATATGAATCCATACATATACAGAGAGAAAGAGACTGAGAGAGAGAGAGAGAGAATTGCTTATCAGGCTAAATGTGCACTCAATAATGAATTATGTTTATAGAGAGATAACCGTCACACCATTTGTTCAAGCACTATCATCAAGAGTCTGGCTGGATTTGCCGACAGATGCACCTATTGCTTGTCAATCATAACGAGTATCCTTTGCAGCTTTGCATTTTTATCTGCTCAGCAAAAGAGACCATGCTGCAGCAGCTCCAGGGTCAATACTAAATACAACAACGAATCCCTAGCCGAGCATCTCACACTAGGGAAAGTCTTGAAGATTAGAGGGGGAGATAACTGTTTGCATTGTGCTCTTCGTGGAAGGAAGTGTAAAAAGAAAAAAGAAATAAAATAAAATATAACACCATACCATTTTGTCTATTTCTCTGTCTATCTCTGTGTGGGGGAAAATACCTATAGAAATCACTGCAAATGAAACACCATTATAAGCTGAAATCATCTTGAGTTCATGGGCTGAATATATTGGTGTTTATGGCTTCTTCTCCCAAGGTGCATTTCAAAATGAAACTGAAACTTGATGGGCCAACTGTACTCCATTAAAAAAGGAAAGAAAGAAAGGATTATACAGGATCCTTTCCCCTATGAATCCAGTAGAAATGAGTAATTTCAAAAAGCACAGTTATAACTATCTCCCCAGCCTCAGCCCCCCTCCCCGTAAACCTAAATGTTTAAGGTCAATCCAAAGGCAACAGATTTTATTTTTTATTTCTTAAATCCTTTCTTCCCCAAGATTATGAATGATACAAAAATTTATGGAGCATACAGTTTATTACCATGTTAATGGGGCCCCTTGTTTATATCCTGCAACATATGCTCAGAATTGCTAGGAAATGGCCATGTTTTTAAAGAATAGACTGAGAGGCAATTAGAGGCATTAGGTTTAATTATTGTAGAAAATCTTGCAAAGAAATTACATATACTTTTTTAAAAAAAAAGATATGGTACTTGTGTAAGCCATCCAATGTAACTTTGCATAGTTAAGATTTCTTGTGAAGAGAAAACACCATCACACTAGTTCTGTGACTGTTGCTATTAGTGTTGTAGATATTTTTAAAACAAATGAAATCAGATCATCAACACATACCAGAAACCCAGGTACAATGTAACATGCAAGCAAAGCTACTGTATGTGCACACTCGATTAACTTCAATTTAAGGAGGCCATTTTGGGTGAGCCAGGGCCATCAACACTGAAGTCTACAGAGATAAAGTAGATAAGGGTGTATATTTCCGAGGTACTACCAGGATTTTAGTATCAGCCTCAGAATTGTATCAGGTACCAACTCAACACATCGTAGAACAAAAACTGTAGCTATCATAATTTTCAAGAAAACTATCCAGACAAGAAAAATTCTAATAGCAGAGTCCAAAGGCCCTCCAGGGTTTAATCCAGCAGAGTAAGGGATAGATCAGACTGACAAGAAGCCAGCCCTAGAGCTTTTACACAGACATTACTCTGGTAGCCAGCCTTACCAAATAATGAGGCACGTAAGCATGAGCATCCAGAGCTTCATTCCAGGTGGGCAGGCACTCAGGTAGAAGTTCTGCTCACAAGGAAGACCTTGATCATAAGGAATCTTTTACTAATGGAGAATACAGCATTCTCAGATCTCCAGAAATGGCTCTGAATTTCAAAGCGTGGACCCTGTTCTCTAGTCCTCAGGACTTATTTGGCAGGAATAGTCCTAATTAATTTTCTCTTGTCCCGCCTTATTAGCTGCCTTTGAAAGGTCCCAGTTTCTCTATCCTCCTCTCACTTTTCCCTTTTGTCCTGAGTTGACTTCAGCAGCTGCAAACTGAACTCAAGGTGGAGGAGTAGTTTGTACTCAGTGAACTCAGCATGAGGAAGAAAAGAAGGGAAGAAAGGAATCTTGCCATTCCCAGTAGACTCAAGCAAAAGGAAATGGCTTCCATTTCTCCTAGTTTAAGTGTACTTCCTCTTTAATAACTTGTGCCATCTTGACCATGCTCTGATGTTGCTTGACCACATATGTCCCAGTTTTTATCTGTGAACCATTGGAGCATGTGTGTGTTTGCAGGTGGGAACACTACAGCATATTGCTTCAGGTGTTTTCATCACTCTCCAAGTCTACAGTTTCTGGCTAACTTCAAAGTCCTTCCTGTGCAAACTTCAACTTCTAGCATTATAGTGGGGTTTTTTGCTTCTGTTCATTAGAAAATACTATTTCTCATGATTAATTTTGCTGATTTATTAATTATTGTCTAATTTTATGCTTTTTTATGATGATGATGATGTAATGATGATGATAATGACGATGATATGCCTTTATTTTCTGAAACTGTGTTTTAAAATTTCCATTGTAAGCCTGGTACAGAACTCCAGTTATGAGACAATATATAACTGTTGATTAGTTTTATCTGTCAACATGTATCCTGTGGCTTAAGTCCAGGTTATCCGAAGCATCGTATTCTCCATTATGAGCCTGCTTGTGTTTTGAGAGCTACTGGTAAGACCCTTCTCTCTGTCCCACCACCCTCACATGAACATCTGGAGGGACCACAAGAGAGCTTTCTCAAGTGGCTGCTCCCAGGCTATGGAATTCCCTTCCCAGAAGGGTTATATAGCATGCTCCCTAATTTCTTTCCAGACAGGTGAAGAACTTTGTATTTCTCCAGGTCTTTGAGTGTAGAAGGTCTGTCCCACCTAAACAATATGCTGGATTTTCTATTTGTTGTTCCTTTTTAATGGTTTTAATTTTTTTAAAATTTGAATAAATGTTTCGAGCTACATTCAAGCAATTCTTCACTAATCAGACCTCATATGGAACACTGTGTTCAGTCTGGGTGCCTCATTTTAAGAAAGATATAAGCAAGTTGGAGTGAGTTCAGAGAAGCGCAACAAAGATGGTAAGAGGTATGGAGAAGAAAACATATGAGGAAAGGTTGAGGAAAGAGCTGGAGTTGTTCAGCTTGGTGAAGAGAAGATTAAGGATGACATGATCGTGCTCTTTAAATACCTCAAAGGCTGCCACAAAAAGGAGGGTACAGTCTTGTTCTCTGCTGCCTCAGAGGGTAGGACTAAATCTAATGTTTTTAAGTTATAAAAGGTAGGTTTCAATTGAACATTAGAAGGAATTTCTTGACAGTAAGAATGGTTCAGCAATAGAACCAATTACCTACAGAGATGGTTGGGGTCCCTTTCTCTGGATGTCGTCAAAAAGAGGTTGGACAGCTACCTACTGGGGATGCTTTAGCTGGAGATTCTGTGCTGAGCAGGGGGCTGGACCTGACTGCCCCTTCCAACTCTATGACTCTATGATTTTGACACACAAGTCAACAGTTGATTCAGTGACCCTATTCTAGAGTATGGAAATATTCTGAATACGGAAATTTAAGAGAAATTCTCTTTACAAGTGAGACATCATTTCGTATACTACTCACTTTTTAATTTGCTACACTATCATCTGAATTCTTAGGATGAACTGTAATAGCAATATGCCAATGGAGGATGTTGTGTTGGTATCCCAAGCAACTACAACCTAGCACTAGTGTGTTAGTCTTGATATATCACTGTTTTTAAGCAATTAGCCTTCATAGTCATAGTTCCCCAGTCCAGATTCTTATTTAATGCTTGTCAATTATTTCATTAAAATATATGTCTTGGAATGATATATAAGGGTATTGTAGCAGATACTCACTTGTTTGCAGGTAATATTTGCATTGATTTGGCTAGGACCAAAGGTTGAAAAGTTACTTGTACAGTAGCCTACCAATTGCATCATTAATTTGTGGCATAAAACAAGCAGTAGAAATCTATATTTTAATTTGAGAGTCCCATCAAGATGCCAAGAGCCCTCCCAGATATCTAGTAGATTGAGTGAGCCGATGGGAGGGTCACAAAATTATGACTTGGCTGATAAATGGTCTAGATCTATATGGCATACATACAAAGGTGTAGCTGAACCATGTAGTTTTTATTCAGGACACTGATTGCTTGGTTGTAACTTCAAAAACTGTCCTTGGAAACCAGATCAATGAAACTGAGCAAAAGGATGAATTCTTACAGTGTGTGATCTCTCATCCTGTTGTAGATTGATGGTCTTGCCCTGCATGGGTGTGTGTTGTGTGTGATGATAAAGGGACCAAAAATTAACCTTCCCCCTTCCTTTTCATGCAGGGTTGATCCAAGATATTTTGCTGCTTAGGACAAAGAACAAGACGCCACCCTCAGCCCATTCACCAACTGAAGTGAGAGATGAATCTTTCTTTAGCACTGCTGATGGATCAGCATCCTCTGCCATACCTAAAGATAGCAGATTAATTTAGGAGATGCTAGGCACCCCATACAGTACACAGCTGTCTGCTCTTATACCTTGCTGTCTCCTTCCAGTATCTGCTGCCTTAGGTGACTGCCTCACTCTTCCTTAATGGTAGAGCCAGCTCTGTTTTCATTTAATCTTTTTATTTTGAATAATCCCACAGCTGTATAGTTAGATCCTGTATTCTTTGCCACATATCAGTGGAAGACCAACTGGAAATGAAAGCTCTCTAAAACGTGATTTGTACATTGTTCTGGTAGCATGGTGTGAATTATTCAAAAGCCCTAAGCCACCAATGTGAGGTTGTTGTGTTGTTGTTTTTTAACTACTTGATGCATAGCTTTCACATTGCTGAAGAGAGAACAGAGGTGATTAGAGCCCCTGTGTTCAATAAGAAATAAGATGTGCATAGATTTCAGGCGCATTTGGTGTTTAACAACAGGGATTCTTTACCTATTTAGTCTGTATTGTATTGTATTCTATTGTACTGTATTTGTTTATTTGTTTATTTGTTTATTTGTTTATTCCACCTTTTCCCCAAAGCTAGGACTCAAAGAAGCTTACAAAACAGAAAGAGATACAAATAAAACCACAAATAGACAAAACCATACAAAATGATTTTTAAAATTCTGTTGAACTGTCTATAGAATTAAAAACCTTTTAAATATATATTCGTTAAAGGGAGGATAGCACACTAATAAAAGCTCCTTCCCTGTAAAACAGTCAGTTTTCAAAAGCCTGATCCAATAAAAAGGTCTTCACCTGCTGACAGCTAGACAAAAAGGAAGCAGCCAGTCTAATGTTCCTAGAAAGAAGACTCCTGAGACTGAGAACAACCACCAACAAAGCTCTCTCCCATGATCCAGTCAGCCATGCCCAAGAGAGTGCTGAAAATGGGAGAAGGGCCTCACCAAAGATCTGAGATAGGGTTGAATGGGGTCATTTGGGAATATTTCAAACTTCTAGTCCTAGTCACAGTGATCCACTCAGTCATCAGCCATATCCACACTGCACAATGATAACAGTTTGGTCACACCTTAACTCCCATGGCTCTGTCCTATAGAAATTAGGGACTTGTTGTGTGATGAGGTGTACTAGTGCTGTCCTTTAGGGAAACAGGGACTAGAAGCCTCCAGCAGAAATTTCTGAGTACCTCACTGGTATGGAGGCATAGCAGTTAAAGTGGTAGGAAGTTGACAGAACTTTATAATGCAAAAACATGCATTATCTCTAAAACTGATTCCTGAAATT
Organism: Iguana delicatissima; assembly: GCA_948472985.1. Classification (NCBI taxonomy): domain Eukaryota; kingdom Metazoa; phylum Chordata; class Lepidosauria; order Squamata; family Iguanidae; genus Iguana; species Iguana delicatissima. The sequence goes on from CAOKZL010000911.1 coordinate 340,481, forward strand.
TTCTTACATTGAATTTGAAGCAAGCTTAGAAACAATAACTGGTACAAAATGCAGAATCCTTCAGGGAGATTGCTAGACTGCTGAGCTGCCAGATAATCAGAGCAGGTAGCGCCTATCTTTGTGGCAGTTAGATGTGCTACCAGTTCATTTTTGAGCTGATTTCAAAACTTCACACTTTAGACAGGTCACCATCATCCATTCAGTTCTATCCCAGAGTGCTTAGGTCATCATCAGGAGCTCTGCTCCGTGGCTTAGATATGGGCAAGTACAAAAGATAGTGCTTTCTCCATGGTGGCTCTTCTCTTTCTTCTGCTTTGCATCTTGCACCTTCCCTGAAGATTTTAAAGAAAATTTCACAACTGATGTGTTCAGACTGGTCTTTCTTTGACTTAGTATGTTTGTTCCATTCTCAGCAACCTCAAACTTAGCTGAGTTTTCTCAGTTTTGATAGCACTGTTTGTATAGATTTATACACATTTGTGTCCTACTTCTTTATTGGTTGTGGGCTGCTTTGTGAGTACATACCATTGAAAAGTGAGATGTAAATGTGAAAATAAATAAAGGCCAACTGCTGTGGATTAAAAGACCTCTGTTGTGGAGAATATGTGCCGTCCTGATATTGTTGGACTCCAGCTCTCATTATCCAAGGCCATTAGCTACACTGGCTGGGACAGGTGGCGTATAGAGTTGAACAACATCTGGAAGGCCAGAGGGTTCCTCACCCTGAACTAAAATGAGATTGGATAGGTTAATAAACCTTAAGAGTTAAACAGCAACCATGGCCAGGCTGTAGAACCACATTTGCTGAGCCATCAGACCATAACATGTTTGTATAGAAATAGTCTTCCAAGACTATTAAGAAAATGTAGACACAAACATGCACTCCAGACAGTGCCAGTGCCTGATTATAAAGGTCTTTTGACACCTGCAAGGGCTCCTTTCTCTCATGCATCAGCAATAGCTGCTGCTTCTTCCTTGCTTATCATTTCTACAACCTGTAAACATGCCTGGTGGAGGCATAGTGAGGATGGGTGTACAAAAAGGTTGCAACAGGGAATAAAACAGCGGTTCTCAACCTGTGGGTCGCGACCCCTTTGGGGGTCGAACAACCCCTTCACAGGGGTCGCCTAAGACCATTGGAAAATACGTATTTCCAATGGTCTTAGGCTCCATTCCCTCCTCGGTGGTTGTGCGCAAGTGCTAGCCATGCGTTCACGTCCTCCTGCCCCCTTTGGTGGGAGCGCATGTGGCCGCACATGCTCCCCCCAAAGGGGGCAGGAGGGCGCGAGCACATGGCTCACGCTTGTGCACCACCACTCCTGGGCCTTTCCCGTATGTTACCTTATCGCAGAGGTGGGGGGTGCCCTCTCTTCGCTGCTCCTTCATCCCGCAGCTGGCTTCCTGCCATGCAACTGCCCTGCCCCTTCCTTCCACAGTGCAGCCTGGGAGCTGTAGGCTGCACTGGAGGAGGAAGGGACGGGGCAGTTGCACGACCAGGAAGCCAGCTGCAGGACCAAGGAGCAGTGAAGAGAGCGCCTCGCACAAGAACCTGCTTGCACAAACGGCACCCCCCCACCTCCGCAATAAGGTAACATGCAGAAAAGGCCCAGGAGTGGTGGTGCGCAAGCGCGAGCCACGTGCTCGTGTTCTCCTGCCCCCTGTTCAGAAGGGACTGAAATTGAACCTCCTGTCTGATGGGCCAGCTTGAAGGGGTGGCAGCAGCATGGGGGGCAGGCCCCCTCCTCGCCACAGCCCCTGCCCCACTTGCCACGGGGGGGCACTGCAGAAGGGCCGGGGGGTTGCAAGGCGACACTTTTCTGGGGGGACGAGCTGTGCCCAGAGCAAAAGACAAAGGCACTGGGATTCCTCCCCCCCGGCCAGGATTGACACTCTGGAAACTTTTCCCACGCTGCCCCCCCAGCAGAAATGAGAGCGAAGCAGAAGCAGAGCCTGGGGGAGGGTCTTGGAGTTTTTTCTTGGGGGAGATGCGGGGCTCCTCTTTCCTTCCCTGCCCGCCCTCCTGTTCCTGGCTAGCGAGGCGGACTTTGCCGGGGGAGGCATTGTAAATAATAGATAAATAATTTTATGGTTGGAGGTCACCACAACATGAGGAACTGTATTAAAGGGTCGCGGCATTAGGAAGATTGAGAACCACTGAAATAGAGGAAGCAGTTCCAGGGTATTTTATTCATTGGCCCCCTGACAGAATAGGGCCCCTTGGCAAGTACCTAACCATTCTGATCATGGTTGCTGCCCCTCTTCTTGTAGAATTTTTTTACAGTATTTTTGGATTGCTCATTATGAATCCATTGTTCGCCTAGAATGCAGCAAGTGTCTTTTCTCTGGACCAAGTCTGGAAGACATGAGCTCTGTATAAAAACAGCATCTTCATACAGTTCAATAGAAAAGACAACTCAGCAAGCATAACAAAAAATACCTTATGTTCAATATTTATAATCCTGCCTTTCTTCTCAGGGACTCAGCCATTTCTGCACTAGACTGTTATAGAACTATTATTCCACTTTCAACATCCTATAGATTCCTGGGGTTTGCAGTTTGAGGAGGGGCCTTTGAGGTCCAGGAATTCATAGGAACCCCAGGAATCCATAAGACGTTGAAAGTGGAATAATAGTGCTATAACAGTCTAGTGTGGAAATGGCCTCAGAAGACATATATGATTCTTCTTGGGAGTAACCCAAGGAGTGTTCATGTTACCTTCAAAACCAGTATACAGATTATTGCTTTATACACTCATACATTTATCCACATGTAATGTTCTATATGTGTATCCACTATGCAGATGGCTATTCCACGTATACTCTCATACTGTTAAGAGGGTTCATATATTACACTGAGCGTTTTCACTCATCTTTTTGTAATTTGTAAGAATTTCACAGATCTCTCTGGTAGGTTGGCATGAGAATGAATGCTTGGCCCGAGATCACTCAGTGACTTTCATCATGGGGTCTCTCAGGTCCTTCTAGACCATCACTTTAACCACTAACCTGTGTTAGCTGTCGGTGCACACATAGCGTTTTCTCCCTCATAGTGGGAAAATCCAATAGCTGGTGTATGTGCAAGCTAAATGCACTCAGAACAGTGTAACTTAGCAGTGGTGTGTAAGAAAAGCACATCTCCCTAATTTATGCATATCCCCCAAAAAAGGAAAAGGCAGGGAATCCTATTTTGAGTCCCTTTCCAAGGTGAAATCTCTCTCTTCCCAAAACATTTTGCAGGTAAGCACCCATGTTTCTCACTGATTGTTTCATGCACTCAGCATTCTGTCCTGGAAAGTCTGAGTTTATTAGACATCCATTACAATTGACACATTGTTGCAGCGAGGGGTGAATAGATGCATTAGACAGATGATCTTAATTGGCTTTTATCCAAGAGAAATTAAAGAGAAGAGGGAGAGAGAAAGAGGGAGAGAGACAGCTGAATTTGATTCACATTTTCAATTAGTAAAACTTTCTTTCATTATTATAATGCCTGCTCAAATAGCAGCCACATCATGGTGACAAATCCCGTTATCATGCTTTCTTTAATTGTCTTCCAAAAAGGCTTCTATTGAAAGCATTGTCTGGACTTGTGTATAAAGCTGACAATCAAGTTCCGTTCAAAGAGACGGCTGGGGGAGCAGAATAAAGAGGGTCTGACTAAGGCACATTATAATAACACATTTTTCCTTGCTGGTGGTTCTTCAGTGTGAGATTCTTGTTTTAGGTCACCATGCTCTGATGACAGATGATGTGTGCTAACAAGATCAGTCACCAAGCATTAGTGGAATTCTGATGCTTCCAGCTCTTTTTTCCTTCCCCTTCTGAACGTGATCCTCTTGCAGGTGTTATTTGCTCGCCAAAATTATTACACACCAAACATGGGGATTCTTTAAGGGGGAAAAGAAAGGAGGTAGATAACAGCTGAACCCATGCAGGAGACAATGACTTTTTCCAAAGATGAATTATTAAAAGTGAATGTAAAAAAAAAAAAAAAGGTGAGATCTTTAAGGGCTGGATTAGCAAGTATATTATTTTCTTGTACAGTGGCTCCTCCACTTTTGCAAGGGTTTGGGGTACAGAACCCTCATAAAAGTGGAAAACCTACAGATAGCTCCCCTGCACTCCCCCTCTCATTCCCTTCCAGGACTCCCCTTCCCATTCCCTTGCCTTTTGCTCTGGTACACAAACCTTCCTTCTCTGCACTTGGGCAAAGGAATGGGAGGGGAAAATCAGAGGTGGAGAAGGAAAGCACATGCTGCCTTCACCCCCACCATTCCCTTCCTTATTGCCTTGGTGCACATTCTCCCCACGGAGGCCAAAGGCAAGGGAATGGGAAGGGCAACAACCAGAGGCAGAGAAGGAAGGCATATGCATGCCTTCCTGACCCCCATTCCCTTGCCTTTTGCCCTTGTGCACTTGCCTTCCTTCTCCATGCCTGGCAAAATGCAAGGGAATGGGAGGAGGATAATGTGGGGGGGAAGGCACATATGTGCCTCGCAAATAATCAAATTCATGAAGGTCAAACCTGCAAATGTGGAGGGAGGACTGTAATAGGAAAGAAAGATATGCAAGCCCCTTTCATGTATTTATCTTGTGGAGGGAGACCTACATGATCTGGGGAGGGAACATCACATCTTGGAAACATTTAACATCTTGACTACATGTTTCGTGCCATATTGAATAGCTAGGACATTCTGGGAGTGGTAGTGCAAGAAAAAAATGTTTTCAAAGCTCTGTGGCTCTCACAAGTGGTTCTGTGATCAAGATCAAGCACACTATTTGCCCTGTCCCCTGGATGTTTTTCGCATTGTCCTGTAGCAGAAAGGAGCACCTCTGCAAAGCCTGAGCTCATCATGGTTCTTCAGTTGCCATACAAAGCTCATTCTGTTAGTGCTATTCATCTACATGAAAAAATTCATTGATATGTTTGTACACTTTCTTTAAAAAGGTATGCACTTTCCATGCATATGGAATCCCATCTTTGTATGACCTTTGCACAACCTGAGCAAGACTGTTAATGAGGGTCTCTTGGGAGATCTCTCATTCATAGGATTACCATAACTTGAAGCTGACCTGGCCTCCATGCCTATCAACAACAAAATTTCAGTGACTATTTTTCAAAAGTTTGTGCAGATGCCTATTGCATTTTAGAATTTAATTGTGGAAGGGGATTGTGGGAGGCTTCTCTGAAATGTTATCCCATGCTTTTTTTTCTTTCTTTCTTAAATAGAAATTTGGCTGTGATATGAATGTAAAATAAAAAACCATTCCTTTTCCAAGTGTTGGAGTATTGCTGGGATCTTTTTAGTCATTTCACATCCTCCAATATTTCACAGATGAAACCCAGGAAACTTACAACTGAGTAATATCAGAGTGTTGTCAAGATGGCAGAAGCTCTTAATGAGGAACAACACACAAGCTAGGAGGGGTCTGCAGAGGTTTGCTTTTGACTGAGTTGTCAGGGAAGGGCATGGTTCTGTCCCCTCTCCTTTTACCCCTGCTAAGTTAATTGGGTGCAAACTACTTTTGCATTTCAACCAGAGTTTGCAGCAACTGAAGTAAATTAAGGAGAAAGGAAGAAAGTGGGAAGAGAAGAGAGAAACTGGGACATTTTGAAAGCAGCTGAAAAAGAGAGACAACAAAGGATTCAACACCAAGTACAATGGGTTTTGGATTCTTCCAGGGGTGCAACAAATCCTACCTTCCCCCTCAGCAATGCAGCTGTGAGAGTCCAGATATACATTCATCCAACATGACTAGGGCCATTTCAGCACTGGACTGTTATAATACAGTTATTCCACTTTTGCAATTTAAAACTCCAGGATTCCATAGGATGTCAAACATAGAATCATAGCACTATAACAGTCTAGTGCAGAAATGTCCTAGGAGTGAGGAAAAGAGAAACATTTACACCACCCTGGACCTGGCACATATAATTTATTTTTCATGAATAGCAGCAAGAAAGAAAATGTTACTTTTCTTAAAAAGCATAAAAAAAAAAAAATATTCCCTCCTCCCTTCTGTCTTGGGGCTCTTTCACACTGCATAATTATGGTGCCATGATCCCACTTTAACTGCCATGGGAACAGCCTATGGAATCCTAGGATTCACAATTCAGTGCTGGATTTCAGAATTTTCAGTCAGAAAACCTGACTGCTCCTCTGAACTACAAACTGTCTGTCATTCTGTAGGATTCAGCCATAGCAGTTAAAAAGAATCATAGTGCTATACCTGACAAAAAAGTGTAAAAGGGGCCCCTTTTCCATTCTGTGGAACCCTTTAAGATTTTTAGTTTAAGGAGAAGTGTTTAGGATTCTCAACTACAATCCCCAGAATCCCACAGGATGCAACTGTGGCTTTTTAAAGTGGCATCTTTGGCACTATAACTGTGTAATGTGAAAGGGCCCTTGCTGTGCTATGGCCAGCAAAGTTTTGGGATGGGGTTTTCTATCTCTGGATCTCACCATTCTGACTGTCTGTGTAGTTCATTGTATTTGTTACTATCATTACTGTATAAATTTGAAATACATTAAATGAAGCAATCTTTTTTTTATTTTATTATTAAAATAAATTTATTTTATATGACAAACAAACAAATCTAAACATTTAACTAGATACATACATATACACAAATACACATATAGACAAACAATTACTATTCTTTAAAACATTTTTATCCTACCTAAAAAAACAAAAAAAAACAAAACAAAACAAAAAACCCTACAATTTAAAATTTTACCTAACTTGACTTCTTTTCATGAATCATTGGGTGCTACTAATGAAATTTCCTTTTTTTTTTTATCCTGCTTTCTGTTTTCAGCTTCTTTAAACTTCTTACTGCAATTACCTTACTCAGCTTTGTTTCCTTATTCTCTGGCTAAACGTATATTTTTTAACATTTTCCTTTCTCTCTTCTGCTTCCTTATCTTTTAGCTATTTCCTTATATAACTAGTTTATATTTACATGTAACAGAATATTGTTATATCTTTTAAACCTAAATCCCTTCTTTCTCTCTCTCTAATATCCCCCTCTCCCCTCATCAATTTAATCATATAATCCCATCAAGGCATATTCTCCCCATTTCTCTATCCACATAGCATCCAAAATTTCCCATTTTGATTAAATGTAACATTGGGTTTTTATTTTGTAATTTTAAAGTTAACTTATTCATTATTGCTAATTCATATAACTTATCTATCCAATCCTCTAATATTGGGATTTGAGCTTTTTTCCCAATATTTTGCATAAACCATTCTTGCTGCATAAATCATATAATATAATATTCTTGAATATTTATTCCTTATCTTTAAATCTACCCCATCCACTATATTTAATAAATATATCTCTGGCTTCATTATAAATTTAACCTTTAAATATTCTTCTATATGTTGATGTATAAAAAACCCAATATTCCTTAGCTTTCTTACATTTCCACCACATATGAAAATAATTACCTATTTCTTGACATTTCCAACACTTATTAGTTTTACCCTTATGCATTTTCGAAATTTGCAATGGTGTGAGATACCATCTATAATATTGCTTAAAAAAAATTTCCTTCAAATTATAACATTTTGTAAATTCTTGATTTTTTTCCCATACATTCCCCCATTCTTGTAATCCTATTAAGGGCCAATATCTTGTGCCCATTTTATCATATTATTTTTAATTACCTCTTTCTCTAATTCTAAATTCAAAAGTAATTTATAAATTTGACTAAGGGGTCTTTTTACTCCTGCTTTCATTATTACATCTAATTCATTATCCTCCAATGAGATTCCTTTCTCTTTTATATCTATTTTAAAATTTTTTCTCTCAATTGTACATGAAGTAACCAATGTGTCTCAAAACCTTTTTCAAATTTAAATTTTTCCCTTACTCTTCAACACAATATCCATCCCTACTTTCTTAAGTATAAGTTATCCAATTTTTCGTTTTAATTTTTTCCAAATGGTAAAAAGCCTCATGAGGGGAAACCCAATATGGTAATTTTATATATAATTTATTTCTTACTTTTATCCATATCCTCAATATTGATTTCCTAATCGAATGATCCATGAATATCTTATTTTTTTTTCTGCTTTTCATACCAGATATGCATCCCAACCGAAATAAAGGTCAAAACCTTCTAAATTCAACAATTTCGAATTACTTAATGTTACCCATTCTTTTAACCAAATTAAAACAGATGCTTCATAATATAACTTTAAATCCGGCATTTTTAAACCCCCCCCTTTTCCCCCTCATTTCCCTTTTAAATATTTCATTTTAATTCTTGGCTTCCTACCGTTCCAAATAAATTTACTTAAATCTCTTTCCCAACCCTTAAATGGATTTTCATTCATAATAATAGGTATATTCTGAAACAGAAACATCATTTTTGGTAAAATATTCATTTTAATCACTGAAATTCTCCCTAACAAAGATAAATTTAATTTTTTCCATTTCTCTAAATCCTTTCTAATTTCATTCCATACTTTTTTATAATTATTATCAAATAAATCCGAATTATTTTTTGTTAATAGTACACCTAAATATCTAAATTTTTTTGAAATTTTAAACTCCGATTATTCTATTAATTCTTTTTCTTGCAAATGCGTCATATTCTTGGTAATTATCAATGATTTTTCTTTATTTATTTTAAATCCTGCTACCTCCCCAAATTGTTCTAACTTTTCCCATCAATTTTATAATACTTGTCAGCGGATCTTCAAAAATTTATCACTATATCATCCGCATAGGCCTGAATCTTAAACTCATATTCCCTTATTTTTATTCCCCTAATTTCCTTATTATTCCTTATTCTATTAATCAGAATTTCCAAATACATTATAAAAAGTAATGGAGAAAGGGGACATCCCTGTTTTGTACCCTTCCTTATCCAAAATTTTTTGATCTTTCCCCATTTACTATTAAACATGCTTTTTGTTCTGTATAAATTGCTTTAATCCAATCTTTAAATCTTTCACCCATACCAATCATACTTACCAATTCTAACATAAATTCCCAATTTACGTTTCGAACGCTTTTTCTGCGTCCAAAAAAATTAAAGCTACTTCTTTTTGATTAACTTTTTGATAATACTCAGTACTATCCAATACTACCCTAATATTATTCCTTAAATACCTTCCAGGCAAAAAACCATTTTGTTCATCTTGAATTCAATTGGTCAGTATCTTTTTCCCAAATTCCCTGCTAAAATCAAAGCAAAAATTTTATAATCAATATTCAAAAGGGAGATCGGCCTATAATTTCTCTTATCTTCTTTATCTTTCCCCTCCTTTGGAATTAATGCAATATTTGATTCTTTCCATGAATTTGGGAAATCTCTTTGTTTAATAGAATTTAAAACCTGAACTAGTAGAGGTATCAACAAATCTTGAAATATCTTATAATATAATACTGAAAATCCATCTGGCCCAGGAGCCTTCCCTATCTTTAGACTTTTAATTGCCTCCCTTATTCCCTGACTCATGATTGATTTATCTAATTCATTTTTTTTGACTTTCTGTTATTTTATTAATTTCACTTTGTTGTAAATAATTAACAATTTTCTTTCCTTGTTCTAATGTACCCACTCCCTTTTATCAATTCCTCAAAGTATTCTACAAAAATTTTTTTTTATTTTCGTTTGTTGACAATATATATTCTGTCCTTCTCTAATTCTACTAATATTATTTTTTCCCTCTTTTTTTTCTCACTTTATATGCTAACCACCTTCTTGGTTTATTAGCTTTTTCGAAATTTCTTTGTTTTACAAATTTCAACTTTTTATCAATTTCTTCTACCACCAATGCCTCTAATTGATTTTGTAGTACTTTTATTTCCTTCTGAATCTTCTTATCCTGAGGTTTCTTTTTTAATTTTTCCCCTTTTTTTTGAAGTCTTTCTTGTATTTGTTTTTCTTTTTTTGTTTTTTTTTGATTTACTGATCCAAGCTTGCTGACTTATAAAAAAACCCTTTTCATTATTTCTTTACTTGTTTCTCAAACTGTCTGCACTGATTGTCCTTTATCCACATTATTCTCTATAAAAAATTTTTTTTCCTCTTTTTTCTTTTCCAATTTTACCTTTATTATGTAATAAACTATCATTTAATCTCCAATAAAACTTATTTTTTCCATATTGGACTGACATTAATGTGGGGCAATGATCAGATATATTCTAGGGGGAATTTCTATTTTTGTAATATTTTTTATCATTTCTGCTGATACAAAAAAAATATCAATTCTGGACCAGGTCTTATGACGTTCTGAATAATACGTATAATCCTTTTCTTTTTCCCCTTTTTTTTTCCTCCAAACTTCTACTAAAGATAAATATTCTAGCAAAAACAAAAAAACTATTTGGTAATTTTCCCCGATTAACTTTTCCCATTTTACCTTCTTTACCTGATCTATCTATTACTGGGTTTATAACCCCATTCCAGTCCCCCATCAAAACAAAATTCTGATTTTTTAATTCTAATAATTTTTCTAACAAATGTTGATAAAATTTGGGTTTATTTTCTAATGGGCCATATACCGCCACTACTACCAATTTCTTATCCATAATTGTTACTTCCACCATCACACAATTTCCTGAATCATCACTATATAATTTTTTTGCTTCATATTTATTTTTTATATAAATTAGTACCCCTCTTTTTTTTTCCCCTTTTTTAAATGATGAGAAAATCTGACCTAATTTTGGGTTTTTAATATAATTTAAATCTTTTTCTTTTTATATGGGATTCTTGGATTGCTATAATATTAAATTCAGTTTTTCTAAATAATGAAAAATACGCCTTCTTTTATAAGGGGGTTTATTCCCCGAACATTCCAAGATAACATTCTTATCTTCATTTCTTTATATTTGTTTGTAATGTATCCTATTCAATTTCTTCCGTTATCTCCTCTGATCCCTCTAATTCCAAGTCTTGTATTGAATCTACTTCTTCCTCACCCTTCTTCTTCCTCTTCACCTGCTACTTCACCTTCTTCTTCTTGCACCCTTTCCGAATCTTCTTCTTTCCTTATTCTCTCCAGTTCTCTTCTTAATTCTTTCTTTTTTTTTCTTCTTTCCCCAAATTTTTTTTCTAATGTCACTGATGTCTCTCCATGGCCTATCTCTTCCGATCTGTTCAAATCTTCTTTATATTTCTTCCAAAATTCTCTCGCTTTCCTCGTAGTATTCAATACAAACCTCTTCTGTTTCCAGACAAAGGAAATCCCCTCCGTCTTTTCCCCAAATGTATCTTATACCTTGTGATCTCAATTGTTGTGTCAAAAAATTGTATTCTCTCCTCCTTTTCAACAGAATCGGATGCACGTCTTTATAAAATTTTTAAATTCATTCCCTTCCACAACCAATTTTTTCGAGTAACTACTTTGAATAACTAAATCCTTTACCCTTTCTCTTTAAAAAAAATACCACGATGTCCCGTGGAATATTTCTCTTCTTTTTCTCTATTAAAAATTTAAAAGAAAAATCCTATCCAATTCCAAATCCAGCTGTTCAGGTGACCATCCTATAAAATTTTCCAAAGGTCTAATTAATCTCTGATACAAGTTTTCTTTTTGGCACTTTCCTAGTCCCCTGATCTTGATTGATTTATTCCTATTCTTCATGTCCATTAATAATGTTGTTCTTTCCAATTGATCTGTTCTTTGTTCTATTCTCGTTGTTTGCACCTCCATTTTATTCGTCCTTTCTTCCACCTGTTCCACTTTTTCATTCACCAATTTTAATTCCTTACTGATATCATCCAACTTTGTGCTAAAGGTCTCCAACTCTCTTTTAAGATCTGTTTTTATTTCTGATCTAATTTTTTACTTCCGTTCTCATTTCTTTCATCTCATTCTTAAAAGTCATGGTCAGTTTCCTTAATTCTTCTGTAATGTCCAATCCTATATTTTGTGTCATATTCTGTTGCTCAGCTATTACTGTTTTTGCATCCATACTGGGTAATCTGATCTCCGTTGAGGCTCTTCTCTGGAGCAAAGTCTGAATTTGTGTTTGTGTTTGTCCTCCAGCCGCTGCCCCCTTTTTTTCTCTGCTGCCATCATTTTGATTAACTATTATTTATTTATTTATCTTACTTAATATGTATAATTTTCTTCCTATATAATCCTTACCAATCTTTCCTACCCAGTCTAGTTTAGCTTCTTTTTTTATTAATCTTCTATTTTACAGCTTATTCCTTCAAACTCCTATACTTTCCATCTATCTTATTAATTCTTATTAATTCAGTATTAATTCAAATTTATCCACTAGAATTCCTTATGTTTGCTTTGTTCTCTTATCTGAAATTACCCCCTTAATAAAATATACCAATAAACTATACAAAAAAATTTACACTACAATATAAATGAAATATACTATAAAAATTAACAATTAATCAACAGTACTAGATAGGCAGTTTAATAACCCAATACTTTCAATCTGTTCTTACCATTCTCCCACTTCTATTTCTTATGCTTTATCCACCCCCCAAATTTTCTCTCCCAAAATTTGGGTTTTTTTTCAAGCAACTGTGCTTAAAATTTTTTGTGTATATAATATATATATATCAAAGTCTTACACTTATAAAGTATAAAGTATAAAGTATTATAAATTTAAGAATTTTACAGCACACTCATAACAACCCGACAGTTAACTGTAACAACTTGGCTGGCTCGACCTTTTAATCTTCTGTAAACTTCCCTTTGTCTGTCCAAGGTTAATTGTTCCCCTCCCTCTTTCTTCAATCTTCCCCCCGTGACACCAGTATTTTTATCTTCTCCCAACTCCTTTTTCCACCTTCAATCTTCTTAACTTTTACTTTTGTTTTTTATTCAAATCCGAGTCAATGTCCAATTCGTTTTTCTTTCTTAATACCTTTAATACTGTTTAACTTCTTTCTGAATCCTTTGTAAAGTTTAAAAGTCTGTCTATTTCTGCCGTCCTTTTCTCTTGCCTCTGCGAAGACCAATTCGCCGCTTCTCTCGCTGTCACTCACTGTCTCCCGCTGTCTCTCCGTTTTCCGTCCTTCCCCCTTTCAGTCGCAACCGTCTCTAACAGTCTCTGGTCTTCTCCATTACTCCTCCGTTACTCCCTTACTCCCGTTATTCCTCTTTAGATCAATCAATCTTCTATTTCTACGTTTTTTAAGTTCTTTTTCTATATTCAGCTTCTTTCACCTCCAACTCTACAGTATTAGAATCTCACAATGTTACCATATTAGCTACAATGAAGCAACTTTGTTTTCGTCTTTTCCCTTCCACATGAATAGCCGTATTTTCAACTTCCACGTTGTTTTATCTCTTCATTTCACAATGTTCCCTCAAATATTTCAGTCAATATCTTATCTATCTTCTTTCTATTTCCTCCAAATATATATTCTGTCCCGTAAATACTTTCTTCTCAAACTGAAACTGAAATATTTAAGCTCCCACGATTGCTTTCTCTGCCCGGAGATCTCCGTCCTCCAAAACTCACTGTTTTCACTGCTCACAGCTTTCCCCTCCGGGACCTGTTTCACTATTTCTTTCAAACTGAGATCTTCTTCAACTTTCTAACCCAGCTGAAGTAAATCGGTTCTCACTTACCCAATGATATTCATCACTATTCTTCTTCTGAAAATTTTTTAATCAGTGGTGCCGCGGCTAGCCTATCCCGGCTGCCCAGCGAGGTTATGGCGGCTCTACGGTCCCCTCAGCTCTCCATGTCTCTCTTCTTCTTTCTCCGATCTCCCTTCTCCGAGCTGGATCCGGACCCCCTTCAAGCCTCCTCCGCGAGCCCCTTCTCACAAAGGCTCTGTTTCCTCTAGTTTTTTTTACTTTTTCGAGGAAAATTCCGACCTCGCTGTGGCTCGGAATCCACTTGCTTCGTGGATTCTGTCCGAACGCCGCTCAGCCTCCACCGGAAGTCTCAAATGAAGCAATCTTAAAGGTGGAATGATATTGGGGAAATTGTTGGTGTGTGGCCAAGTTTTTGACTACTAGGTTAATTGTAAAATTAGTTGATCTAATATGTATGTATGGGTATCATATATAATATTATCATATCATATATAATAATTGGATTGATTGATTGATTGATTGATTGATTGATTGATTATTCATTCGCTTCATGTAAGAGGTTATTTTTCTAAGCAGACAGCATAAAATAGACAGACTGGTTTTGTAAGCAGTAGCATATATTAATTATGACTTAACCAAGTTGTTTATATAATATAGAGTTTTCTAAGTAAATTTGGTTTCATGAAATATGTAGGCTTTGTAGTTAAATGAACTGTTTAGGCTTTGAATTACTTAGGCCTCTCACTATCCAAAGTTGTTATCCTATGATTGCATTATATATGGAATGTGGGCATATTTTTTTAAATGCAAACATTTCTTAAAGATATGTCAATATATAAATAAGCTTACAGAGGAATAAAGAACTCTTGAAAAAATGTAAATTCTCCTTGAAAGAAATGACAGTCATGCAAATTCATATTCACAGGCTTTGTATGCAATTTTGGATTTGTTTTATCCCCTTCTTATGCTTCTCTGTGTTACCTATCTGTACCCTGGGCAGTTCGAGTTCTAGGTCCCTATGCCTATGCCGCAAATTACCTGTTTACTTCTGTACTTTTCTGTCCATCTGTCTCATAAGGATTAATTAAAACTGCAAGGTAATAGCTGTTAGTTTCTGGTTTACAGTGATACAAGACAATATTACTCTTGGTCAGGGTAAAGAAATTTTTCCCCCATGATGCAAACCAATTTGTTTAAACCACAACAGAGAAAGAAAGAAAGGGAGGAAGATGACTCGTCTTCTCTACAATGATATCCATAAAACTAGCAAGCCAGCAAATCATAGACAAGATCAACAGCAACCGGTTGGGTCCAGATTTAATCTGTTTAGAGTAGACTCACTGAATCAATGGAATTTTTTTCTCTTGATTGGATGTTCTGTCCCCTTTTGGTCTTATGCTTGAGTTCTTTTTTGCTGGATTTGTGGATTGCAGTAAAATGATGATGATGATGATGATGATGATGATGATGATGGTGATGATGACGACGATGATTTAAGTCCCACTGAGTGCAATGGACCTTTTCTAAAATATGCCTCTCTTGATCCTACCCATTTAAAACAAAAAAGAGTATAACTGCACGAAGGTTTTGATGCCTGGAATTCAGAAGTAAGGCTCATTGAGTTCGCTGGGGAATATTCCAAGTAACTGTACTGTCTAAGATAAAAGTTCTAAGTATGTCCAATGAACTAAATGAAACGTGCTTCTGAGCAAACATGTAGAGGAAAGATGGACAACACGCAGCCCTCTAGATGTTGTTGAACTGCAACTTCCAGCATTCCTTATCATTGGCTATACTGGCTAGGACTGATGCAATTTGCAGTCCAGCCTCTGAAGGGATGTACTTTACCCACCAGCGCTATGTGTAGGTCAGCACTATATCATCTAATAAGGATTAAATCCCATTTAAAAAAAATTATTAATAATTTATTTCTCTAAAAAACGCCAACATTCTACAGATACATAAGAGAAAAGGGAAAAACAACATAACGAAAACATGTGATGCATGAATTAGGAATTAAAAAGGAGAGAAAAAGAAGAAGAGGAAAGAAAAAAAAGATTGACTTCCATTCAACAAATAACAATCAGATTGATTCAAGCCTCTCAAAGACAATATACAACATTGCTCTTCCCCAGTTCCTGCTTTCCAAAAGAAAAAAATGAACTTTTTTCCACTAAAGCCACTGAAAATTTCCTCTGTGTTCGATTTGGCAATCATCATCTTTGGAGAAGTGGTTCGTGGTCCGCTGCGCCGTCAAAAGACCTAGCCAAGTAGAATCTGGTTAGAGGCCAGACGCCCCACTCGCTTCAGGGTGGAAGGGGAGCCTGATCACCTCCCAAGCGGACACTAGTACTTAGCCGTAAAAGTGCTAAGGAAACTGTTCCACTTTGTGGTACGGGACGGCGGGAGGCAGAGACTGTGTGTGCGAGTGTGTGACTGTTGTGCGGTGATTGGTTGCTGCGGTTCTGGCTATTGACCGTGATCGTCCGGCGATACCACCCAGTGACACGTGCGTGTGCTGTTTTATTCCTCGTGTGTCGGTCGGTGAGACCCCTTTACTCACCGACCATTCCCTTCCCCTATTGTGTCTGTCTCATCTGAGGCGGGAAGACATGGGAGGTGGTGGAAACAAGCACCCCTCTGCAGTGTATGCTGAAAAACTTTAAGAAAGGGTTTAGTGGAGATTATGGAGACCCCCCATGAGCCCTCAACGGTTGCGGTTTCTGTGTGAAGTAGAATGGCCATCATTCAATGTAGGATGGCCCCGAGAGGGGTCTTTAGAAAGTGATAAGATCAGCAAAGTGTATTCTGTGATAGTGGGAAATCCGGGGCGCCCAGACCAGTTCCCTTATATAGATTCATGGGACACTGTAGTGCGTTCTTCCCCACCGTGGTTACGGAGATGCCAGGAGTCACAGGCAAAAGTTTTGGTATTGAGGAAGGAGAAATTGGCTAAAAAGTTAAAACCAGTGTTAGAAGTTCCTGAAGAGGAACCCACAGAGCCATCGGCCCCCCTCGTCCCATTCTTAGGCTTTACACCGCTGCCACCATATACACCGCCTCAGGCGGGGCCAGATCAGCAGTTAGGGACTGGAGCAGCGGTGCCAGCGGCGGCCAGGATTGAGGTGGAGCGCGCCCCTCATGCCGCACAAGCAACGGCGTCTCCCAGCAGCACTGTCACATCTCAGGGGACTCCATAGACTACTCTCACACGGCAACTACCAGTCCAGCCAATCCCCTTAAAGGTTCTGATTGGGAGGACACGGCGCACTACTATTGTGACACGCTCAGAAATTCCATTGAAACCCTAGAGGCTCTATGTTCGTCCCTCATCGGCAACACGCCTAAGGCAGATTCCCCAGCGGAACTAACACCAGTAGCTAACCGAACACGGGCCAAATCAACCACCAGTTTGTATCCACTCCGACAGCTCACTCAGATGGTCCCAAACCCACGACAGGGTGAACAGGAGCCCCGCTTTGTACCAGTACAAGCCTATGTTTACAGACCTTTCACCACGTCTGATTTGTTAAATTGGAAAACCCATTATGCTTTGTACACAGAGAAGCCCCACAAGATTGTGGAATTGTGCTCTAGCATAATGGGAACGCATATGCCCAATTGGCAAGATTGCCAGCAATTGCTGATAACTTTGTTTACCACTGAAGAGAGGCGCCACATCATCCAACAGATGGAGTGGCTAACCCAGGAAAGGACCCCGCAAGGACACCCCAACCCCCAGGTCTGGTTGAGGGAGAGGGTACCCTTAGAAGATCCTCGTTGGGATCCTAATGGGCCGGCAGGGATGGAACGATTACTACAATACCAATACCAATACCCTGCTTTTGGAGGCTATGAGAGTAGAAATGAAGAAACCCACCGACATGACAAAGGTGACCGAGGTTATGCAAGAAGCCACTGAGACTCCTGGCACATTTCTAGAACGCCTCTTGGATGCCTATCGCCAATATACCCCCTTTGATCCTGAAGCCCCAGAGTGTATGAAGATGGTTAATCAGGCGTTTGTGACTCAGAGCTACCCTGATATTAGAAGGAAGTTGCAGAAGCTGGAAGGTTTCGCAGGGAAGAATTTGCAGGAATTGTTGGAAGTTGCACAGAAGGTGTTTGTGAATAGGGACCAAGAAGAGAAGAAAGAAAGAGAGCGGAGAATGACTAAGAAAGCAGAACTGCTGGCAGCAGCTCTGGTAGAGCAGCGCGGGGAGGGGGAAATAGAGAGGGACTTGGCAGCGGCGAAGCGATGGAAAAGAAGGCAGAGGAAGAGGATCTCTGGGAAGGAATCAATGTGCCCGGTGCGGACGAGAGGGACACTGGCGGTGAGACTGCCCGAATGGAGGGGGTGGCATAGGACAGAGAGGACGTGGGAGAGGACGATTGGATGGGCGAGTAAATTGGCAGCCGGCGCCCGGCACGGGAGAGGTGGACACCTATGACGAAAATTACTTTGTGGGAATGGCAGAGCTCCTCGAATGAGACAGACCGGGCCCCCTAATTCTCGGCCCCAGGGAGCCCATGGTCACAGCCACTGTGGGGGGCCGTGATATGGACTTTATGGTAGATACTGGAGCTGCCACTTCAGTGGTTACTTACCCACTCACTCAGCAGAAAGTACGAGTAGTGGGAGCCACAGGAGCGGTGGAGGAAAGATCTATGTTGAAGCAACAGTCGTGTCAACTAGGATCACATTTAGTACAGCATCGGGTTAACATATCTAGCATACTGTGTGTTTGTGTGAACCAGGAGGAGACTTGCTTGCTCTTGTGCTGGTTAGGGCTCTATTATTCTACTGTATTTTGGTGAGATTGTGTCTGTTGCTTTAAGGCTGATTGTTTGTGTGACCTGAGACAGGTTTGCTTGTGTGCTCATTAGGCCTCTATTGTTCTCTTAGCTCCAGAGGAAGTCAATCAAAGATTTGGTTGGGGGAGAGCTAGCAGCCATTAACTTACTATATAACTGCAGTCCCAGGCCCTGGAGCCTCGCAAACAAGAATTTAGCTAATAAGTAGCGAGACCAAAAGGCATTCTGTGTGGGTGTTTAGTAGGGGAGGCCTGGAGTTCTGTTGCTGTGCCTGCTTAGGGCTACAGAATATGGATGCTCAGGGAGCTGCTACAGTCACCTGTAACAGCTGTTGTATGCTTGTGTTCTTGCCCGAGGATATGGGTAGCTACACCTGTAGTAAGTGCAAGTTGGTTGCCATGATGGAAGAAAAGCAAGAAACTGGGATAGGTATCCTGACTCTGCCAGCCATGAGAGAATGGGATGTGCTCCCTGCCCTTCCATGGTTTAGGTGTTGGATAAAATACTGCTCGCTCATGAGAAGGCAACCAGGATAGATATGCTGACTCTGCCAGCCATGGGAGAGTGGGGTGTAGCTTCACCATCTTCTGCTCGTGGCCAATGGCAGCACCATTCCATGCCCATACTTACCCCCCACCAAAAAAAGCTGCAAACCCTTGTTATTCCCTGTTTTCAGTCTTCCTGCAGTTTTGCTTTCCTGCTAATGGCTTCTCAAAAAATGTGGGAAACAAGGGAGAGGCAGAGAGGTGGGGATAAAGAGCATTGCAGCTATCATGACTCAACATAACATTCCCTCACTGCTGATTGCGAAAAGGCTGGAGGGGAACGTGGAACTACCAGGGGCATCACTAAAAATAGACAAGTCATGTGTTGGGTCTAAGTCGAGTCATTGAAGCCACTTAAGTCCAGCTCAAGTTTGAGTTAATTGACTTGAGTCTACATCACTGCCAATTCCCTGCTGTTAATGTTATCTCCTTAAAATCGGAGGCTTCGGGGGTCCACATGTATAGGTGTGGTGCTCACAGTCAGTCACAATGGTAGCATAAGGCACCAGGGATTACTGCATCTCACATTTTCTTCTTTTGCCAAGATTAAATGGGACACTGTTTGGCCATATGAGAAGGAGCAAATCATATTTTCATATACCAATATGTAGGAAAGTCTTCAGAGTCAGTTTACATATTTTTACATTGACTTTTCTTTTTTTTCGTATTTTGTTTTCTTCTTGAAGGATGAACAGTTTGTGTTGTAATAACAAAGGAACATGACCAGGCATGCCTTTCCAGGCCATTAAGGCACTTCCTTTTTGGCCTTATGCCTCAGAGGACTCCAGGGGCTTGCATTAATGGCTTAGTAATATGATACGCCCTATAATGTCTTATCGCTTAATTGGACTCCAGATAAATTCAGTTAAATCACATATACTGTTCTCTTTATTGCAACTGCTATGCAGGCGTTTTGTTTTGTTTTGTTTTTTGTTTTTTTTAATTTCCTGCATTCTCTGGTGGTTTTGAAGGTATCTGAGTTACATGGAATGTTAGCTCCTGGGAATACAGACTGTGAAGGCAAAGGCTTAACTGTGTGTGCTTCACAGACATTTTCCCATAAAATTAGAAATACAGTTGGCCGTCCACATTTGCTAGGGTTAGGGGCACAGGACCTTTGCAAAAGTGGAAAAATCACAAATATCAAAATGGGTATGTGTGTCTGTGGGAAGGGGACCAAGGTATGGTGGGGAGAACGGACACCCAGGGTTCAAACCAGGTCAGGGAAAGGAGAGAGAAGAGGGGTGGGTCAGCGTGGTGGCCCTACACTTCCTCTCTCACACCCATCTCCTTCCCTGGGTGTGTGGGACATTGGGAGACAGTTTGTGGTGCTGACAAATGGGGCTATGAGTCATCCTTAACTGACCATGCAGTAGCAATAGCTGGTGGTGGTAGAGGAGGAGAAGGAGGAGGAGGAGGACCAAAGGTGGGTTTTTAAAGGTCTTTGTGGCCTGATAATGGAGCTGCCCAGAGGGAAGGTTTCCCTGGGAAAGAAGTGCCGAGGGGAGGGGCAGGCATTGAAAAAAAAATGCAAATAATCAAATCTGTGAAAATCTAACCTGCAAATGTGGCTGGATGGCTGTATATATTTCTTGAAAGTTTAAACTGGGATGAAAGTACTCACCCTGAGAATCACCAAAGAAACTGCACAATGAGTTCTGGAAGATGTGAGGAAGATCACAGGAGAATCTTCATCTCCACCTTGAAGAATGCTTCACCAATTTGGATGTTTCCCCTGCTTTAATCCTTTCACATACTTATACTGCTGACACATAGCACTGTGCTGCATTTCCTGTAAGGCACGCTTCAGAACACTTTGCAACCTTTCTAGATTCTTGGTTTGCACAGGGTTTTATTGATAGCTTCCAGTTACTGCTATACCTATTGGTGCAGCCAAGCTGACCCAGGGGAAGAATGTAGACAGACTCACAGAGCTGGGTTAGCATTTTAATTCTAGGCAACAAAAACCAGATTCTTTCTTTCATCTCCTTTAATGCCTCCCTACTCTTTCTGAAAGGTTCTTAGAATATCTAGATCAGAGCTGGCCAACTTCTGAAGGGCCAAGGAGCATTTTGGCTCCCCTCCGGACTTTTGTGGACCAGTCCCCCTCCATCCTTCAATCCTCTCAAAAGTGCAAGTCACAACACTCCTAAATGTAATTTCCTGGGGCTTTTGTCTCTTTCTTTTCTTTTTTAATTTTACCACACACGCACCTATCCAGTCACTTCCACTTTCTGAGAAAGGCTTTTTCTGGGTTTTTTTTTTTTTTAGATCCAAGGAAATTACATTCAGGGCTGTCCCAGACATGGTGGCTATACAAGAAATTGTGAGATTTGTTAGTGTAGTTCTCAGAATTTTCTGTTCTGAACTATTTTATGGCAATTCATCCTTGGATGGGTTTCTTTTTCAATGTCAACACAAACTGAAACAAAAAGTTTACTTCTTTTCCTTTCTTTTTAGTTTTTAATTTTGTTCTATAACTATAAGAACAGCTTTGAAAAGAAAAAGAAAAGAAAATTTACCCTTCAAACCATCTCAGCGAACCACACCCTCACTTTAAAAAGGAAAACTCTTTGGAAGAGCCCTTGTTGAGATCTAAGAAATTGCCACAAAAAAGCTCCAACAAAAGAATAGAATATGTGGGTTCACAGGTAATAGGAGCCGGCAAAACCCAGCAAAGCCCAAGGAGCTGTATCTCAAGAATTCAAACCAGGCTAGAAGAACCTGTAGAGGATTAGCTGCATCCTTCAGAGGTTTCTGGAAATTGGCTGTTTGAGGAATTGTGTTTCTTGGGACTGGTGTTGGGAAAAAATGGAAAGGGAGGCAGACAGGCAGGCCTGGGAACACACATGCAACCTGAACATGTCCACCCTGATCTGCACAATAGATTGGCTCTAGAAAACTTAATAATGCTTTAAGAACCCACTTAAAACTAAGGGCACTTTTGCTGATCATGATTATTTTGCTGCATTGCTCGCCATGGATCTGTTCCATACATAGAAAGTCTTGATCCAACCCTGTGTTTCTTTCTAAGCCCAGTGGGTTAGTAAGGGAGGGCTATGCAATACCTCTCTGTTGCTGAGACCCTTCATGAGGTGCAAATCCTACTTGTGACTGACAAAACAACAATTTGTGCTGATGGCAGCAGGCTCTGTATCATGCCCTACACCAGAATTATAACAGCAGCTAACTATAGCACCTTAAAAAAAATCAATAATAAATAAAAACATCTGTCAGTCAGTGATCTCCTTAGGGATTTCAGATATACAACATCACAAGCAACTGCAGACATTTTGCTCCTGAACATGGTAAAAAGGAGACCCTGTGGCCAAAATTATGTCCTCTATTTTGAGAACAAAGTTTGCTTCGGCAAGACAGGTCTAGTTAATATTTATAAGCCCAGCTGTTTGCTGTTGGCTTTAACTGCAGCACATATCTTGACCAACAGAATTTTCCAGAAGCAACGTGAAGAATCTGGTGATAAAAAAGCATGGGAAGACTAAGGTGCTGTTTTTTCAGTGTCCAACCACACAGAGAAAAGGAGAAACACCAGACCTGGCTCACATGCAAGAAAAAAATTATAACAACCAGGAAGAAAAGCTGATGGGAGAAAGCAAAGGGATCTTTAGTTTTTTAATTGTTCAGTTGTTCAATTGCCCATGAGATTTGTTCATGTGGGGAAATGACAAGTAACTTTTAATTGTCCTTTTCTGTTCCTTTTACATCTGCATTTTTGCTTCCCCAGCTTCTTTGCTCTTTCTGCCTTCCTACAGCCTAGCTAGGATGCCCATTCTGATGGATGTAACACAAGTGTCAGCTGGTCAGTCCAGTGTCACCCGCTGTAAATCTCTGCCATATGGTCACTGGACATGGCTGAGCACACTGATGATCATGGCCAGGTCATTTAAAATGCCTTCTATAAACTGTGGTTGCTCAAGAATGTTGTTTGGTCTGCATTTTTGAGTAAGCCAACCTGATGCACTGTTCTTAAACTACCGTGCAGATCAGAACACTATCCTCTTTCAAGCTGTAAGCCTTTAGAGATTTGGCAACATAGTCACTGCTCAAACAACATACCAAAATTTGATCAAAAATACATGTTTAAGATAATACGCATTTGCCAATATGCATTTGATAAATATTTCAATGCAAATTTATAGCCTTTTAAAAAACTGTTTTTGCAGATGGAAACAGAGTGGAATTGACTTACAAATGAACCCTGGAGAAACTGATATGGCCCAGTATTAATGTGGTCCATGCATCTCTGTATTGCTCAGCTTATCCACCTTCTAAGCCAGCAACATATATCAATAAATGCAGCTGTTCTGTGAAGACCAAGATTGATGTGGTTAGATGTATGCACATTCTGATCTGAAATGTTGGGTGGTACACACAGCACAAGGTAACTGTAGCTGTGTTGTTGCCATTTCCTTCACAATTCAGTCCCTCAGTACCATGACTAGCACAAACAATATCATTCTATAACAACCTGAAGACATATGCTCTATTTAACACACACACACACACTTAGAATTGGATGCAGAAGGAAGCATGGACAAGCCCATTGACCTGTCTGTCAGATGTCTATCACTGACCCCCCTCCGGGTCCTCTATGGGGACTAACTTCTGCAGCTCAGCCCTTTCTCTATGTAGGTAGGCTTCATGCATGATTTAGATTCCAGGCTATGCAGGGTTCTCAAACAGCTAGAGAAAGTGTCTTGCAGGCGAAGGTACTTTTCCAGTGCATGGAGGACCACAGGGACAAAACGCAAAGAGGCAACAGAGCTTTTGTGTACTGGTATTTAAGAGACAAACCCAAAAGTCCTCAGTGCTAACAAGTCTACTCTTGCATGGGAGGAACAGGAGGTAATGTTTTCATCATGAGGCAGAAATTTATAGGAGCGGCTGAAGCCCACCCCATCTCAGAGGCCTGGCCAATCCCAGAGATGAGGTCAGTTCAAATTTTATGTTTCTTATTGTCTGATATCACTCCATGTTCCAGGTGATTTTAATGAATAACTGCTAATGAAGGCATCTATGTGTGGGACTGTTTCTCATATTCAAAAGGGCCAACTGAGTCATTCTTGTTGTCTCATCACATGATTTTAATCGTAAGGGTGAGAGGAAGACTTCAGAACTACACTGTAAAGACAAGGAAAAGTGTTTCTGTCCCTCTGTGTACTGAAATAAATATACTCTCTAAAGCGTTTTTATTTAATTTTGTATTTCTGACATTTCCCTCAAGTGATGAAAGAAAGAAACTTTATGAGCTGAGATATAAATAAATGCATTGCTTATGCATGTATTCTGGTGGACTTGTATATACATTTTAACATGTCTACAGAATGTTCTTTGCAATGGGCAATGATCTTTCATTTCATGTAATATATAGCACAACATATTGCCTTTTGAAAGCCATGTTTCCTGTTTTATAAGATAGTGAAGATATTTATTGCCTTGACCACAATGTCCAAAGAGCCCAGAACTCTTCAATGAAACTATCTTCAGTTATATTCTCTGTGCCTTTTAGCAAGGCCTAGCTGTATCTGATTACTTGTACTTTGTTGAAAAGAGTTCTAAGGCAGCATGGAGAAGAAGAAGAAAGAAGAAGAAGAAGAATCCTGAAGAAATTTGGATTCAATATTTTCCAATGGATTCAATTACAAGAAAAGAAATTCTACTTAACCATTAAGAAGAATTATGGACTGAAAGAGTCTATTTGATGGTGGAATAGACTGTCTCAAAAGATGGCGGAGATTCTTGTTTGGAGGTCTTTAAAGAAGATTGGATGAGCATCTCTTGAGAATACTTTGGTTGTGTACTCCTGCACAACCAGTGGTTAGACTAGATGGCTCTTGTGGTTCTTTCCAGCTCCATGATTCCTTAGTTTTCTTATTCTAATTTCATGTCATCTGCATTTGTTAAATAAGTGTCAAGAAAGCAGGCATATGATGAGGATGCAGCAGATACTGCAATAGCAGCAACTTCTCAACTGTTCCTCCTGAGCCCCTTTCATTATTATGAGACAGAGACTATTTCCGCACTACACTGTTATAGTGCTATTATTCCACTTTCAGCATCTTATGGAATCCTGGGGTTTGCAGTTTAGGGAGGGGCCTTTAGAATTCTCAGCCTGAGAGATCTTTGGCCTCAGTAAACTACAAACCCCAGAATTCCACAGGATGTTGAATGCACTATAACAGTGTAGGGCAGAAAGGTCCAGAGCTATTTTCATCACACAGAGTTCAGACTCTGGTCAGTGCCACACATATATAGGTTTCCCTGTAGCTTTTGTCCAATGCACAACATTCACATTTCAGTTCAAGGTCACAGAAGTGGAGCTGTGCAGCTATGACAATTAAAGTGGGATCAAAGTGCTTTAATTAATTAATATGGATACCAACCATGGTTGTACTTTTACCTCTAGAGAAGAGGTTCTGCCTCAAATGCCAGTGTAACTGAGCAGCCTAGTGTGCTATGCACCTTGATTTTGGGAAGAGGTACCATTTTCCACTCTGTTTGAGCCAGAAAAATATCTTGAGCTAGCCTTGAAATAATACAGTGCATATATACTACAGACAGACCATAATTTTCTTCTGACTGGCACAATCTGCTGTACTGAGTGCACATAATAGATTGTAGTTCCACACCTGAAGAAACTTGATGGAAAATATTAAAATTCAAAACTGTTTTCCTGGGAATAGGAAGACCTGTACATCATTGAGAAGAAACATCTGCCTCGGTCTGGGATCTTGCTGCGGTTCCTTTGGTTTCCTTCTTTAAATCTGGTTGGGATTTTACAGTCAAAAGCCCTCAGGCAAATTAAACTAGTCATGTTCACCCTAAGGGAAAGGAGACTTGAATTGCAAGGGTCTCATATCAGTTGATGCCTACCAAAAGAACTCTAGGAGATTAATGAATCTCTGTAATTAAAGAACAGTTAATTGAAATGTAGCAATGGGTCTATTGGAAACATCACAGTTATTCATCTGTATCTAGTTCTCCATCACATTTATTTAAGGACTTGACTTTAAAAAAATGATTTAGCAATTACTTTAAGCTGCAATCCTATAAACACTTACCGGTGGATATTCAACTCAATAGTGCCTACTTCAGAATAGATACCTATTTCATTGTTGCAATGCAATCCTATCCACACTCACTCAGAAGAAAATGTGTGTGTTTGCATTCAAGCCACCTGTCAACTTATGGCAACCCTGTTAATTTCATTGGATTTTCTTATACAAGCAATGCTTAGAGATGTGGTTTTGCCAACACCTGGGCATGATAGCTGTGTTTAAATATTTGAAAAGATGTCATGTTGAGGAGGGAGCGAGCTTGTTTTCCACTGCTCCAGAGACTAGGACAAGGAGCAATAGATTCAAGTTTCAGGAAAGGAGATTCCACTTGAACCTCAGGAAGAACTTCCTGATGGTGAGAGCTGTCTGGCAGTAGAATGTGCTGCCTCGGATTGTGGTGGAGTCTGGAGGTTTTTAAGCAGAGGCTGGACAGCCATCTGTTGGGAATGCTTTGATGGGTGTTCCTGAATAGCAGGGGTTGGACTCGATGGCCCCTGGGGTCTCTTCCAACTCTATGATTCTATGATTACCCTTGATTATAGCTTACAGCACCTGGTATTCATGGGTAGTCTCCATCTAAGTACTAACCAGGGCTGAACCTGCTTAAGCTGAACCTGCTTCCAAAACTAGATGGCATCTGGTACCTTTGGGTATTTAGTCAGAAGCCAGAAGAAAGTCCCAGTGTGTTAATGCAGATTTTGGCCAGGTTTTTTTCTTTTAAACTAAATTATCTTTTAGAAATTCATACTTTTCTAAACTATGTAGTGGAATTCTCCAATCAAAAAAATGTCTGCATCAGTTGGAATCTTGTTGGGTGATCTACACTGGTGCAAGGGTACCACCAGTGTAAGACACTTTTTAAAGCAGGGCATAGTTAACAGCAGAGACACAACGGCAAAAGCCATTTGTATCAGGAGACAAGCCTGCCACACTGGCTTTCACTATTATTCTCCGTCTCCCATTGTTGCAACAACCACTGCCACTACTCTTCTACCACTACACTAGTGCCACCACTTCCTTTTTCTCTGCTGGCATAGTTACACTGGAGCATAACCAATTATATATATTAGTGGAAAGTGCACATAACAGTGCCTATATTAACGAAAATTGCATTGAAAATATATTTTTATTAGGAAAGTTTGCAAAAAAATGTGCATTTTAGGCAAACTTTTGCTTACTAGGCAAAAATTAATAAAAGTACATTTGCTAGGAGAAATACATTAAAATGTGTATGAATTTTCATGCAAATGTTAATGTAATCCCTAAAAATTATTGGTTTGGTCCAGTGGGCTGGGAAACCCTAAGGAAAAACTATACTTGCCCGCTGAGTTCTGAAAGCGGGAGAGCTGGATCTGGAGACAAGCTACAGTTGGTAGGCCCTTTTCAGCTCAAATGAGATAGTGGTAGAGCCACTGTGGTGTAGTGATTTGAGCACTGGACTGTAACTCTGAAGAACAGATTTCAAATCCCCACTGAGTACCCAACAGGTAACCCTGGGCAAGTCACACTGTCTCAGCCTCAGAGGAATGCAAAGGCCAAGAAACTCCTATGATAGACTTGTGTTAGGGTCACCATAAATCGGAAATTACTTGAAGGCACACAACTTGAGCATTTTGGTTATGTATTTAAGAGTGAACAAAAGGGAAAATTCTTTTCCAGTACTCCCTCCATGTTTACAGGTTTGACTTTCATGAATTTGATTATTCATGCAGTTCCCCACTTGCCTCCCCCTTCTCCCCCTCCGTTCCCTTGCCTTTTGTCGAGGCATACTGTGCCTTCCTTCTCCATATCTGGGCAAAAGGCAAGTAAATGGAAGGGGGAAGCCCCATGTGCAGAGGAGGAAGGAACACACAAGCCTTCCTTGCCATTCTCCCCCTCCCATTCATTTGCCTTTTGCCCAAATGTGTAGAAGGAAGGCATGTCCGCCCAGCTGGGCAAAAGCCAAGCAAATGGGGTGGGGGAAGACATACATCCACCTTCTCTGTGTGCAGCTTTGCCCATCCCATTTGCTTGCCTTTTGCCCAGGTGCATGAAAGGAAAGTATATATGCCTGAGTAAAGGTAAGAGAATGGGATGGGGAGAAGAGGGAGGCACGTGCTCATCTTCTCCATGCTCAGGGCTGCCCCTCCCATTTGCTTGTCTTTTGCCCAGGTACATGGAAAGAAGACAAACCCAGGCAAAAGGCAAGGGAACAAGCGGCGGGACACCAGAAGGGAATGGGAGGAGTGTTCACTCAGGCAGGAGGCATTATTTGCATTTTTTTAATGTTCACAAGGGTTCTGCACCCCGAATCCTTGCAAAAGTCCAGGGGCCACTGTAGTAAAATTTCTACATTGTATTTGCATGCATTTTGTATATTATTATTATTATTATTATTATTATTATTATTGGTATTATTATTATCTAGAGCTTTAAGATTGCATGCACTGGCCCTGCACTGGCACCCCACTGGATGCATGGAACTTTGAGAACAGTGCTATATGTGTCAAATTTAATATATAATTTGTTGCATTTGTGTGTGTGTGTGTGTGTGTGTTTGTATGTATATATGGACTTAAATTACATTTCAGTCTGCAGTATTCAATTATTGTTGGCCTCACAGAACCCAGAAAAAGATACACTAACAAATCTTAAAAGTTCAGGATGAATCAAACTAGAAAAACAAAAATCAGAGAAACCAAATCCATGCCTAACTGTAGTCTTCATAGGAATCCATTATCCACTAGGACATATAAGTTTAGAGGCATTAAGACCAGTAACTGTCTCTCAAACATGAAAGTCGTAGAGGATTCATCAAGTCATTTGTTTATGTAATACATTTCAAAAGTGTGCAGATGTTTTCAAATGTAATATATTTGCATTGAAAGCCAAGTGGCTGAACTGGATTATGGATACGTAATTGTAACTGCACTGACTAATACAAAACAGTCTATATCATACAAAACACTTTGGTAAAGTACTTCCATTTGCTTTGGCAGCATGACCAATGGCAGAATTGTAAAAATAAAAGTGTTTTGAAGGTTAAATTTCAGAGTCAGACAAGTTACTTCCCCATTAAAAGTTAAGTTATTGTGAGGTTCTTCTCATTCC
This sequence comes from Iguana delicatissima, assembly GCA_948472985.1. NCBI lineage: Eukaryota > Metazoa > Chordata > Lepidosauria > Squamata > Iguanidae > Iguana > Iguana delicatissima. The sequence continues at coordinate 369,551 of CAOKZL010000911.1, forward strand.
TTATGTAAGGTTTAGTTGGGACAAATGCTCTGACAACAGTAGGCAGTTCCAGAAGTTATACCAAGTGGCATTACGAGGCTTCAGTATTAATTGCTTTTTTTCCTCTCTCCTACTGGGGGAAAATATGGTTTATTTTGTGTGTATTTATTTCTTTTGATTTGCCATGGAAATGAACAAAGTACTACCCTACCCAAGGAGTATATGAAGGTTCTGTTTGTTTGTTTAAAAAAGAAATACCTTTTATTATTGTACTCAGGGACTTGTGCACTTAACACATACTAGAACCTGATTGTTGTTGTCATCATCTTGTGAGTATTCCAGCAGGAACAAATGAATGAGAAATGAATTTGGCAAGGCAGAATATTGTTAGGTAAGGTAGAGTGGTAAGGCAGACTATCATTAAGCAGAGTGAAATACCTGTTTTCAGGGCTATGAAAGGGGAATGCATGGTGAGATACATATGATAATTCCTTATTGATCTGTTTTTACTAGCCAGAATTAGGAGTGGCATTTCTGGGAAGCTCTTTCTCAGATGTCCAAATAACATGAACAGCCTTACGTGTGAACCACCTTGATATGTTTAAATTGGTTGGCCCTCATGTGAGCAGAATATTGGCTGAGACGGGCCTGTCAGTCTAACCAGTCATGTTCTTATGTTCTTACCTTCTTGTATTCTTATATGGGGAGGCTGCTCTTCTGTCTCAATAGAATGTTTTGAGCTAGGCAGGGGAAGACTCCATAAATATAGCTTGCATATTAATGTGTGCAAAAAGTACCAAACTGGATTTCTCATCCAACATTCAGGACAATGACACAGGGACTGGGCACCACAAAGCACAGACATACATGCAGATACACATACACATATTAATCAGGACTACAGAGTGCAATTTTTTTTCTGGAATAATAGTTAGAATACATTGGTAATGTGTAGGGGGAAAGGTTTGTCTAAATAGGTGTCGATCAAACTTAATTTTAAAATGAACACATTCAGTTAGAATATATGTAGCTCAGCTGATATTCTTGTGTAACCTCTCCTTCTTGAAAACAGTAGGTTCTAGTCTAGTTTTGGAAAAATACCAGCAATAAGAAAACTGCAGCACAGTCGCCAATTTGATCGGCATATGAAACAGGCGATTTGGAGTATGAAACAGCAGGCAGGCAGGCTCTCCTTTGCCCTTCTCTAATGCTAAGGTGATTCTACAATGTCTGTAATTTTAACACTTCTGTAAAGCAATTCTCAAGTAACCTAGGTGAATCTGATACACCGAGACACCACATAATTAAACATGCTCCAGAGCAGATGCTACCCAACTCAAAGCAGTTGGATGAGTTGGTCCTGCTAGCAGGTTGAAATGCTTAAAAGAAAACTGCAGTACTAAAACACTCAAAAGGATTAGTTTGATTTTATGGAATGGCATGTAACATGCATCTTAGATAGATTTGTCCATCTGAATCATGCTTCTATTAAGCAGGGCTTAACCCAATGAGACTAAAATTTAGACATAGCTGAATCAGTTTTCACTGCAGGGTGGTAGACAAAATGGGACCAGGATTCTGTACTACTAGCAGTAACGTAGAAAAAGAAATTTTGGCAGGTATAGCCCTGCGCTGCCAAAGTATTTTATTCTTTGCTTTACTAATGTATGTCTAAAACTTTCCAATTTTTATGTTAAGTCATTTTACTCCAAGTGAATATCAGGTCTGCTGGACTTGCACAGTCATTTCTTATCAACATTCAGGATAAAGTTGTTTTATCTTTTATTGTGAGTCCCATGTTGGGAGAAAGGCAGGATATCAATTAAATCAAGAAATAAACAAGCTGTTAGTAGCCAGAGAGCCATCTGTCCCTGCAGATGTGGATTGCCAGGTCTCAGGACACTGGCTGAACTCTCAGGGAACTGCTGTGTTTTTCTGGGTCTCCAGGCAAAAGGACAAACCTTAAAGCAAGCAGCACTAGAGAAGGAGAAAAAAAGTCTGACTTTTCCTTGCGGTCTGGCTTTAAAGCTTGGACATCCATGCCGATTCATTTACAGCTGGCAGCAGGGCTGTGTGGTTCTGTGGCTCTGTGTGAAGGTGTTTTTGTGATGCTGTGTTTGTTCAGCATTCAAATACCCTCCCTACCCACTCCCTAAAAAGAGAGAGAGAGAGAAGAGAGGACTAGGGAGAGACCAGGGCGCAGTCAGTTGGCACATCATGCACTTTCAAGCCAGTTAAGGAGTGGAGCACCAACTATGGACCTCATGAGCCTTTTTGTTGTGCAAGCCCTGGCAACTGGGACTGGCTTTATTTAAAACAATATGGCCAGTATTCTACATCAGCCAATAAGTCAAGTACTGTCCTCCCTTCACATTCACAGGTTTGACCTTCATGAATTCGATTATTTACAAGGTGCCTGCATGCCTCACCCCCGATTCTCCTCCTCCCAATTCCTTGTATTTTGCTGAGCACAGAAAAAGAAGGCAAATGCCCAGACAAAAGGCAAGGGATTCCGGGGGCGGGGTAAGGCAGGAGTGCACCTTCCTTCTTCCCTCCAGGGCTTCCCCTTCCCATTCCCTTGCCTCTGTCCCTGGTGCTGAGAGGCAAAAGGCAAAGGAATGGGGGAGGAGGTGATCACAGGCTTTCCTTCTCCCCTTTAAAGTGCCCCTTTCCCATTCTCTTGCATCTGGCCCTGGCACGCAAAAGGAAAGGGAATGGGAGAGGGATCACAAGGGGAGAATTATTTATGGTTTTTCTACTTTTGCAAGGGTCCTGCTCTCTGAACCCTTGCGAAGGTGGAAGGGGCCACTGTACAATAAACTAAATAACCTCTTCTGCCTCCCACCTCCAAAGCTGACAGAAACATCATTCACCCATTCTCTGATTGCCAGCCAAATGGACCTCCCCACCCTATGCAGCTGATGTCTTGTAAAGTAGATTGGGATGAAAGTTACCATTGCGGCAATAGTGTCATAATTGGAACTAAGTAGCAATCATGAATATAGAATGGGTACGGATGAGTATATGAGAATACAGTCATCATATCCAATAAAACTAATGTAATATTTATATTTATTGGAACTAGCTTTATTTTAAAATTGTTTATATTTAACATAACTTCAATAATATGAATTGTTTTCATGCTGTAGGCTATCTTGGGAAGTCTTGAAACACAGTTCAGAAATGGATTAAATAAATCTATGTGTATTATGCCTTCCTGATTGTCCCTATTACTAATATATTTATGAGTTTTTTTAAAAAAATCTTAGCAAATCTAAGCAACAGCATTATGTACTTTTAAGTCTAAATAGTACCTGTGAGAGATAAACACAATTTCCACCATTCTGTTGAAAGTATTGCAAAGCAGTGCAAACATGGTTTAATTTGAGCTTGTTCCAAGCCTAATATCCATGAGAACAAAATCAGGCCAAGTTAGGAAACTTGGGGGGGGGGGGCGGTGTTGAGCCTTAGTAAAACAACCAAAGAAAACAGTTGAATAAACACATTACAGTTCTTATTTTCTTTACTGGCACTAGTGAAGATGACAAAATGACCTCTGTAATTGTAGCAGCATCTGGATGGAGGAAAAATGAAAGAAGAGAGGACAAGAACCCTGTACAGGAGAGGGCATTTTAGTGAATGCACTTTGTCACAATATGATGCTTCAGGGCAAAGAAAAACTGCAGTGACCCTAGATTCCTCTTGCATGCAGTAGTGAGGGTACATGAGCGCTTATGCTTCTTGCATCTGCTCACCCTACCTCAAGTCACCTGCAGACATGAGCCCTGAAATGGTTTAAGTGACTCAGGGAAGATAAAAAGCTAAGCAAAGATACTCATCAGGCAGCTACGCAATCCCTTTCTCTTTAGCCCATTCATCTAGCAGGCAACATGCCACCTCAGCATCCATTTGAATTTCCATCTTTTGACATAACGTTCAGCAAGTAGGAAAAAAAATTAAAAAGTAATTAGAAGAGTTCCCAACTGCTTTTTTATAAAAAGAAGAAGAAGACGATTCCACATATGTGCTAATTAGCGATTCTGTCTGAAAATATTCCCCGAAAGCTGTATGGGTAGCACAGCCTAGCATAAATAATGCAAATGCCCCATGGCACTGTCACAAACACCACAATCAGTGCTTCTGCGATTTCGGTGAGAGTCTCTGAGTTCTGCACCTGAGACTAAAAAATTAATGAAGTCAAACTGTAGTAAACAAACCTCCATTCCTTCTCCCTCCCCCAGAACCCTCCTCGAGAGGCACATTTCCACCTCCTTCTCTCCTGCCCTGCCTTCCTCTTTCTCTGTTTCTCTTTCTTCCTTTTCATATCTGGATGCAGGGCTCAAGGATACTTTCTAAGGATGGAAACAGATCTGAAACTCTTTCCTCTGTGCATTTTGCCCTTATTTCTGATATTCTGTTGTTTATATCACAGCTCTGTGGCAGCGTTCTGCACAGATACCTTCACTAAATTACATTATCTCTATCTTCCTTGTGTTTTTCTTAATGTCCAAATATTATGAAGTGGCATGCAAAGAGAGATATAGGATTGAATGAGAAATCCATGTAGCAACTTCACACTTTTTTTTAATTTTTTAAAAATAAATTTTATTAGTACAATAAATTCGTTCAAACACAAACACATACACCATACAAAAGCACACATAAGTATATGACATACAAAATCAGTACTCAAAAAAACATACAAATACATACTCCTTACAAAACACATAAACAGTTCTATGTCCACTACAAAATTTTCATACACCTTCTAATATTCCATACCGCCCCACAGGGGCTAAGGTGATAGTGGCTAAACATATACTAAACTAGACATCTCAACATACAAACCTTCATACTCAACCTGTTCTCCTTTCCTCTTCTATCTTCCATCTTCTATCAAACATACATACATACCTTGACTTCTTTCGATAGTCCATTGAGTATCACTTTATATCTTCTCCTATCCCTCTGTTCAACTTTATTTTTACCCTTGCTTTTACTGCTTTATCTGCAATCCACTTCATTACAACCTATTCTCTTTCTATATGTAATGTATCTCTTAATTATGTGTGTGTCTGTCTGTCTGTCTGTCTGTCTGTCTGTCTATCTATCTATCTATCTATCTATCTATCTATCTATCTATCTATCTGTATATATATATATTTTCCTCTCTAATCATCCTGCTTAACCTTAAAATAATTTATTATAAATTATTTTAATTTCTCTAAATCTAACTCACTTATCTAAACTTAATATCTTTCCTTTTTCCTACCTCTTAAGTTACTCTTACTTGTTTACTTACTTAGACCTACTCTAATATTATCAATTTACTTCCTATCTCTTTTCCTTAACCTATTCCATCCTAAATTATCTTCTTTCTAATGAATTAAGTAAAATTAACCATACATACCCATCAATGCATACTCTCCCCATTCTTCTTCCCACATTGGCTTCAATATTTCCCATTGTTGCATAAAAGTTTATTTCGTTTTATTCTGTAACATTAGAGTTAATTTATCCATTTCCGCAAATTCATAAATCTTATGTATCCAATCTTTCAGCAATGGTATGTTCTCAGCTTTCCAAAATTTTGCAAATACAATCCTTGCGGTATAGATCATATAACATAATATTCTAGAAAATTTCCGCTTAACTTCCACATCTATCCCTTCCAAGAAGTTCAGAAGATAAATCTCTGGGGACATTACAAATTTGATCTTGAGAAATTTCTCTATCTGATTATGGATTTGTGACCAAAATTTTTTAGCTTCTTTACAATGCCACCACATGTGAAAAAAGGAGCCTACCTCCTTACACTTCCAACATGTAATTGCTCCCTTATTTTTATGCATCTTGGAAATTCGAACTGGGGTTAAATACCATCTATAGTACATCCTAAAGAAGTTTTCTTTTAAATTGTAACTTCTAGTGAACTCTTGGTTGATTTTCCAAGCGTTTTGCCATTGTTTTAAAGTAATTGGGTAACCGATTTCTTGAACCCGTTTTATCATATTAGTTTTAACTATCTCCTTTTCTAACTCTAAGTTTAAGAGCATTTTATAAAGTTTACTTAAGGGCCGTTTTACCTCTGGTTTCATTATCCTATCAAATTCCATGTCTTCTAAAGATATTCCTTTCTCTTTTATGTCTTCTTTATATTTTTCCACTAACTGTCTGTGCAGCAGCCAGTGTGTTGAGTAGCCTTCTCTCATCAGTTCTTCCCTAGTTTTTAATTTAATATTAGCCCCTTCTTTTTTAAGTATGTCCTTATATGTTATCCACTCTTTCATCCTTACTTTTTCAAATTTATAAAATGCTTCATGAGGGGAAGTCCAGTGTGGCAGTTTTAAATACAGCTTTTTCCTAGTTTTTAACCAAATCCTTAGAATCGCATTTCTAACATAATGGTCTGTAAATATCTTATTGCTTTTCTATTTGTCATACCAGATATACGCATGCCATCCATGATATAAATTAAAGCCTTCCAAATTTAATAATTTTACGTTCTCTAATGAGATCCATTCTTTCATCCAAAGTAAAGTGGAGGCTTCACAGTACAATTGCAACTTCACACTTTTTTGAAACCCACATAGCTAAATTCACACCCAGTTCTATGCTATTTGCACCATCTCAATTTCTGTGATGTAAATTGCAAATCAAAATACGAATTCCAAAATGGGGAAACAGTGCACAAAGGAAGTGTGTACCGAAATACACTATATTAAGGACACATCTCTTGCAGAAAAATGTGTATAATGGGGAAAATACATAGAAAAATGTGTATATTAAAAGAAGTTGCATATAGCTCTAGTTATGGTACAGAATAAATGTAATATTGGGGGAAAATAAGAAACTGAATTGGTTTGAATTTGAACTTGAACAGATTTGCCCATCCCTAAAAAAGTAGTTACACATTTATCATAAATGGTAGGAACCACTTTTTTCGTTTAACACAAATTTAGCATCAAAACAAACCACTTCACAAAAAAAAGATATGAGACATTCCCCATCCAAAAGAATGACATTCTATGAAGAAGGAAAAAGAGACAGGCTATTATTTTAGACCAGTGGATTTCCCCCTTTCTCTTTCCTTGCTGTCCCCTTTGGTTCATTTTCATATTCTTCTTCTGCTAAATTCCATTTGAACTAGCAGAATTTCAAACATTAACTCAAGACCTGGAGCATGTACTTCTTGCCAGAGTCTTTTTTTCCCTTCCATTCCTATGCATCTCCCTCTGACCCTTCTTATCTATCTATCTATCTATCTATCTATCTATCTATGCATACTGATAAAATAGTGCAAGGAAGTAGTGTTCATAATGATTGCACAAAGACTTTTTTTGCACAGTGTTTTACCAAGGTGTACACTTCTCCAGGCCGATAAGACACCCCACAAAATAGACTGTGATGTGGTCATATGATTGCATTGTAGTCAACCAGCTTGCATCTTCGTTTCCTTTCATTTTTGTAATTTCTTACCTATTGCACCAGTACATATTAATGAAGGAGAAAAAAAAATGAACTGAAAGAACTGAAAGCTGCAACAGCCTGTGTATGCACAGATAGATGTGTACTTATACAAAAGAGGGGGGAGAGGGAGTAAAAAACTGAAGCAATGGAAAATTCCCAATGTGTCTGTTTCACTTCAGAAACAAGAGAAGGTAACTCTCAAATTTAGGAAGAATGTAATCTACCAGTAAGTACCACCCCATTGCAAACTCCCACCCATATCAAGAACTTGACATTGACTTACCAGAGCTTAGGAAAGTTTGGGATTGGATGGGGGATTCAGGGATCTGTAGTCCAAAAATATTACCGTAACTTTCCAAGCTCTGATTCTTGCATTTTGAAAACTCTTGGTTGTTCCCCAAAGGGGAACAAAGAAATCACCGTAACAAATATATTGTAGTTGAGCTCAGCTCTTATGGTTTCTACAGCTTGACATTCAGTGTCACCCAGCTATTGAATTGCTGCTGGTCTCTCCACTCCATCCCTGTCTTAACTGAGAGCAAAATTCCACCTAATGACTATTCACAAACCATTGCCCAACTTGTAGATACACATTAACCTGTGCACTCATGCTTTAGCCTACAGCTTCAAACTGCAAATCATTTACTCCTAGATTACAGGGACTGCCTGCTCTGGAAGTCTCCCCCCTTTTTTTCCCAGACGAAATAACAGTCCTGCAGTTTTAGCCCTCGGTTACAATATGTGTCCACATTCCCTAGCACAATGCAAGACCACAAAGTGGACTGTAAATGTCAGTTGTTGAATAGCATCCAGTAAAGCCAGTTAGAAGGGAAAATAACACAAACTAGTCTGGTAAATGAGGGGTAAATAACACCATTACAAAAATTTCTAGCTCTGTGGTCAGAATGTTAAAAAAAATTAAGATGATACCTGGTTTACAAGAGCATAACTAGGAGGTCTGGAGTGGCTATGCAATTGTGTGTGGTAGGTATGAATGTCAGAAAATAATGTGGGGGGGGGGGATAAAAAGTCAGGAATGACTGTGCTTCCTTCCTTGTGCTGATCCAAGGTCCCTGCTAGAGCTTGGAAACATTGATTCTCTGGACTACATCTAGCAAGATGGGGGTTTCCAGGAAACTATGGATCAAACTAATGTTATGGCCCCATGCAACCCCCCCAAGATTGATATGGTTTAATTTGCAAATATTTAATTGGAATTACACTAATTGACATTGATATAAAATGGAACTGGAGGTGACTGGAAGGTCAAGCTGGAAAGAGGAAAATTACTGACTGTAAATGTGAGGTTGTAAGGCAGGTCAGCCACACCCTCTCCTCGGTGAAACCAAAGTCATTGTCAGGCAGATTACAAGGCAACTTTGGAGATAATAGGCTTATGCTAAAGCTGGACATCTCTGTGAAAAAAAGGGAAATTCCCACCAAACTGTGATTGTTCTAACCCTGATCCCTCACACCTGGATGTTTCCCTGCTTTGTCTACCCAACCTCTCCACAATATAGAGCTATTGCAACAGATTTTACCACTTTGTCACCTAGACACTAAGAACATTAAGACCATCTGGACCTCATTGTTTGTGTTGCAACTCCCATCGGCACCTCATCTGGGAGAGTAATTTACACCCATACCTGCAGGGTAGTTTTGGAATATAAAAACACTCCGTTTTGAGTGGTTCAGTGCAGTCTTGATTTGCTGAACTCCAGGCTGTTGCTTTGATTCCAAAATGAGAACTGTCCTTAGGTACCTACCTAAGCCACATCTCCTCTTTTCCTCGCTTCTCTTCAGACCAGTAATTATTACTCAAACCCTAGAATTCCTCTACCCACAACTTTCCTCCCTTTTTCTTCGGTTAGTCCTTGTGTAAGAGTGTGAGTGCTTGAATCTTTTGCATGCATGCATGAATTTCTCAATAAACATATTTTTGGTTTACATTTTTGATTCTCTGGCTGATTCTTTCCTGCAAGACCCCATAAACATTGGTGGAAGGATCTCATTCAGTTACCTCCCTCTCACAGGCCTCCTAATTTTGATCTGATTAATTCCCCTCTGTCATGTGGAGGTACTGACATCACAGGTGGACCCCTGAGTCATCCATGTTTTGGGGTAACACTAAGGCTGTTGTACTTTGGCCATATCTTGAGATGACATGACTCATTAGGAAAAAAAAAAACAATAGTCCTTGGTAAAGTGTGAAACAATTGGAAAAGAGGATGAACACATTACAGATGGATCAGTTCAATCAAGGAAGCCATGGCGCAAGTTTGCAGGTTGCAGCTGTTGGTGACAGGGTGAGTGGAAGATCTCTCAATCATATGCCAACTTGATGGCAGTTAACAACTACCATAATCCAAAAAAGTAACTTGTCCAATCTAACCAACATGACCTCGCTGCTTGAAAAATAGATAGATAAATGGAGTATGAACAGGGAAGAAATTCATTTGGGTACATTTTAATATGAATGACCTGAAGTAAGAATGGCTTGATTAGAATACAGTAATTTGCTATACATGGGAAAGTTTTCAGAAAAGTGTTTAGGAGATACAGTCCATGCAAGATGCCACAAACAGCCAGGTGTCAAGTGTGTGTTTTAGAGACCATGGGCCCAGCTCCTGCATCAGGAGATGTACATATATTATGTAGCTACATCTCTGTATCCATAACTCTTGATGTTTTCTCCCCACAAAAATCTCAACTTGTAAGTGGTGCACACACATTGCAACACAGCCATTTTTATGCTGTCAGACAGCAAAGGGATGAGCCAAGATGCATCCAGTTATTTTCTTGTAGCTAGATATGCTGCAAAGACATAATCTGCAGCAAAGCCTCCTGGAGGACTTTGGAGATGACTATCACAGTATGTCCAACTACAACAAACTAGCTGGATGCAAGCCCCATCATCCCTCTCTTTGACAACATAGAAGGAGTCCTGGTGGTGCAGTAGTTAAATGCTGGTACTGTAGCCACAACGTTGTGAGTTCAATCCTGCAGAGCTCCAGGCTGACTCAGCCTTCCATCCTTCCACAGGTAGGTAAAATGAGTACCCAGCTTGTTGGGGGCAATTAGCTAACACATTGTAAACTGCTTAGAGAGCACTTAGCTGATAAGCAGCATAGAAATACATATGCTATGCTATGCTATGCTATGCTATGCTATGCTATGCTATAGAAATAGTCATTATGGTGTGGGGGGGTAATCTGTTCATAATGTGAATTAGAAAGGAGTTTGGTCATTGTGTGGTTGGAACAGTATTCTGGCCTATGAGATGACCATAAAAGTGAGCTGCAATGGAAAAAGTCTGGCTTTGTAATTTCATTGTAATTCACTAACAGAATGCGAGCTTATATATCAGATTATATTCTTGTAGGAACTGCATTGGCTTGCAATTTCATTCCATGCTCAATTCAGTGTACTGATTCTGATCTGCAAAGACCACTAGCTTGGAGCCAGCATACTCAAATACTGCCTCCTGCCGTATCCGTCTGCCCAGAATTTGAAGCAGTCAACAGAGGTCCTATTAGATGTCCCACCTACACAAGAGGTGAGTAGTTGGTGCGTGGATGAGAAAGGGCTTTTCATGTACTAGATCTTGATTGTGGAAGTCCCTACCAGGGGTGGTCAAACTGTCTCCATCTATATTGAGTTGCTGGCAGCCAGCCAAAACTGTATTGTTCAACATGGCCTTTGATCCTTAAAACCATTTTTAGGGGATTGACTTTTGGAATTGTTTTAATCTGTTCTCATAGAAGGTTGACTTTTTGAAAACTGATACTTAAAAATTGTGTTTGGCTATTTCAAAGGAATGCTTTTATCACTTGTTTAGCACATTGGGACCATTAGCAGACTGAGAGGTGATAAATAAATGCTTTTAATAAATAAATAACTAAGAATTTCCATTTCCCAAACTAACATGCAAATAAGGGCTCATTTATCCTTCAGTTTCCACACTTGTCTGAATTTTTCAGTGTAGCTTTCTGGATTGTAAAATACACATAAGAAGTGTACTTTAGAGGAAATAGCACAGAAAAAAATATACATGAAAAGAAATACTTCAAAAAGGTATTGGGAGAAATTTGTATAAAAATATGTCTGTATAAAAGCTGGACTTTTAGCCAAGAAAAATAAGACAAACTGATTTATAAATAGGTTAAAACAAGTGCTTCAAAATATTTGGAAGAAACTGAAGTGGGAAAATTCATCCATTCCAAAAATGAGTTTTCTCTGAAAACTATGAATCTTATATTGTCAGTCTTGGGCAATATGCAAGCACATGTCCACCTTATATTTGTATGTATATTTTTTGGCTGTTGCAAAGGTTGGTATTCCCTTTCTCCCTCCACAACATCCAAAGACCCATCCTCCCCTGGACTTAACTTTTGTGTGCAATAGAGTCCCTCTCCACCAGCAATGGAATAGCCATGGTGGGGGACTATTGCAGTGCAACAGCAAGTCTTGAGGGTGGTGATAGGTTAGCTATAGCAGAGCTCCACATGCAGAATACTTACACTGATGTTCTACCATGTAGGATCTCACCCACTGGTTTTTTTTAAATAAATAAGCAGAGGCACAGAGATATTTGAATAACTGTGAGCATGTTGCAAACCAAAGATTATAGCTATCTGCCTACGTTTTCCCAGCAGGAAAAAAAAAAAGGAGAACAGACAAAGATTCTGTGTGTACTCATTCAAACCCAGCCACTTCCTAATGGAAGACTAATGGATGAAGAGGGTTGTACCTCTGTCCCCATGATTGGTAAGGCAGTACCCCACGCTTGGTTATCCGTGAGTCATCACTACATTGCAGTAGCATTCTACTTCTTGTAAGATGATTGTATTGACTCAGCATGAAGTTAATGGTACCTAAAGGAGGCAGAGAATTGCAATCCTGCTTCTTACTCTTCTTAACTTTGTGAAACCTTGGTTAGAATTCAGAATGGGACTTAGGTGGACTTGTGCCTGTAGGAAATAGAAATGAGCCATTTCAGAATGCTCATATTCAGCAAAGGCCTACCATGACGTTACTGCACAGGGAAGCCAACGAAGTGACTCTTGTGCATTGGGACTGATGGGCATAGGGACCAATGTACAACCAATGCTGATGTGCACTGGGCACTCCTGATGTCCATCTGGGCAACAACTAGGGACTGCCAATGTGCACTGGGAGAGTCTGATGCACATTGAGCAATCTTGCCAAAGCCCTGATACACATCTTTGAATTCACTAGGAGGGTTCCAGAGCACCTCTGCTATATAGCTGAATATGTGTAAAGGTATGCAGCGTAGACCACAATATAAAATCATGGCCCTTGACTCTTACTCACTTATTTGCATCATGATAAATAGAAAGCGTGTATGCTCTTTTACTGGCAGCTCTGGGAAAGCCCCTCCCCCAGTCTAGCAAAGAAAGATTTAGGAGTATCTCCAATTTGGTCACAATGAAGCGTTTCTTGGAGCCTGTTTTGTATAGGTTTATACCTTACTTGAGAATGGAATTTAGAATCTTGCCTTCCTCCCTCTTTCTCTCTCTCTGTGCAGTAAACATGAGTGGGGAGACTGTGCAAACTTCCTTGGTAGCAATTTATTATACATGGTGATACTGTTTTCCAGGTTGCCCACAAAGAAATAGATTCAGAGCAGCTGGGAAACAAGCAATTTATACAGAACATTGAGCATTCATACAAAGAATTTTAGATGATGAAGAACTATGTGATCTTCTCTTACACATGTCAAGACAGAGCAGCTCCACCATATCCCCCTAGCATAGTGGGTTTTGAAGGGAGAGTTGAGGGAGAGAGGCTGTTCCCTGGGTAATTTAATTCCAGATATTAACTGGCAGGCACTAAAGTTTTCATCCCCTAAGACTCTCACTTCTTGGTACAACAAAGGTCAACTCATCCAGCCCAGCAGAATAGATCTGTGCTGTCAGCACCTTAAATCAGTACTTTAACTTTCAAATAGTCAAAGGTCCAGCTGTAAATATACTTCCAAACAGGACTTAATAGGTGGTATTCCCCTCAGCTGTTGAAGCAGTATAAAAGTCAAGAGCAACAATGGATTATAAAATAATACCACATTTCTTTTTTTACTTAAGTTTATTGTGTGTATCCAAGTTACCATTAAAAGGCAAGGCTATTTAAAAGTCAAATAAGGGGGGAAAAGTAAATTTTAAACCCAGTTTACTGTGGAGTAGCTAAGTCACTAGCTTTCATTTCTATCAAGGCTGAGGAACATTTGGCCCTCCAGATGTTTCAGACTATTTGTCCCACAGTCCCTTCCCATTAGCCAGATTGAGTGAAGGTTGTATGAGTGTTAAGTCAAAACATTTGGAAGACTAAACATTTCCTGCTTATGACTTATATGTCAGTGAAGAAGACTGCAAGATTGAAATGCATCTGGGCAAGCTTTTGGCTTATAATTCATGTGGCAAAAGGGCTTTTATGTGTTATACTGTTTTACCCGTGTGTTTTAATAGAATTAATTGGTTTTTTTAACCTTTGTACAAATAGTTTTTTACTATTTACCTTGTTTTAACTGCATGTAAGCTGCCTTGGATCCTATGCAAGGTGGGTTTTAAATTAAATTCAATGAAGTAAATATGTAGCCTTTTCCTGCAACATCTTGTGTAACTAGTATATGGGCTTGTGGAAAACTTGTGCAATGGGCAGTGAATCAGTTTGCATAGCAGGTTGTGACAGAGTTTGCAACAAAGGCCCATGGGTGGACCTCTGAGTCACACATGTTTTGGGGTAACATCACCTTTTGCCTCATCTCCTCACTATTAATACTGTTTGTGCTGCTGGAGCCTGAGATTGCTAGGTGTAAAATAGGACAGAGTCCCTGGACTTTTAATGGCTGTGTGAAAGAGGGAAGGAAGGGAAAAACATATTATCCTACACTTCATCCCAGCAGTGGTTTCCCAGAGAAGGAAAAAATGGTTCTTTAATAAAAATTATTGAGTCTAAAATTCTTCCCAGATGTGGAGCACATTCCCTGGAACAACATGAATTCATCTCTTAGAGGGGACTGAGGGCTCTTCTGCTATCTAAAAGATGCCTTCCAAAGGTATACTGCTTGTTGACCTTTGATTTGTGAGAACACTCTTTGGACTGCAGCTTGATAGTACTGGTATGAAGTACCCATGGCATTTCATTGCTTCTTCAAGTAGAAACTGCAAAGGCAGTATTACCTATGAAACACTGAGAAACATGCAACATTAAGAGGCAAAAGATTTATATGATCTGAAAAGAAACCAGTGTATATAAAGAAAAACACGTAACATTAAAGCATGAACAGTCTCTTTTACAGATAATTAAATAATGGTTAAAATCTTGTTAGTGATATATGCAGACATAATATCACACTGTGATTGTGTGAGCACTTTCATAGACATTGTGACAGGAGGTATCTACCACCTCCATCCACAACAACTCCCTTTCATGCAACTTACTTCTCTCCCACTGGGACACACACACGGAGACTCACACAATTTTAGAAGAGGAACGTATTCCCTTGGACATTCCAGGAGTCCTCTGGAAATTTTATGGTGGGGGGGGCAATATCATCTTCTAGCACCTGTCTGCAGAAAGACATCTGGACATTGCCTGACCCTGTCATTCTCTCCCCAGGTGCTAAATGATGACAATGATGTAGACTGAGGCTGTGGGGAGAATAAGAAGGTATCTCACTACATCTGGTGAAGCTTTACATTATGATATTGTTTCTCCCAGAAGTAAAAAAGATGCCTTAATATAAAAACTGATATGAGCAAGACAGGCCAACAGAAATATCACAAGTGAATAGCTCCCTTTTTCGCATTGTCTTTGGTGTGGAAAGTTTGGAGGGAAGGAAGGATCCTTTAAAATACTCTAAATTATTTATCTTAATCCTAGGCCCTTTCCACACGGGGGACGGGGAACGGGGCAGCGCACGCAGGGACGGATCTTACCTGAAAATGGGTTGCTCCGTCCCTGCGGGGAGCGCGCGTTCGCCGCTCCACACGCTGGCGAGTTTCGGCGGCGTTCGGCGGCGCCCAAAATGGCGGCCGGCGACTTCCGGCAGCGCTCCGCCAATCAGGGCAACGCGCCAGCCGGAAGCCCGCCCCCGGGCAGCTCTGCAGGGACGCGCTAGCGCGTCCCTGCAGTTTCACACGGGGTGCTGCAACGGGTTAGCGCGCTCGCGTTTCGTAAAAACCACATAAAATGTGGTTTTTAAAAAAAGCGCCGCGCCACCCTTTGCGGCCGCGCTAGCGCGGTTTGAGGTGTGGAACCTCCACTATTCAAACAGCTCTAGCGCGCTCCACGGTGTGGACGACCTCCGGATGAGGTCGCCCTAAGCCGTTTTTTTTACCCCGTGTGGAAAGGGTCCTAGAGTTTTAAACATTCTGACAGAGAGAACATTGAAGTTTAAAAACTAACTTCTGGAATTTTCCTGCTTACAAACTCCTTTGAGAAGATGCTATATCTTGTATGCTAGCAGAAGTGGCATCTGTCAGGCAGGTAATTAGTCAACCTCCTTAATGCTGCTTTCTAAATCTACTCATAAAATGTCAGTTACTTCTCTCTCTCTCTCTCCCTGCCTCTGTCAGAATCTTGATGAAATCAATAAGAACTGTCCCTATCAGGTCACAGACAACTTAGATAATTCTCCATCCTTCTAACAAGACAATGGTCATTAAATCCCCTGTTTGTAAACTAGATGGATAGGAGGTCATTGGCGTCTTTTCACGTCCCATAATTCATCAATGTCTTTTCTTTAGCATCTGTGATAGGGATGGGACTTCATTCAAATTTTTGCAAGCTTCTACTTGTCATAGAGCTGCCATGTCCCCATTCATCAAATTTCCAAAGACCTTTTGACACAGAGCCATTTCCCAAACCTCAATGCCCTTGTGTTAATCCAGAATTGTAGCTACTGGGGCAGGGGACAAAATGAGGGCCCTGCCCTCCCAGCAAGAATTCTCCTCAACCCTAAAGAAATTTTCCTTTAGTCCCCAAGTTTCTAGCATTGCAGTAACTTCAAACCTCATTTGAGCATTTAGAAATAATATTTAGGTATCCAAAGAAAAGGGGGAAGCAAAGTTACCAAGGGAATGCAAACATAGTACATGTAAGAGTGCTAGGTGTTTATAGCTATCAGCACCTTGGTCTCTGTAATGCTGGAAATTTGAGGGCTGAAGAAATATTTCATGGGCAGGTAGAATTCTTATTCGGGAAAAATGCCTTCCTCCCACTCGCTGTAGTTACACCTCGTGTTAATGAGAAGTGGTACTCCTACATCACTACCATGTACCCTCTTGCACCAAGCTCTCACACAGTACATAGGTCAATGTGAATCTTTACACATATTTAACATGTCTTTTGCTGCTTATACTGATGTCTGGTTATAGTCATACAGAAGAGGGTACAGAGGCATTTGTAATGTAAATGAGCATACTAGCTAGCTACAAACTGACATTACAAATCATTTGGACCAATAGCCATGTTAAACATGTGTGTGAAATCACTCAATCATCTGCTTGAATGGAGACAGATGGTAAAAGCGTGTAGAACGTGGTCCTCCAAATGTTGCTGAGCTGCAAGTCCCAGCATACCTACCAGCATAGCCACTGGTGAGGTATCATAGAAACTGGAATCCAAGCACACCTGCAGGACCACAAATTGCCTACTTGGCCTTAGAACAAGGGTGCATAGGCAAGCATAGCATCAGAGTAGCAAAATTTTGTTCTGTGCATCTTTTTTAAGCAAACTGATCTAATTTGAATTACCTGGATGAATATGCAGATGAGAATACAGCCATCCTGCACACTGAGGACTTATCTACATTTTGCAATTCAGTTCTCAGCATTAAAAGTTTTTTTTAAAAAAAAAAAAGGAAGAAACTACATACAAAAATGTGCATTATTAGGAAACTTTGTGCGCAACTAGGGATGGTAAATATTGATTTTTTTAAAAAAAAAAAATCCCAATGGATATTGAAAACAATGAAAACAGTTTTTCATCCTGTAGCTTCAAGATACTTGGCAAAGATTCCCCACAATGACAGGGAAGTGTGCAGCTTTTCTAAGAAAGTAACATAGCTTGCCCAGAAAACCGCATCATTTTCTGAAAATTGCATAGCTTTCATCATGATAAGAAAGTTTTAGAATACTCAAACTGGTGAAGGTTGCAGCTTCAGTCAGCCTGAGCCTCTTTTCCCTCTACATAACATTTGGCTTGCACAATGTTCAAACTGGCAAAGGCTGCAGATTGTTGAACTCTTCACCATGATGTTTGCATTTTTACCAAGTATATAGAGGAAAACTGGAGAATTTTTGAAAATTGCGCTGGAGTCTGAGAAACTGCTCAGTTCTGCTATAAAAAATACACAGCGTTCTGAGGGAAAAAGTAGTCATTTATATATATTTTTTTTCTGAGAAGGCTGTGCATTTTTTAACAGCAAAGCTGTGCAGGTTCTCCAACTCAAGTGCAATTTAAAAAAAAAACTCTGCAGTTTATATTGTGGTAGGAACAAAAAGAAAAGAAAGGTTAAGTTTCCACAAGTTGCAGGAACTTTCAAAATGCCATTTTTCTTACCACACAATTTCACAAGCAGTCAGGAACTCCAAATCTGACCCCAGTCACAAATTAACAAATTCATGTTCCGTCCCTATGTACAACAATCTGTATGTTAAAGAAATTTGCGTGCAACCTTTGTATATTAAGAAAGGCTATGTACAAAAATGTTCATATTAGCAAAGTGTTATACAAGTTTTATCTTAGGGAAAATTGTATATTAAAATAAGTGTGTGTGTGTGTGTGTGTGTGTATATTTTTAAGAAATGGTAGCAAACGAAGAATGCATAACTAATTGTATGTGGCATGACATGGGCAGGGTTAAATAGAGTGATTAACCTATTTTTGTGTGCATGTCTTCAACTCACATATCAATTTATGGTAATCCCATGAATTTCACAGGGTTTTCTTAGGGAAGGAATACTCAAAGGTGGTTTTACTAGTTTCTTCCTCTGAAATATAGCCTACAGCACTTGGTGTTCGTTGGCGGTCTCCCATCCAAGTAGTAACAAGAGCTCACCCTGCTTAGCTTCCAAGATCAGGCAGGACTTATTGTCTTTAGGATAGTTTGTTGTAGTATGTATCAAAGACACATCAGTCTGAAGAATAAATGGTGGTAACATGACATTAACTTTTAGCAC
The DNA here is from genome assembly GCA_948472985.1 of Iguana delicatissima. Taxonomy (NCBI): domain Eukaryota; kingdom Metazoa; phylum Chordata; class Lepidosauria; order Squamata; family Iguanidae; genus Iguana; species Iguana delicatissima. Next base: position 388,204 of record CAOKZL010000911.1, read on the forward strand.
AAGGCAGTAAATATGGCTCTTTAAAGAATTACCCAATGAAAAGAAAATGATCTCTATGTGAGTATTTGGTAAGAAATGGGGAGAGGACTCTCCCTTCTGATTCATCAACCATTTGAAGGCAAATTTTATAAGTACTTTCTCATTTTCAAGGTCTAGTGATCAATCTGAAATTAGATGGTAAAATACTTTACAGAGGCTACTCTGAACATTTTTAAAGGAAGTAAAAGACCATCTGTACCTTTTGTCTAAACTAAACATAGACTCTGAGGGTTAGACCTATCACTGCAATGAAGTTAAAGCACCTATGAGTCAAACTGCAACACTGTTGTGCATTTAAGACAGTCGGTAGTACAAACTGGGAATATTTGGGGGTGAAATCCTGTTGAGACTTTATGCTTGCGCAATTTGGCTTCTTCTGTCAGAGATCATATTTTTACCAGCTTGCAAAAGGAAATTTCCCAGGTGGTGTAACAATCCACAGCATTCCTAGAATGAGGCACGGGCCCAGCTCCACCTTCTCCATACCGGTCGGGCTGGATTTCTGGATTTTGGGGGTGTTTTTTTAAAAAAAAAACTCTTCCGTTTACTCATATTTTTTGCTAAGTGAATAAAGAAATGAAGAGCCCAGGACAACAACAACATGGAAACACTAATTTCCCTAAGGGAGTGATGAAAGTTTGCTGGGAGATCTCTACGGAAAGTAGACTGGAAAGCGTGGGGGGGTGAGAAAGAGATCTCACTGAGGCCATTACTCAGAAGGGGGAACAGCTGAAAGGCAGTCAATGCATTTGGTGTAATTTTGGATCTCTTCCAGATGGAAATTGCACTCAGAGGGGGAAAAATTAGGGAAGGAAAGAAGGAGGAAAGGCAATTTTCCAAAAAGAGAGGCTGCTGCACTCTTGCACTTTCTTCTTGATCCATATTGCTAACGCTTACTTGCTGCTGGGCCTTATTAATTTTTCACTAAAAGCCACGCTTTAAAAAAAATTGTTAATTATTGAAAATGCATCTCTGTCTGATGCTGAAAGGCTGTCTCTTTCAAACAGGTGACTGGTTCAGATAACCCCAGAAGGCACTTCTGGGTCTTCTAGAGCCTTGATCAAAACATTCTTTTTTAATTTAATAAGAGTAGAGGTGATTAAAAGTGGAGATGACGGCAAGTCTAATGAAAGCTTCCTTCTTATATCCCCCAAGAGCTGGAATAATTGTTTGATTTCTTCATCTTCGTCATCTCCTTTATGAATATTTTCAATGCCTGCCTCCTGCTGGCATGATGGCTATAAAGATCATTGTAGCTAGTGTGTGTGTGTGTGTGTGTGTGTGTGTGTGTGTGTTTGTGTGTGTGCGTGTGTGTGTGAACTATTACTCTGTGCAGTGGTAGCAGTTCAGAGACTGGAATGCCCAGACTAAATACACAGCAAAGGAATCATTTCTTGAACATTTCAATAAGACAGGAACATGAAACAACAGACCCATGACTTCAGAATCCAAAAATTAAACAACCGAGCTGAGACACTACACAGAACAGACACTGAAATTAATTATGCCTACATCATTTAAAACAAAAAGGGCATAGAAAGTCCAGATCACATCACAGGGCAATGGTCTAATTTTGTCTTCTAGTGGGTACTGTAAAATATTCGATCTATCAACAAACTTGTTACTTGTTCCCACTGGGGTCAAGTCAAGAGATCTTTCCCCAGGGTTTTTTATCCCTTTGTAGAATAAAAGCTACCCTGCAATGGTCTGCCTCAGGCAATGCAGAAGGAGGCAGAAATCAGCTAGCGAATCCTTAATTAATTTTTCTCCAATTTTATTCTGCTGCAAAGGAAGACGCTTGGTTATTCACTGCTATTATAAGGCCTATGATTAATCTCTCAAACAAAAAGAGGGGGAAAACATGCTGGAACTTGATTTTATCAGAAAAATGTTGGTTGAGAACCTGCATTGTGGGGATGTACTGTAAAAGTTCTGCATGCAAAACTACCCTACAGTTCCCCTCTCACTCCCGCAAATCCATCTTTTAGCTGCAGGGGCCCTTACTTCCGTCGTTTAGTAACCTATGGAGAGCAGACAAGCATTTAGCTATATTCCTACAGCCAGATGTAGAGCAATGACATCACCCACCAAGATCTCAGGAGGACCAAGGTGATCTCATTGGATTTGGCTATACAGATGTGGCCAGATGCTACTCCCGTGGCCCCTGTTGCCAAAGGAAACTATATGGCCATGGAATGGGGACTCCAGCAACTAAAATGTGGTATTTGGGATGATTTTCATCACTGCATGAAGTTGATAAAGAATTTTGCTCTCCCCAAAGGCCCAAAAAGGTAACTTACAATGATGTAAATCCAATTTATGCCATGACAGGTCATTAAGAGGATGCCAGCCAATCTCTCTGAAATGCATTCTTTTGTTCCAAAACACAGGGTCAAACCAAATGTGACATCAAATGTGGATTTTGTTCTTGATTGCAGGACAGGGAGTTTGTGGCTTCCATGTTAGTGTGGAGGCCAGTCCTCCCAATGCTGCCCCAATGTCTTCTTGTGTTGCATATCCATGCATTCCTTAATATTCCAGAGGCCAATCTGGCATCATTCAAGTGGCTGTCTCTCTTGCGGGATGTGGGTCCAGGCTGTGTATAGTCATTATGATGCTGCAGGAAAATGGGGGAACAGTTTGCATAAGGGGAATTTGATTATTTACTTGTGCAACAAGCAACCCTTTCACACCACACCAATATAGCACTATGATTCCACTTTAATTGCCATGGTTCCATCCTGTGGCATCTTAGGACTGGCAGTTTAGGGAAAACTATTTACAATTCTCTGCCAGAGAGCTGTAGTATTCACCAAACTGCAAAGCCCAGGATTCCATGGGATGTTGCCATGCAGTTAAAGTGGAATCATAGTGCCATAAATGTGCAGTGAAGACACCTCAAGCATAAACAGGAACTAAACAGTCCGAGAAGATTCTGGCCACAGTGACTGCAGATTAAATAATAATTTACTGGCCCTTCAAGATACCCTAAATATGCTGCCTCAGAGGGTCCTCTCCTGCTGCCTAATGATAGGACTGGCTTTGGCACCTGGGCCCCAATGGATGGGAGAAGGATAGTTTTTTGTCTCAGGCAGCAAATTGTCTTTAGTTAGTCCTGTCTAGGTTCAGTCCCTGGCATATCCAGGTCAGTTTAGCAGACACCTGTGTGAGCCTGATAAATTGCTGCCTGTCAGTGCAGAGAGTTCTGAGATGAAACAAGAATATAAGGCAGCTTCTTATGTTTCACATAAATATTTTAAAAACCCAAACTTTTTTTTCTCTAGATAAGCAATGCAGTTTCATCAAAGTACAGGGAATTTCAAGAGCATGTTAGACAAATGAGTATCCAGCATATCCCTTTTAGAATGAAAAGGCCCATACATTTTCTGCAGTACTACAGATTCTGTATCATAAACTAAAATGGATCTGTTTGCAACCACATCTGAAACATTTAGAGCATTGAGAGAAAATATTTCTGGATGAGGGCATTCACACAGATGCAAAGTCTAAGAATTTCTTTCATGTGGGAACAGGGGAATTGGGTTTGTGCGATCACTCAAGTGATAAGACAGGAAAGAGACTCATTGTGTTTAGAGCTGAATTCGTTTATGGATGAAACAAAATTAACAGATAATCACATCAGTTTTTTTGCTGCTGTTCACAAGTTGTTCAAGACTTGGCCTCCTCTCCTAGAGTTGTATCTTTGGAGAATACTTTAAGGCAGAGCTTTAACTTTTTTGACGTGCATCATTTTGCAACACAGTAATTCAATTTTACTAGCAAACCATAGGTACCCAGAGGCACATCTAGGGTGGGGAAAGGTGGCCTCCCCACCTGATCCTTGCCCACTGCTGTCGTTCTTGCCAGGGAAAGACCCCAGTGAGAGTGGTGGCAAGGGAAAAGGCAACCTTGCCCACCCGATCCTTGCCCACTGTGGTCATTCTTTGTTTTAATGTCCTTGTCCCTGATTGTGTATGTCATTGTTCTGCCATTTGGTGTAAAGGGCATTATAAATAAATGTTGTTGTTGTTGGTGGTGGTGGTGGTGGTGTTATTATTATTATCATCATCATTATTGCCAAGGAAAGGCCCCAACAAGAGTGGCGGCAGGGGGAAAGGAAGCCCTCTCCCATCCAGTCCTTGCTGTCATTCTTGCCAGGGAAAGGCCTCAGTGAGAGCAGCAGGCCAGGCTCAAGTGGGGGGGGGTCTTTCTTGGCCTTGGGAGGTGTCACACCTGAACACTTCAGCCAATACACTAATATGTCACAGCACACCATTTGGAAAGCCTTGCTTTAAAGAATCCGTAACTGGCTTGGATTTTATGCAGAGACTGGAAAAAGTTATCTTTTGCATCATAACTCCCAGAATACCTCAGCTGGCTGGGAGATTCGCAAACCAGTAGTCCAAGAAGGTAACTTCCTCAGATTCTGGTTATATACAAATTATTTAGAGCCATAATCTTGGAAATCTATTTCAGAACTGTGTTTTCAGTCATTCAGATTTTCTTTGTGCAAACGAGGACTATGGAGGGTCGGGGGGCATGCTCACAAAATAAAAAATATGTCTGCAACAGGTGCCCCATATTTAGGAATGGGTAAGCATTTCAGTTCAGTTTATTATTCATAAGAATGTAACAAAATATGTAAATTTCTTCACCTGCAAGGTGGGAAAATTAAGAGTTAAAGAATTTGAATGGGGCAGAAATTGAAACTGACTTTGCCTTTTTCAGGTCCAGGGCTTTGAGTGGGTCTGGCTTTAAACCCCTGTGTATTCAACCAAATTAGGGTTCAATGAGGGTCACAACATTTTTTTCCCTAAAACATTCCCCATTATTATCACTTGTATGGAAGGAAGAGGTCTTCTCCATTTTAGGAAGAGTGTCATCTGTTGAATTTAACTACTGCAGACAACTAGTGACTGGTGGCTTCTGTGCAATGAATCCAGTCTGGATTTTATTCCAGACTCTACAACTGCTATTCAAGATGCTGAATTTGTACTGCTGATGAAGTTCAGCACCATGGATAATTTCTGTTATAAATATCTGCTGTGTGAACACCCTAAAGGTACAAGTTCCTGTCTGATCTTAGAAGATAAACAGGGTCCATAGTGGTTAATGGGAGACAGCCAATGAATACCAGGTGCTGTAGGCTGTATTTCAGAGGAAGGAACTGGTGAAACCACCTCTGAGTATTTCTTGCTTAAGACAACCCTATGAAATTCATGGGATCACCATAAATTGACAGGTGACTTGAAGACACATACGCACCCAAAGATCAAGGGAAAAGGTATGTTTGGTGATTGTTGCCATAGGCTGCCCCAGGAATTACTATTACAGCTCAGGGGAAAACTTAACTGAGAACTTAACTAGAAGGTGGTGGATTTTCATTCTTTGGAGGCTTTTAAATAGAAGTTGAATAACCATTTCTCAGGAGTGCTTTAGTTGTGTATTCCAGCATGGCAGAGAGTTGCACTAGATAGCCCTTGTGGTCCCTTCCAGTTCTATGATTCTATGATTTTAACCCATCCAAGGTAAAGTTTAGACATCTCATCATTTCAATTTGATTCCGTGGCATGCACACCACAATCATAACAGGAAGATGCAGTGATGCAAGATGAATCAGATCTGGCTGTCAAGCCTTTGTTACAAACAGAAGTGCTAGCTTGATAGTAATAATTAATAGTCTTCTACTGCCACTGGGATAAACAAGGACGAATGGGGGTTGGGAGGGAGAGAGAGAGGGAGAGAGAAAGGAAGAGATGAAACACTGATGCTGCAAGAGATCAAAAGGAACATAAAGTAGAAGTTATGGAATAACAGGCCTCTCAGCAAGGGGCAGATATGTGGCACCCAAGCAGGCATAACCCCAAGGAGTTTCACCTAGAGTACATGCAAGATGACCCAAGGGGATAATGGAGGGAGGAGTAAAGTATAGGACCTGGACAGAAACAAAATGGCATGGATAAAATAAATGCTTAATTGTTTAATCCATTAACTGTTCCATATCAGAGATTTTAGAATGGTATACAATAAATTAAACCCATGGAACACACTTTTTTGGGGAAAAAAAGAAAACAAATGAATAAAACTGCAGCTAGAATATAGCACTCAGAAAATGCTTGTCTGAGAGGAAAACTCTTTGGCAAATGTCAAAAACAGAAAAATGTAGCTCCATGTCCAACCTTAGCTGGTAAGGCATTCTCTATGATAGGATCCAATGTCTTTAAAGGCTGTAGTGTTCTGAGCATCACAGACCCATCTTGAATCACTAGGAGTGACCCTTCAGAAGACCTTTGTGATGAGGTGGAATGATAAGGAGAAGCTGTGTTCTCAGGTATTCTGATCCTAAGTCCTGTTTGCCAAAGCAAACCAAATCAATAAGATTAGAACAAGAGATCAAACTGCTGAGCTTCAGTTGAGCTTGTCTCAGTATAGCTCCAGTCAATAATGTAATTGTTTATGTAGCAGTTCAGCAAGTGCCCATTCAAGCAACCAAAGTGTTGAGCAAGTAGGTGTTTGTCTGTCTGTAGCTCTATATGCACCTATCTTTACAAGTGCTTGAGGTCACCAATGTAATTATTCCCCTATCCCATGCCATGCAGGCTTTAGGGACCCCTTTGCAAAGATCCTTCTGGTGGACTGCCTTCAACATACATGGCAGTGGGCATTCAGCCACACTTTGATCAGGAACTAGTTAACTGGGGTTTTTTTTCAGTTTCTCAAACGCCCCAGAGTGATATTGCACAAGCAGCGCTCTGGAAAACAGAACAGTGCCTGGAACCAAACACCTTTTTAAGGCGTTGAAAGGGAAAGCATTATCAGGATGATGGTGACAGCAATTGCTAGACCCCATGTGCTGAACCAGGACCTCAGCCCTTCCCCAGTTCCCCTCTATCTGGGAAAAATCTATTTTTAGTGTCCAATGAATTCTGAAGGGACAATACTATGCAGAATTTCCATTCTTGAAGTCCACATGAGGAGGCATATCTGCCATTATTTGTCCTGTTGTGATGTGTATTCAAGATGCTATCTTAGATGCTGCCTTAGGTTTTCCCAGCAAGATTGATTCAGAGGTGGTTTGTACATGGCTTCCTCTAACACTGAGCGATCATGACTTACCCAAAGTCACCCAGTGGGCTTTAATGGCTGAATTGCATTTCAAGCTCTGGTCTTCTGAAGTTCCAGTCCAACACTGAAATTACTTTGGCTCATTTTTAGTGCCTGTGTATTTACCTGTATAATTATCCATCTGTCACATGTACTGTGTATTATCTGAGTAATATTTGTGTATTTTCATGTACATAATAATCTGCTGACTCTCTGGCCATTTCCACACTACACTGTTACAGTGCTCTTATTCCACTTTCAACATCCTGTGGAATTCTGGGGTTTGGAGTTCAGAGAGGGGCCTTTCGAATTCTCAGCCAGAGAGCTCTTGGGCCTCAAGAAACTACAAACACCAGAATTCCACAGGATGTTGAAAGTGGAATAATAGCACTGTAACAGTGCAGTGCAGAAATGCCCTCTGTATGTCTAATAGAAGTAGGCCTGGTATATTGGCCATTGTGCTTCTCTCTGTAACTTCATGATGGTTACAGCAGGCAGGATGAAACAGAGAGGTGTTGAAAGTGTCAGCTCACAGTAAGCCACCCAAAGATAAATGTATGTTTAGAGGACGAAGAGTTTTGAGACCCAAAAGGGACTGTATTGAACTGAAGACTTCAACTACTTCGTCACACCAGGTAACATTTACAATTAGGCTTCAACTGAATATTTTTAACCATCTACAATTTAACTTTGGTGCAATGCCTAAATTTAATTCCCAGCTCAGCTGATACAGAGACTGTCATGCTTCTCACGGCAAGAGCCTGTTTGCTTGTTGTGTGGCATACAATCACAAAAGCATACGTATGAAGCACTTCTCGAATACACATTGCACAGTCCAATCATGCAAAAGAAGACATGGTTGTGCGCTCTCCTCTTGTGCCACAGTTACTCCAGCTCCCCATCTACTACCAGGTTCTGCATTTAGCAACCCTTCTAGGCTCACATTTATAGGGACTGCACTCCCTCAGTTGGGATACCACCTTTACACAACCTTTGAGAATGTGCAACTACCTGGTTACAGCACTTACACCAATTTAAAACAACAATGGCTTTATGACCACAGTCTCAGCCAGTTCTCTGGTCACTGAGAAAGAGAACAATAATTAATTGTGCATCCCAATCAAGCTAAGTGCTTCTGCTTTAACCCCTCTTCTTTTCCCAGAGCCTGCTGTAAATATTGTGTCATTTCAGAGATGCACAAAATGCCCAGTCCCCCAGGCTAGATTTTGAACTTTTTTTATTCCTCTAGTGACTAAATTTTATAAGCTGTTGTATTTGATCACAAACACTGATAAAGTTCTCAACTGTCCAGCATATTAGTTGGGATACTTTCCTACAACAGTGACCATATGGTATCAACACCAGTGTGTGCAAATTGTGGGTATTTACAGCCTCCCAGAGACCATCATCCATCCCAAATGGAATACTGAACTGCTGCTAAAGTAGTGTGAAGGCAGACACAGCAGGAACTGAAGGACCTAAATCAGAGAGTCATCATCATCCCTCCAGGTAAGTTTTTAAACAACAGATTCTCCTGTCACACCATAATAAAAGCATAAGACAGTGCTTCTAGGCCAAAGCCTTTTTTTTATTGCAAACACGCAGCTCGAAACTAATTTGAAGACCTGAGCGAAATGATTCCAAATCTCTTGCACATTGTAATCCACCTCTCAACCTCTGTCAGCCACAATTCAGCACAGTTAGGCTTCGATTAAGCAAGGCCAGAGATTAAGACATCATGGAGACTCTATGATCCCATGCCAGCAGGAATGAGGTTGTTTCATCACTCTGGGTTTGAAGGCAATGGAGCAATGAACAGTGAGATGCTGGCAATGCAGCTGCAGCTTTGCTTTTTAAGGCCACTGAGTCCGCAGTCCAAAGAAGTTGCATTGATTGGTAGGAGGGGAGAGAATTATTTGGGAATACAGGACACCGTGGACTGCATCAGAAGAAAGGTTGTATTTTGACATATAAGGTCCTTTGTCCTGAAAGCAAAAGTGATTTGCTAATCATTCTCTCTCAATAAAATATGCAAAGGCCAAACAGCATGCTAGAAACATGTATCAATCCTAAGTGTAAGGAAACAAAGATCCCCACAATGTATCAGTCTCTTTCAAAGACTGCTGATGAGTATAGAATTCATATCTATAGCACAGCCTATTTAACTGGATCTCTCTGTGTGTATATGTATGTTGTTTTCTTCTCCCCATGTACAAAAATCACCTTAATTCTCTGTCATGTGGTTAGTACACCTGTCCTATATTTCAAACCTGTCCTCACTCAGCTTTGCCCTTTTTTTTTGTTCTTTTTCCTCTAGTCGCCTTAAACTTCTTGCCTGTTCTTTCCCCTTTGCAGCATCCCATTTATTTTCTTTACATTGATGTATCCAGGTTAAAAGGGCCCTGGAGGCAGAGAATTCATTTCTAGGGGTTCTCAGAGAGATGGCAGCAATAAATTTACAGACTCTTGCCATACACAAGGAAACAGTGTAGCATTAACCGAACCAGAAAACAGATGCAAAAAATATAAATCCAATGCAATGTGGATGGATATCAGTTAATTCTCTTCCTCAGCCCATTTTATAAAATTTACTCAGGAGTGTCTGTTCCTCTAGAGAAGGGCAAGGTTGGAGACCACCCATAATTAAAACTATCTCAAAACTATCTTTTTTAATATGTCATAGGATAAAGCAAATGCCCAGAAAAATCAGTTTATAATTTAGAATCTAGTCTTCAATTTCAGCCATCCATATGAGCTTAGTGGCTTATATTTACTACAGGTCACTTAAACAAAAGTATTATTTCACCCAGTCCTGAATTCTGGATCAAAACAGTCTGCATGTTAAAAACAGAAAAATGGAGAATCCACAATTCAGGACTTATGAATCCCTAGAGGTGCAAGTATTGGACTAGTTGTCTCAACAAGCATACCTGGAAGCAGAGTTTGGAACTATTATTTTTTAAAGTATGGTTCTCAGAATCCTCCAACGAGCGTTCCTCCTGGACTTGGCATCCAAAGAAGTCTATGTGGAAGAGGCACTAGCTAATCAAAGTCTGTCGCTGCAAAGGGATTACTGATCTTGAAGTACTTGTGCTGTAAATGTTTGACATCTCCAGTATGTTTAAGGCTTAAGCATTCAGACATGAATCTCTCCTCCATATATAATTATGTTCACCTTGGAAACCTACAATGGGCAATCAGTAACTTTTCCTTCCTGGAACGGGAGTATAGTCACTGTTGATTAGGTTGGCAGGAAGTCTCTTCCCTGTGGTAAGGGGATGATCATAGCTCAAATAAGAGAACAGAAGCTTTCCATGTAGAAGGTTCCTGGCTTAGTTTCTGAAGCCTGTTTTTAAAGGAGAGGAAGAGCAGCAGCAGCAAATAACAAACAATGTAAAAGGCCTGCAACTGAGAGCATGGAGAGCTGCTGTCCGTTAGAGTAAACAGTACCTGTTTGGATGGACCAACAGGCCAAAATCTTGATAGTGTCCAATGCAAGCATAAATTCTCCTACATTTTTGTTGGACATTTTCCTTTGTGGAAGCAGAGTTGTACATACAGTGCCATTTGCTTGGATGTCCATTATGCATAGATTCACATTGTGTATGGCAAATGGATGCATATTGTACATTGCACATGAAGGTGCATAAGTATTTGGAGTCTTGGTTTAGTTGCACAATGTTGCTGTTCAACACAAGGCTTGCATTGTGGAATTAATGAGGAGATTTATTATTCACAACCCTGTTGTAGTGTCTTAGCTACAGTCTGATGTTAAAGGCAGCTTCCCATGGAGAGAAATGCATGCAGAAAATGTGGGTTCTCACAGCAGAAGCACTAAAGTCCTTGTAGGAGAGCAATGCCCATGTGAAGGGGAAAAGTGCATTATTTAAGGAGAGGCCAGTGTAGTGTCATGGACTGAATGTTGGTCTAGAACACTGATTCCTCAGCCATAGAAGCCCACTGAATGACCATGGGTACATCCATACTCTCAGCCCCCAGGAAACTCTGTGATAAGTTTGCCTTAGGTTTGCCAGAAATTGGAAATGACTAGAAGGCACACAACAACGACGATATGGCTCAGCGGAAGAGCTCCTGCTGCAGTTTAATTCCTGGCATCTCCAGTTAACAGATTCAAGAAAATATTATGAGAATCATTGTGTCTGAAAGTCTGGATAGCTGCCACTGGGTCAGAGTTTATGACACAGGCAAGGTAGGTGAACATTTTTTCCTTCTGCCAACAACACTTCCACCAATGTATCCACATGCACACCTACACTGGTGTAGTGCACTACCAGGATACCAACTGTTGGCTGAAAAAGAGTGCCTTGTCTGCAGAGACTGTGAAACACATAGCAAGGTTAGTTTTTAAATTGTTCTGACTTGAAGACATGGATGTTAGGCTGTGCTGGGTGAGTCACAAATACTATAGATTTTATGCGCAAGATGGAGTCGTAGAGCATTTTAATCTGTTCCTTACCAAACTGTTGTCCAGGATTGATAGAGTTTTGATCTTTCTAGACACTTTACTGATAGCAATTCATGTTCTCTATTTTCTCTTCTGTTTGAAAAGTCATTCTAGAAATAGCCAACTACATTTGCCAAGGTTTTCTTCCCAATTGACTGAAAATTAGCCCAAAGTTGCCTACTCTCATAGGAAGTGGTGCCCCAGGGGCTCAGACAGTAATCTTTCCTAGCATCTTCTACCTGATTCTCTCCACTGGAGATGCCGGGGGTTGAACACTATGGCATTCTGCATACAAGGCATATACTCTACCACTAAATTACACTCCCCACCTTGCAGTGTTCTCTCACTGTGCACATGTAGTAACTAAGGTGATATTTTCTATAGTTAATCCTCTAAGCACTTAGTACCACCAGACGAATACTCTTACACATTGATGTCTGACTTCCCTATCAAATTGCTTCTTTAAAAATTAATATTTTAAGGTGAGGCTTAGAGGTGGTTTCCTCTTTCTGTTACTTTATTTTCTATACACTGGTTGTTGTTGTTTTTAAAGACTCTTCTTGCTTGAGGGACTATTTTGTGTTAGTGATGCCTCAAAGTTCAAAACTACCTTTTCAGAATACTGATTTTTTTTCCAGCTTGTAAAGCTCACTGGTACTTCAAACTAAGCTATAGTGTCTGCAAAACATCTTCTTCAGTTTGGAACATGCAGTGAGATTGTGTGTGCACATGGTCAGCTCTTCAGGGTGAGCAAGCATCCAAAGCAAGCCATTCAACAATGCAATGTTAACCTGCTGCTCCCAGTGGAACTCGTTGATTTCTCTGAAACTACATGAATCACAAAGCTATCTTTTTACAGGCAAGGAAGCTCAGCCATTCATTAACTTCAATGTAACACCTCATTTTCACTGAAACTAAGGGCAGGCCCTACCATTAGACAAAATGAGATAACAGCCTTAGGCAGCACTTGCAAGAAGGCAACAGTCTTTCAGTCCCTTAGTCTGAGTCTCTTTGCCTTAAGTTTGAGTCTTCTGGCCATACTCTTTTCTTGGAAGACACGCCACGCAGGCAATCTTGCAACCTGAAATGACTGGTGCTTCTGATGATAGTGGCATCTCAGAGACACCTATTTGGATGATAGGCTTCAGCATCTTGAATACTTCCTTTAGAGTAAGGAACAAAATCTCCAGCAGGTTCACTGTTCCAATGAGATTGGAGAGACCAGAGCTTGCAACCTCTTAACTAGCATGCTGTCCTCCGAAGTGCTGAGGACTCTATTCTATTGCTAATGCTGAAGTAAAACTCAGCTGCCAGGCCCTTACACAACATTAATGCGTGAGGATTCATCCATTCCAACCACTAGGCAAGACAATTCTGCTCCTATTGCTTTTTTCCATCATCCTATTCAGCCATTACAAAGGAATGCTGTGTCTTCAAAAATTTTCTGCCACTATATCTATTCTGACTGAAGCTCCAGATACAGCCTCAGTTGATTGTTGCAGACCAAGCATGGCCAGTGGCTCTAGTGCTGCCGGACAGTGACTCCACACTGATGTTTACCAGCAGCTTATTCCAGGACACCTTCAGGTATAAGCAAATTTATCCATGTCTTATAAAAACTATCTAAGTGCTGCATCTTATTCCCAATTGGTTCAGCACCTGAACAGTTCCTGTAAGACCTGGATAATCTGCTTACACGTGGAGCAGCTCTGGAGCAGGCTACCATCAAAACTAAGGGTGGAGTTGCTGCCTTACAAACTGGAGCCACCAGCTTCACCTTTAGAATATACTTCTTCCTCCTTCATTACAGCTCAGCATACCATGGAGACAACACAACTCTTAAGACCAACCTCTCTTTGCAGCCCCTTGCTTTTTTCTAACATCTTGTTTGATGAAGAGATCCAGAGATCTCAGAATCTTGGACACATTTTGTGCCCTTTGGAAAGTCATTACTCTCATACAGATTTATGAATTTACCCTCTCTCTGGTACAGCTAAGCTGATTTTTTTTTTCACATCAGCATTTACATGTTCGGTGAGGGAGAATCATTCTTCGAACAACGAAGAAATTTACACAGAAATGGAAAGTTATCTATTCTGGGAAGCTTCTCTGATGAAGTACCATATTTGCTGGCACATAAGATGCATTGGAGTATAAGACGCACCCCATTTATATGCCAGCAAATGCTATTTGCTGATGTATAAGATACACCAGTACATAAGACACATCTCATTTTCAAACAGCATTTTTCAGGGGAAAAAGTAAGTCTCATTAGCCAGCAAATACAATAAATTAAAGTTTAGGCCTATTCTGTTTACAACCCTCCTCTTTAGCCCACAGAACAAGTGACAGCACAGTTCTAAGCAATAACTGTAGTAAAGTAAACTAAGGGAGAGCTTAAAGAAAGAATACATACAGAAATTTTCTCTATTAAAATGCAAGGAATTGCACACGCAGTTGACATGGCATACATAATCAAGACTGAAAAATGTAAATTCATTTCACTTGGACATTGAAGTATGAATGGGAAAATCTCTTATTATCACTTCCTCCTTTATTTGGATTTCTTTAAATTCTGTCAATCCTGTATGGGAATGAATTTGGTAACATCGTCAAAAACAGACTGGAATTATTCTCAAATTAACACCAGTACATTTTTATATATACTGCAGTTAACAAAATGAAGAGGACTATGGCATACTTCCCTGCTACATAGATTTTAAAGATGAAGAGTTTCTTTCTTCAGAAAAGAAGAGATGCTAATCCTACTTATGCAGTAATATAGGCTCTTCCATATTGGTCCAGTGAGGCACGAGTTCTCACAATACAGCTCCTTGGATTTGATGAGTTTTGCCAGTGATTCTCACCTCTTTGTTTTCATTATTTGCTTCAATTTATGAATGAAAGACTTCCAATATTTTTGGTCATCTGCTAGCCTGCTTACATCTTGCAAACTCAGGACGGTGACTTCCTAGATTGAGGCCATTTCCTCACTAGACTGTTATAGCACTATGATTCCACTTTCAACATCCTATGGAATCCTGGGGTTTCGGGAGGGGCCACGTGGCCCTTTCCGAAACTGCAAATCCTAGGATTCCATAGGATGTTGAAGGTGGAATCATAGTGCAATAACAGTCTAGTGTGGAAATGGCCTGAGTCAATCTACCTGTAGTTTGGTCTCCCTATTTTCCCACTGACTTCCACTTTACCAAGTATTATAATCTTTTCTGATGAGTCACACCATCTCATGATATATACAAAGTACAATAGCCTCAGTTTAGTCACCTTGACTTCTAAGGAGCATTTGGGCATGATTTGCTCCAAGAACCATTCTTTTTTTTACCAGTCTATGGTATCTCTTGAACTCTTCTCCAGCACCGCATTCAAATTAGTTGATTTTTCTCCTGTCAGCTTTCTTCCTGTCCAGCTTTCACAACCAATCAGAAATACTATGGCCTGGAAGATTCTGACTTTGGCATTTAATGATATGTCTTTACACCTGAGGATCACAGTGCAAAAGTTTAATTTCATTGATGAACTGTAAGAAGAAAAGTTTAATAGAAGAAAAGGAGGAGAACTCAAGAGACTTTTTTTTGTTCCAATATGTCTTAAAACTAAAAGGAAACCCACTTGAGAGTGGGACTAAGGGCTTTTCTGCACTTTGTGGGGGAAACGGGGCAGTCCATCACTCACCGGACTGGCTCGGTCCCCTCCCGACGATCCACGACGCTCTGGAGCAGCACGTGCCCGTGCTACACACTCTCCAGTGATGAAAATGGAGGCTTCCGGTTGGCGGAGGCTCTCCACCAACCGGAGAAGCTCGCCAGCCAGAAGCCCACCCCCGGAAGATCTACAGCCTCACACTGGCACGAGCCTGCAAATCTATACTTTAGCGCAGTGACGGACTGGGGCGCACTGTGCTATTGAAAGACCTCTTTTAATCGGTCTTTCAATAGCATGGGGAACCACCAGTTCTGGGCGTTTGGAAGCGGGCTGAAGTCCGGACAAACATCAAGTAGTCCGGACCCAGTTCGCCCCCAAGTGCAAACATCCTCGCCGGAGGGCGCTCTGGCCTGTTGCTAAAACAAAGCGCGGAAAAGGCCTACAATGCTGCAGCTGGTGCTTGGAATTGCCAGAAAATAGTCCAGATGACAGAAACATCATCAGGCTATTTGAAGTAGGAGTAGGAGTGGAAGTAGTAGTAGTAGCAGTATAGCAAGTACTGTATTTGCTGACATATAAGACTCCCTTTTTCCCCTGAAAAATACTGTTTGAAAATGGGGTGTGTCTTATGTGCTGGTGTATCTTATTTGTCAGCAAATAGTATTTGCTGGCATATAAATGGGGTGCATCTTATATGCCAGTGCATCTTATAGGCTGGCAAATATGGTAATACTACAACTCATTTCCCTGTCTGGAAGAACTCCATATCTGAATATGCAGGGATTCAAACCCAGACTTTCAGAGTTAAGTACTTAAAGCTCTGTCCATGGATAGACAACTCTGTCAGTTGTTTTTCTTCCACATACTACCTATCTATCTATCTATCTATCTACCTACCTACCTACCTACCTATTTATCCATACATACACACACTTGAAGGCACACACCAACAAATACAGAGAGAGAGAGAATATAGAAACAAAATTTACTCAACATACATTAAACTTGGAATTCTGACGAAGTTATCTTTTGAAATTGCAGCTTTTCAGTCTCCTAGTCAGCATGGCCATAGTTTTAGAAATGTATTCCAAAAGGGCAGGTTTCAAAGCAACAAATCACTAGTTTGCAAACTATTATTGTACTTCTTGGACGACCCGTGATAAGCTGATGAGGCCCTACAAATTTCCCTAGGACACAGTTTGGAATCTAAACTAGCACTATAGGCACTTTTGTGGTGTATTCTTTTTCTACTCAGCAAACAGCTTCAAATCATTTTAAAAAGCCAAATGTGTATTCTTGGAAAGATACCTGATCTGATTTCAGTCTCTGTCTGGCTGCCTTATTTAGCATTTATTTCTCCCGCAGTCTCAGGTCTAATGAGATAGCTATCAATGCTTCTAAATTGCCCCCTCCCTACATATCTTCAATCATAATTTCTTCTAATCTAGTTCATTCTCCTTTCTGTCAACCAATTCATGTTTATTTAAGAAAACTGAGAAGCAATGTTATCCAGAGCTGGGGATGTCTCTAGCATCATTATTTTTGTCTCCAACTTAATATAAACCAACTCACCTTGGCAATTAAAATCTCTCTTTATGGATATTCCCACACTGATTGTACAAATTTTATCCATTTATTTCTTTGGCTCCAAACCTATCAGACTTCAAAGCTATCGTATCCTAATTACTGTACTGTTTTTTTACAGTATTTTATTATTCTATTGTATGCATTTTTTTCTTTTAAGCAGTTCTGAGTGCAATGATAGAAAAGTGGAACACAAAGCATCTTCATTATTATTAATTCCTTGCCCCATCTGATCACTGGCATGCTTTGCTACTCTTAAGGTTAAGAAAATTTCTACATCACTCCAGATTTCATGAACTGTCTTTTCTGTAAAACAAAAAACAAGTGAAACAATATTGCTTCCCAGCCAATTGCTTTCAGGGCAATCAGTCCACAAAAAATCCTTGGTTTACTTAAGAGCTGTGTGGCTTAACGTCTCTAATACTAGGCTTTGTTAGAGTCGATACATACTGTTTTAAGGAGATCTTTCTGTCTTAAATAGGTAGTACAAATTATGTGATTTCCCTCATTCATTATTATGGGATATAATCTTGAAAAAAGACTGGAGAAATGGAGGAAAAAATCTTGTAACTTGTCACATCCTGAGAAATTCTACAAATATTGCATAAAACAAAATAATCTGAAACCTTACCAAATTGCATACAGTAAAATACTAGAACATATATACCTATATTTGATTATATGAGTCTTCCAACTAAGAAATGATTGTGAGAATTGATCCTTAATGTCATACATGATGGTAAGGCCCAGAACATGGAGATGCTACTTTTTTGGACTGGCTAAGGGATTCTGGGAACTGTACTAAAAAAGCAAGTTTTCCAAACCTTGCTAATGGTTTTGGACGAGGGTAGATGGAGCTACATATCAACGGATTTTTAAAAGTCCAGTTACTGGCCATGTTAAACCAGTCTCCAAACATGGTATATACATAGTGGAAATAGAAGAAAGAATATTCTACCTGAACAGAGCAGAGGATTTAACTTCACACAGGAGCAGTTTTCTTTTATTTTTAGACTGCAGGTCTAAAAATAAGGCTGTTTTTTGTTTGTTTAACATCCCACCTTTCTTCTTATATGGGACCCAAGGCAGTTCACCATTAGAATTAAAACAAAATACAATTAAATGAAGGAATAATTCAAAAGCTTTCTTTAAAAAATTTACACTGACAATCATATTTAAAGCATTGATTTAAAACAGTTTTTAAAAAGCTGTTACAATAGCAAAGATTAAAATGCAAATACAAATGCAAAACATTCCAAATTAAAAGACCTTCTGCAACAGACAGTTAACACACAAAGTCCTGGGTAAGAAGAAGCCTGCCCCAGCAGTCCTAGACTATGGCCATTTCTGCTATTCTTCCACTTTCAACATCCTGTGGAATTCTGAGGTTTGTAGTTTATTGAGGTCAAAGATACCCCTCCCTAAACTGCAATTTCCAGGATTCCATAGGATGTGGAAAGTGGAATAATAGCAGTGTAGTGCAGAAATGGCCCTGGTGAATGGGGAAGAATGGTGGGAGTTGCAATGCAGGAATATCTGGAGGGCCACACAATTCCAACCCCTGCTTTAAACCTATATTAAGAACCTTCAGAGAGAAAAGAATCGCCTGATATTTGAAAATCATTTCAGGTGTTTTCAGAGTAAAGAAACTTTCTACCATCAGAAACAGGATGTAAATATAATTTTTGGACACTCTGTGTACAAGTAACTATGGTATGAATATAACCATGGCTCTGCTGCATCAGGGCTTCGGCATGAGCTTTCTGTGTTCACCCATTGTGTCAATCTGGAATGTCACAAGTATCTTGTAACGAGATACAAGGCTTCTAAACATTGTTGTTCCATTTAATTCTCATGGCTAATAGCTGTTAATAATAGCCCTCTACTCCATGACTTTCTCTAATCCTTGTTTCAATGCCATTTAAGGTTTAAAGTTTTTTAAAACTGTCTAAGCTCAGCGATGTCACCACCTCTTAAGGTAGTGAGTTTTATGAGCTAATTATATGCTGTATGACAAATAGATGTCCATTATCACTCCTGAACTTTTGTTAGCATGCTTCAAGTTCTAGGCTTCTGAATTTTGAAGGTGGGGAGGTAGAATCCCTTTATCCACTCACTCCCAGAAGATGGAAATGTTACTTTTCCAGACTACAACTCCCAGAATTTTCTTGCTTGGCAATTCTGGGAAGTTGTAGTTTGAAAAAGTAATTTTTGCCCAACCTTTGCTCTCCCCCATTCCATTCTTAATTAGGACTGCAAACTTCAGTTCACTTATTATTGAACTCAGTAGGGTTTTGAGATTAGAGAGAGAAGAAGAGACAGAGAGAGAAAACTGCACACTAGGTTTCTTGCAGGTCCACATGATCCATTAGGCACTTGAGACATAGTTCCTAGAGCCTATGAAAATTTTAGGGCCCATAAAAACAGGATTTTTAGAGCCTCCAAAAACATCCCTAGTGGTATGTCAAGACAAAGTAGGGAGTTGAATACAAGAGTGCCTAGGGCCTACAAAAACCTTACTGCAGCACTGGTTACCTGGTTTCCTAAACTAAAATACCTAGTTTGAGTTTCCTTTTCTGAGGATATATATATGGAACTAATTTTTGAGTGTGCACATAATATACATGACTTCAAGCTCTTTGTCAACCTATGGCAACTCCATAAATTTCATAGGGTTTTTTCCTAGGCAAGGAATACTCAGAGGTGATTTTGCCAGTTCCTTCCTCTGAAATATAGCCTACAGCATCTGGTATTTGTTGCTGGTCCCTCATCCAAATACGAAACAAGTACAGGAGCCCCACCACATTCACAAGGGGCACAGAACCTTTGCAAAAATGGAAAAATCACAAATAACTCCCACCCCCCACAATTCCCCTCCAGAGCTCGCTCCTCCATTCCTTTGCCTCTGGTCCCAGTGTTGGGGGGCAGGAGAGAAGAAAAGACACAGTAAAGGGCTTACCAGTAAAGGGAGAAGAGCACAGTTCTTGCCTTCTAGTTACTTCTGGTGGCCATCTTGAAAAGGGAGAGGTAGGAGCAAAAAGAGCACCTGACCGATCAGCAGCCATTACACAGCAGAAAGTGCAGCCACATGGGAGAGAGGACACACCTCCAGCAAGGGAGGGGAGGGGAGGGGAGGGAGGGGAGGGGAGGGGAGGGGGCTTTGCTCACCCAAAAAGAAAAAAACACCCACCTTAAACACAAGCCTGGCAAGCCTGGGGTGAAGAATGAAAGGGATGGGAGGAGGAAAATGGGAGGGGGGAGGCAAGCAAGTGTGTGCCTTGTAAATAATCAAATTCGTGCAGGTCAAACCCACAAATGTAGAGGGAAGAATATACAACCTTATGTACCTTCCAAGTACAGGTGGAATCTGGTTGCTTTAGGATATTTAGGCATAGAGAGCCAGGGTGGTGTTCAGGTCTGGTAGTGGTTGGACTAGGGTTTAAGTCCCCACTCAGCCATGGAAGGCCTCTGGGTAACCTTGGATAAGACACACTCTCTTAGCCTCAGAGGAAGTCAGTGGCAAAACCTCCTTTGAACAACTGTTGCCAAGAAATCCCCATGATAGGTTCACTTTAGGGTCAATATAAGTCAGAAATTACTTGAAGGCACATAACAAAACTTTTGAGGAAATATGTATATACAGTTTCTCAGTGAGTTCCTTATTTTCCTATACTAAAACCCCTAGGTTGCTTACCCTTTCTGTATAAGGAAGTGTTTCAAGACTTTTATCATTCCTGAGCTTTTGCCAATCAGTAGCATTTGATGGCCTTGAGTTTTAGTCTTGCATATTTTAGAGCTGGAGATGTATTAATTTATTCACTCAGTCTCAGACTGTAGAAATGTTACTTTTTTGGACTATAGCTCACAGAATTCCTAAATGAGTATGGTTACTGACCATTCCGTGCAACAATATGTCTAAAATTTCCTATGCTTTCTTCAGCATCTTTTTGCAGTGAGTTGGAATGACCAGAACACATACAGTATTGTAAATGTGACCACATGACGGATTTGTAACACTTGTGCTTTATATGAAACACATAATTGTCTTGTTTCCCATAGGAGTGTGTATGGAGTAGTTTAGTTGTAATTTATTAAAGCAGATGTATTACTTTATTAAATTTATTTAATATGTTACATAAATAATTTATTAAAGTAAATTATGTTGTCTTAGAGACATACATAAAGTTTTGAAATTTGAAATGAGCTTCATAAGTTTGGGGGATTTATTTTCATACTATTGTTATTATAGCTGTTTTGAATGCCGTAGCATATTACTTATTATGAGAGTGCAGTGGTTTAAACATTGGACTATTACTCTGGAGAACAGAGTTCAAATCCCTGCTCAGGCATGGAAACCCACTGGGTGACTCTGGGCAAGTCACACTCTCTCAGACCCAGAGGAAGGCAATGGCACCCCCTCCCCGCACAAATCTTGCCAAGAAAACACTGTGATAGGTTTACCTTAGGCTCGCCATAAGTCAGAAATGACTTGAAGACACACAAGGACAACAACAATTATTTATTACTCTTTTGTACATTTAGACACACTGGGTTGTTTCCAGGCTCTGCCTTTCTCTACTCTGTACAGCTTCCTCTGTCCAACTTGGATCTCTCCCCCTGCCCCATGCTCACTGTGTTCAATGGCATCTCCCCAATCTTCTTTTTGGAATTTTCAGGGGGTTGGGGGAGGGGAAACTGTTGGGAATGGGGAAGTCCATTTCAGACATCCAAGCTGAACATACCTAAATCTGGATCTGACCTGGTATAAAACAGATTCCAATGAACCTGAAAACTCCAGCAAAGAACAATTGTGTCTCTGTTATCACATATGCACAGAGAACATCATGTAGGTCAAGTTGAATATAGTATGATGATCCATCTTAAATCATTCATGCAGATTCACCCAAGCACAATAATTTAAAATTCTAGACAGCATTACTCAAAGGAAGATAGCTTGTATTCCCAGACTGTTTTGGCTCAGTAGCTAATTAATTAATATAATTAATTCTCTTATATTGCAAAAAATGCAGGGAATACAATATGATTAATTAATGTGTATCCACCCTTTCTCCCAGTATGCGCTCCAAGGTGGCTAAAATCACAATCCTATTCCTTTTTATCTTGGAGTAAACCCATTGTATTCAAATGGGACTTGAGAGACTGACCTATGTTCCAAAGAGTCCATGGTCTAAAATACATCCTTTGCTATGAACTTAACATGGTGGCCAAAGCAAATTGGTCTGCCTCAGTCCCACTCTGCACTTCAGCAGCCTAGGATATCAAGGTTGGTCTAGTTTACAGGTTTGTCACAAGGCTGGTTATAAATGATGTAACCTGAAACCCCCCAAAAGTCCTACATTTTGTCATTCATCACCTTTGTGCCATACCAAACGCAACATCCATTCATCAATGGACACATGTAAGTTGCTTCAAGCTATGTGAGGGTCAGGTTCCCAGCAGTTAGACTGGACAAAGTGCATGGAAAAATAGTCATCCTGCATGTAGGATTCTAGAACTCATAGTCCAATGAAATAACTTTTCCAAACTCTGGGTGGGACTACCCTTACAAGACTTTTTAGGGTTGTTACTCTGCAAATGCATGCTGGGGACAAACCAATAACTCTGCAAAGGTGAGAGGGCTTCTATCACTTCTGTAGTCAAGGGGAGTTGCATCTGTGAATCTTCTGTCTGCCTTTTTCAGAACTCTTAGAAGGAATTGGAATCCGTTTTTCTTTGGAAAATGGTCACCCTTCATAAGGATGAAGATTTCTGATGTGCTGGAAGACACATCTGTATGCTGCGGATGCTAAGCTTCAAGAAGGTAGTCCATTGCAGATAACAGACCATTTGCTACAAGACCACAATTGCCACATCAAGAAAGGGAAAATACCCTGAAATGTCAACAGATTCACAGGGAACATCATAAGTGTTTGGAAAATCTTTTAGCAAAATCTTTTTGCATTCTTTCACCAGTCCTGTCTACCATCACCATCTTCCCTCCTTAACACTATTCATTTACACATGCACACACTCACACACATTGCAGAGAATAGTTTATTATGTCCAGCCCACTGATTGCTGCCTATTAAGCTGCCATAAGAGAGAGAGAGGCAGACTAGGGTGATGGTGTTCTTCTGGTCAGCTGGAAATCCTCATGTTGTTCTGCTTTCTTTAAATATTCAGAATCCTACTTGGCTAGAAAAGGCCAAGAATCACTTCTATATTGTATTAAGATTTTTCTTTCTTTGTTTTTCTTATTTATTATAGTCAGGCAGATTAATTTAGACATGAATACAGTTCTCAGAAAATATATTTTCCAAGATATTGTTTTGGTGGTTCTTCTTCTGCTACTACAAATGATGAGCTTCACCTCTGAAAAACTGTCAGATAACCTATCCCCCTGCCCTGAAGAGAATTCAGTGAAATGGTCCTCCCAATTTCTTTGCTCTCAAAAAAGGGTAGAGAACTTCAAGACAACACTTGCACATAGCTCAGGACTAAGTCAGAACATTAGTCTAATCATTGGGTGTAGGAGCAGGACTCCTTATTTATGCACAGATGGGTTTTCAAGAAAATCTAGATAGATGGAAGTGCAAAACAGCAAGCACTGAACTTAGTATTAATCCCACCCCCATAAAAGTACCTGTATTATTACGGACCATCAGTCATTCAGATTCCATACAAGAATATATGATTCAGTAAGATATTTCAGACAATACAGTATGTTTTAAGTAGTGTTACTTTATGCAATTGTGCTTTTGTGACTTTATCTATAGCAATTTTATTCAGATATTTTGTCAGTTTGTTTGGAATCACTTCTAGAGTACCTATCACCACTGAAAGCAAAGTTCTTTTCTTTTCCAAGAGATGCTGAATTTTTCATAATCTCTGTCTCTTTGTCTTCAATTCCGGCCTCCTCAGGATAGCCACATCTTAATCTAAACTTTATTTTTCTCATACTTTGGCCCTTTCCACACGGGGGAAAAACACGGGGTAACACGGGGTAAGACGACCTCACCCAGAGGTCGTCCCCACCATGGAGTGCGCTAGGGCGGTTAGAAAAGTGGAGGTTCTACACCTCAAACCACCCTCGCACAGCCGCGGGGGTGGCGCTGCATGTTTTAGAAAGACCACATTTCGTGTGGTCTTTATGAAACACGTGCACGCTAGCCCGTCGCAGCACCCCGTGGGGAATTGCAGAGGCATGCAAGCGCATCCCTGCAGAGCTGCCCGGGGGCAGGCTTCCAGCTGGCGTGCTTCTCCGGTTGGCGGAGAGCCACCGGAAGCTGCCAGCAGCCATTTTGGGTGCCACCGGGCGCCACCGGACACCACCAGACGCCACTGCCGTGTAGAGCGGCAAATGCGCCCTGCTCCCCCTGGCAACGGATCGAGGTAAGCTCTGTTCCCACATGCGCCACCCCATTTCCCCACGTTTCACGCCCCCCCCATGTGGAAAGGGCTGTAGTTATGTGTGGCATATTATATTCTAATTGCTTTAGTCACATAAAACTCTTGAATTCACTGTTTTGACAAATTTTTTAGGCTTATGCTTCCTTTAGTTCTTTTCATATGGGTTTTTTTTTTTGCTTCTTTCTTTGCATAGATCCCAATTATGTTTGCAGCCATTTTATCACAGTGTTTCTTATATTCAGATTGTGTGATCTTCCTCCATGAACTTATAAGGTCGTTAAATCTCTGATTTATGTAGATGTCATTTATTATCTATGATTATTTTTTTCAATACTTGCCTAGACGCTGTTGGTCTGCAGTGCCTGTTGTTGAGCCACAAATGTAAGTCCTTCAATTTCTTTTTTTCAGTGTCTCATTCTGTAACTATTTTAAGATGTTCCCAATCTCATTCTCTGCTTCTATTGCATTGACCATACAGCTGTTTGTTTTGCAGGCTTCAAGAGAATTTTTCATAATGTTCATTCTATAGATGTGCTTTGTTTCTTTGATGGTCCATGAAATCTTTCTATATGTATCTATCACCATTTTTCCCCCTTTGATATATTCACCAAGGATCTTACCTGTTCTTCAACCATTTGTTTCACCTGTTGTAACCCACAGCCACCAATATTTTGAAGTAGATATAGGGGGGAAAGGATGGAAGAAATGTTTTGTTGGTTGCTATATCTGTTGCTAAAGTTTTAATTCCATTTTTTAACAACCAGATGATATTACCCTTTTCAAGGACTATCAAGAGCAATTCCCAGCACAAACAGAACTGTTTGATTCCTACTGAAAGGTTGCATTCTTTTTATTTCAAGATAGATTGCAGGAAATGCTCCTGCATTTTTTTCAGGAGGTACACTTTACTCGTTTTGATCAATAGCATATTCTTTTTCTATTTTGGACGGGAGGGAGAGCACAAGACGTTTACGCTCAAACAATAAGAAAAAAAGGCATGCCAAAATCTCCAAAGCCAATAGTGAGCAGAGACACAGAGACAATCTCTCATTGGCCAATTGTCTATATCACTGAGAAATCTGAATGTTTATTTGCCAAATTGCCTACCCAGCTTCCTTCGTCCTCCCTCCCTCCCTCCCTCCCTCCCTCCACCCAGCAGGAGAGGTCTGTGCAGACTGAAAAAGATGAGAAATGAGTTTTTTTGTAGGGGGATATTTTGGTGGTTTTTAGATAGTTTGGACAGGCTCTTAATTGATCAATACCACTTGATGATGCAAAACATAGTTTGCCATCATAACTTTCCAAGTTTTTCTGTCTAGTGTATTTAGTTCTGCTTAAATCCAATCAACAGTTCCTATAGCAAATAGCTGATATGCCAAAGGAGTTTATGACCTGAATTTCATTTATGTTTCTGCTATTAAGTTTTGACTATAACACTTTACATACTGTGTATATTCTTTCCTATGTTGAATATTTGCAACTTGTAATGTTGAAGTTACAAAATATCTGCAATATACAAATAACACTTATTTGTAATTTTCATCATGATTGAGACTTTTAATATTTTTGTCAAGGCATTTTCTTCCTTCTAATTGACCAATTTTACCTCTGTTTATGGACAATGTAGAAATTTCATAATTCCAAATTCCTCTAAAATGTCTTGACTACATATTCTTACAGTATTCAGTAAGGGTTTGATTTCTGATGGTGGCTTTCCATATAGTTTTAAATTATCCATATGGAATAAATGCTTTCTTTTCCCAACTTGCTTTGCTATTTCACATCCTTGATTGTATTGCTAAGAGTGATGTCATTGTAGTAACAAATAATAGGGAGAGATAAGGAATCACCCTGGAAAATTCCAGACCTTTTATTCAGTCTACCATCTTCTTCTCCATTTATTGTTTAACACAATGTTCCATGATTTCATTGTATTTAAGAAGAATTTTCTGATGCTTCTGCTAATTCCTAAAATTTCAAAGCATTTTTCAATCCAAATTTTATTTCATTATTTTATTAAAATATTTATATCCACCCACTATTTAAAGATCAATGTGACTAATTTAAATCAGTGTAAACAATAAGAATGATTTTCAAAGGCTAAAGACATATTAAACAATTAAGCAAAAATTTAAGAAAATTAAATATATGTGTCAAAGAATCAAATACCTTTTTATAGTCAGTCTGCACTGTATACAAAGTTGTCTTTCATCTTTTACAGTTTTTCAATTTCTTTTTCTCAAGTAACAATTGATCTTTTGTTCCTCCAGGATCTGGAGCAAATTATTCTTCTCTTCCTTTGGATGAAGGTAATTTTGAATAAAATGGGGTTGGACTATGTTAGCTATTATTCCTGTTAATAATTTAAACATTGTTTATAAACAGGTAACTGGGCGGTAATTTGCTGCAGTAGCTCTTTTCCCCCCATCTTTCATAATTAATACTGTTCTTCCTGTTGTTGTCTAATCTTCTGTAACAGTCATTTTCAATAGGATGTTAAACCGTTGTTGTTAGCCTTGGGTAAAGGTTGATTAGATTTTTTTTTTTTCAGACAGTGCCCCAGAACTCGTCTTTTCCAAGGGCCGCCCAGTCCAAGACTTTCTTGCATTGCTCAGCAATATCTTCCATCTGTGTTGATTTTAATTCTACTCCCACAGTTTTAATCCAAGTTGCATTTTTGTGATGCATTTTTTATTTATCTCAGTACTGCCTCCCAAATGTAACTGTATCAGCTTTATTAAGGAAGGTATTGTTTATAAATAATAAATAATATATAACTATTGTTGGTTGTTTGGAAATTGAATATTCTGTTTAACTGAGTTATGCAGGCAACATACCGAAATACCTTTTTTGCTGTTCCAGTTATGTTATGTTGAGCATCTCTAGCACTTCAAAAATAGTTTGTGTTTTGAATCTATATTTTTCTTTTAGCTTCATTTCAAGCATCGTCATTGCTGCCACTATTATTATTAAATTTCATTACCCTCCCTCCTTCTCCAAACTGGGACTGCATTAAAACAAATACAATAGAGCTAAAATTCAGAAAAAAATTACATTAAGTTTATTTAAACTGTCATTAATATTAAAAGAACCTGAAAAATTAAATTACTAAACAGTTTTAAAACAGTAAAATTACAAGCAGTGCAGCACCATATTGAAAGCCCTTCCTTTAAAAACATTAATATTTCAAAAGCCAGTCAGAATCAGCAAGGAATGGCCCATTTTGTCTGCCCTAGGAAGGGAATTCTAGAGTCTAGGAGAAGCCCTGTCTCACCACTCCATCAGACATGTCTATGAAGGTGATTGGTCAGGCAGCCTCATATGGGAAGATGCGATCTGTCAGCCTAGGCATAAGCCATATAGGGCTGTATAGGTCATGACTACACTTTGAATTGTGCCGAGAAAAATACTAGTAGCCAGTGATGCTGTCATAGCCACAGTCATACACTCCCTGTAACCAGCCACAGTTATCAATCTGGCTGTAGCTCTTTGTATCAACAGAAGCTTCTGAACACTGTTCAAAGGCAGCCCCACATAGACTGTGTTACAGTAATCCAAATGGGATATAACTAAGACATGTGTCACCATGGTCAGATCAGACATCTCTAAGAACAGAACAGATCAGATCAGACAACTCCTGGAATGGGTGCAGCTGTCACATCAGGACACTGCTGAAACCTGGCCCACCAGCCTCAAGGCTGAATCCCACTGTGCCCCCAAACTGTGAATCAGTGGCCCTTTCCGTGCAGCACGCCCAATCTGCCATGGGAATGAGTGAAGGATGGGACCTTGGATGATGCTTATGCACATCATCCTGGACCCGTACTTCTCCTATCCCTAGGAGGTGCAATTGCACCACAAATCACTGATGGGTTTTCCCCATCAATGACTGGCTATTGCACCACCCTCCCAATGCGTGCCCGGACATACTTTTGCTGTGGAGCTCCTGGAAGCATAATGACTGTACTTCCTGCCCTGGGCAGCCTGAGACAGTACCCAGCTGTGCTGTGGAAGGAAGAGGCATGGCCATCATGATTCCTGGTTCCTGCAGGCAGGTAATGCAGAGGGGAATGCTCCATCGCACTCCTCTCTTGGGAGAGCCACTGCTGCCATCATCACTGGACACCGCTGGGACAGAGGTAAGCTGTGGAAAGGGCTAGTGTCTTCAGGGGGACACTCAACATAAGCTGAATTCTCTGATCTGCCTTTCACGTGTATTATCTGGATTAAGCTTCAGTTTGTTCACCTTCATCCAATCCATTACTAATGATAGACAGTGTTTTAGGACTGAGACAACTTGCTTGGACTATGATGGAAAGGAGAAATAATTAGGTTTCATCAGCATACTGGAGAAAATGAACCCCAAAACTCTGGACAACCTATCCCAGCAATTTCATGTGTATGTTGAACAGCATGGAAGACCAAACAGAGCTGAGAGGAACTCCCCAGGCCAAAGGCTAAGGAGTTGGACAGAAATTCCCCAGCACAGCCACTGTTGAACATGGCTTTCAAGTGCTATCTCAGGAAGGTTGCTGTGGAAGCATAGGTCCTGCCAAAAGGGCTACTTCAGCTGATCCCAGCTCTTTGGCCTCAGGAGTGAATAACAACCTGATGTTGGGCTCAAGTTAAAGCCTTTAAGGGGAAAAGAACCAAGTGGCCAATGAAAGAACACTGACTGGCACTGAGGAAGAGAGTCTGAAAGGCAGACTCTGCAAGAGAAGAGAAGGAATGCAGACTTCTCCTTTGAACTTGATGTACCAGGGAATTGAGGACTATCACCCAGAAGTTGTGAAGCAGTTTGTCTAAGTTTTTTCCTCTCTGTCAGAGTTGGGAAGATATACCTAAGAGAGATGTAAGCAGAAAGAGGCTTAGAGGGAGCTAGTAGACTGAACCCCTCTGCAAAAGGGAAAGCCAGCCAAATTGACAAGGGGAGTGCTGATGTGAAGCACCCTTTCTTATATTCTCAGACACCTTATCTTCATTTTTATTTGTGTTTTGCTTGGTCCTTGGGACTCTCAGTCTCCCAGTGTATCTCCTCCTGAGCTCTTGATCCTGCAGCTGTCTACAAGAATCCACCAAAGTCCTCATTCTGAGACCACTTACCTATGTGCCTGAGAAGCTCACCCTGAAGCTCCTTTCACTGATGCATTGTCCAGTTGCCTAACTGAGGGTTCTCTATATTTAAAATACTCTTCTCCCTACATGAGTGGCTCAAGGCTAGATTAAAAGGACATACAAGTTTTGAGGTGGGAGGAGAGGTGATGCACTCCTTTTCATGGAGGCTATGACTTCTGTAGAAGCAAGTCAGAAAGTAACACAGTAGATAGTATCAAAAGCCTCTGAGAGGTCCAGAAAACCAACAGGGACAGTCCAGTCACTTTGCAGTAAAGTCCATTCACAAAACCAACTAAAGCTGTCTCTTTCTTATGGCCAGCCCAGAAACCAGGCTGTTATGAATTTAGATAATCTGTTTCAGCCAGAAACTCTTGGACACTTCAGCAAAAATGATCTACATCAATCTAAATCTGTTTCTGCACTCCACCCTGCACAGTGTCATTCTTGAGCCTTTAACAGTTTAGTTCTATCTGTCTGCAGCATGTAACGCAAATCTTTGCACGCACGTTAGAGATATTCTTACACTCCTTCCAGCCCACTCCTTCCATGAAGAGTCCATGTTCTATGTAAGCTAGGTTTGTTTATGGCTGAATGAAAAGATGCTAGGCCAGATAAAAGCTGAGATATCCATCTTCAAATATCATCACCTGTCTCACAGATGATGGCACAAATCTGATTGCTCTTGCTATAGAAAATAAGACCTGAAGCTACAGGTCCAAATTCAATAGAAGACATTCTTTAATGAAATATTAAAGACTTCCTGATAGTATAAGGTGTTCAGTGGTCTCAGAAGGCAGCATATATGGCCTTTTCCGCACTGGGTTTTTAAAATGGTGCAGAGCGTCCTGCAGAGAGGATGTCTACACCTGGGAGCGGACTGGGTCCAGACTACTTTGTGTAGTTCCGGACCTCAGCCCGCTCCGGAATGACCCAAAGTGGTTGTTCAGCATGCTTTTGAAAGACCACTTAAAACGGGGCTTTCAAAAGCATGGAGTGCACCACTCCATGGCCGCGCTCTGGTGCAGATTTTCAGGCTCCCACCAGTGTGAGCCTGCAGATCTGCCGGGGGCGGGCTTTAGGCTGGTGAGCTTCACCGGTTGGTGGAGAGCCTCGACCAACCAGAAGCTGCCATTTTCGTCCCCGTAGCAATGCGGAGTGGCAGCCACAGACTGCTCCGGACCAGCGTGGACCCTCGCATGGAGCACACAGGTCCGGTGAGTACCGGCACGGGATGATTCCCTCGCCCAGTGTGGAAAAGGCCATAGTCTTCCTCACTGGAAAACTTTAAGCAAAAACAGGATGGTCAACTGTCATGGGTGCCTTAGTAGGGCCTTTTTCCCCCTATAATTCTCTCGTTCTATAATTCTCTGGTTAATTCTATATACCCCCTTGCCCAGCTCATTCATTTTCTTCCTTTACTAAAAAATAACAGACTGTCCTCCTCAGTCCTCATAAGTTAAAATAAAGACATAATCCTGAATAGATTGTGAGCTAGACATGCCTTTGGGACTGTGACACCAAAGCTCCAAAGCCACCAGAAGAACCGAGGGAAGCCTTTAAAATTATGACACCAAGATGGATGCATCTACTACTTCATACCCCATTGAAGGTGGAAGTATTACATGAAATTACCCTCTTGTTGTTGCTAATATAGAGGCAGTAAGTAAAAATGAAGAGGGGTCTCCTTGCTATAGCTGATGAATCTCAGGAAACCACTTATGACATCATCATCACCATCACCATCATCACCATCACCACCACCACCACCACTCAGAATCCTAACTGGGCAAAAGAGATGATAGGAAGGTCAGAGGCAATGTTAACTTATAAGTTTGTCATATTACCCAGCTTACCACTTTATCCAGATTCTAGGCATGCCACTTATTGCTCATTTGGACCCATCATCTGGCCCAGAGTCCAAGTTGTTGTTATGCTTTTGTTTTTTTTAACGTAATTCTATGGCCTTGAGGTGTGTGTATGTGCCTTGAAGTCACCTGTCAGCCTATGGTGACCCCATGAATTCCATAGGTTTTTCTTAGGTAAGGCATACTCAGGTGGTTAACATTGCATTCTTCTGAATACAGCCTGCATCTGGTATTCCTTGGGTGGTCTCCCATCGAGATTCTGACCCTGCTTAGTTTCCAAAATCAGATGGGATCTGGTGCCTTCATAGGGCAAAATATAGAGCCACTCTTCTGTCAAATTGTTTGTACAAGAAATAAGCCCACCCCTGACTTTCAGGTGCAAGGGAAAGGTGAATGAGTGGTATAAGCAGCAGTATGTAAGACGCAAAGGAGAGACATATTAGAATAATTTCCATATCTGCATGATTAGAATTCAGATTTGAAGAAGCAGAACACAGCATCTCTGTTGACTGAGTTACACTCTTCACTCAGTCCAGCACTGCTCAAAGAAGTGTTTGGTGGGAATGTGAAAGGGGGCTTTCACTAAAGCTGCTCTCAGGCTTTGGAACTCCCTTCGAACAAGCAAAATTGAGTTGCCCCCCTCCCTGTTGTCCTGACAGTATTTGGCAAAACCTTTTTTTTTCTCAGTGAAGTTTTGGGCAATTTATTGGTGCTAAGGAAGGGGCTTTTAATGGGTGGGTGGATCACTTCTTTATTTGTTGTTGTTGTTGCATGCCTTGAAGTCATTTCCAATTTATGATAACCTTAAGGCAAACCTTTCACGGGGTTTTCTGGGGCTGAGTGTGTGACACACCCAAGGTCACCAGTGGGAATTGAACCGTGGTCTCCAGGGTCATAATCCAATGCTCAAACCACTACACCACGCTGAGGCCTTTTCCGCACTTTGTTTTTGCAATGGGGCAGAGCGTCCTCCAGCGAGGACGTTTGCACTTGGGGGCGGACTGGTTCCGGACTACTTTCTGTAGTTCTGGACTTCAGCCCACTCCAGAACAACCAGAAGTGGTCGCTCGCTGTGCTATTGAAAGACCGCTTAAAACAGGTCTTTCAACAGCGCGGTGCGCCCCACTCTGTGGCTGTGCTCTGGTGTAGATTTGCAGGCTCACACCAGCGCAAGCCTGCAGATCTTCCGGGGGCGGGCTTTAGGCTGGTGAGCTTCACTGGTTGGTGGAGAGCCTCCACCAACCAGAAGCTGCCATTTTCATCCCTGGAGCAGTGTGTAGCGCGGCCACGCACTGCTCCGGATCAGCCTGGATCCTCCGCCAGTCCGGTAAGTAACAGAACAGGGCGTTTTCTTCGCCAAGTGCGAAAAAGCCCTGAGTCTCTTCTTTATTTACATGCTTTTAAATTGCTTTTAACTCAGCTGTTTGAAATTACATTTAAGATCAGTTCAGGTTTTTTTATAATGTGTTGAACGAGTGTTTAAATATTACAGCTCTTTGTCTTTTATCTGTACCTTTTTAGTTGATATTGTGGAGAGCCAGCTTCAGTCCCAGTTTTGGGGCAAGGAGGCATATAAATTGAATAAATAAATAATTGCCTGAATTCTACCGGCTGGTCCTAATTAGAGTAGCCCCATTGTATCAGTTGCTAAATGGTGAGACAACATGTAAGTAAACCTTATTGATTCAGTCTTGTTGGGAGACTACACATAGGTTTCGGGCTAATATATTATAGTTTTACCAACCATAGTTCTGGGAATTGATAGAGAAATGTCTGTCTACCAAGCTCTGTACCTACCAATCAACTATTGCTATTTTAATTGTATAATGAAACATGTATTTGACTTTAATCCAGGAGAAAATCTGACTCTTGGGTCTCAAAATCCTGCCTTAGGGCTTGGTTCACATATTTAAGGTGTTATGTACATACAGAGTTGACAGGGATCACCAGTGATAGCCTGGGGTGGAGGGAGCTTGGCCAGATGTATGCTAGAACAGAGAGTTGTCATTTTTAAAAAAGCAAAAAAAAGGGCACATTTACCAACTAACTACTTCAGACCACTAACCATTTATGATGATTCCCAAAAACTTGCGATATTCATTGGTGGGGGTGGTGATCCTGAATTATTTCAACAGTGTTCATATTTGTGCTCTTAGCTACAGAAGCTTCTCAGATACAAAGATCAAGGCATGTGTAGATAATAACTTCTATACAATCTAAAGTGTTCCCCTGTTTTTCTTCATCTCCTGCATGGTGTCTTTCCCCATACCTCCTCTTCTTCTTTCAGCCTTTTCTTCCAAACACAGAGGTTTTAATTACTAAGAAGCCAGTTCTTGACACAGTGGTAATGACCTCATTTCTATTTCAGTTAAAATGAGCTTATTGCTATTGACTTCTGCCATTCTCTAAATGGTTCACCAATCACCCATCAATAACTGGGAAGCTGTTCTTACAAATGTCTGCCGAAAGCTTCCTAACAAAAACCCAGATCTGGACCAGACATCTACCTCTTTGTCCACCAAACAAACAAATATGTATTGGCCTCACCTAGCCAGTTTCAGCAACAGCATTATGTAGCTTATCCTAATTGCCACATCATCTTCTGAATGTATTTGTGTGCAATTCTTTTGCCCTTACCCCCTCAGGTAGCGCTGGGACCCATGAGTAATCTTGCTAAAGTGGAAGAGAATAATTAAATACTTGGTTGTGAAATCCATTGTGATCACCCATATGACATTTGTCTAAATGTTGTCAATAATTTGAGGCAAATAGCACTGATACTGAATTTCTACTCATTTGAACAAACTCTGCTCTTTCAGCCTCCCCCACATATATAAATAAATGAAAGCCTATTCTATTTTGTGGGCTTTAATTGACACTTCATTCTTAAATTGTTGGTATTTCCTTTTTTCTTTTTTTCTTTTTTTTTTTAAAGCTCATCTTGATTGAAAAGGGTCATTTTAAGCAACTGTATATTTATTTATTTATGTTGCTTATTTCTCTGTTTGATGCATTTAAAGCTTGGAGGTCAACATGGTACATATTCAGCTTGGCTGGCACAAACTGTGCAGGAATCTAATAGAAAGCAATATTGTTGAAAATGGATATCAATTGAAAACAGAGAGCAGTGTCAACTATTCCCCACTGGGAGCAGACAACAATAAAACCAGCCAAGCATCACACAGTTGAGCCTGCCAAATGTCATTAGAGTGTAGGAGAAGAAGAGAAAAAAAAAGGTAAAAGAACATACTAGGGTTGAGGAATGGGGATGAGGGAAAGCTCACACTTAAAAAAAATCCCCGCTGATTTAGCACAACAAAAACTGGAAACGAGGAGTAGGATCAGATATGTAAAACTACTGTAGACTGTGGAGGCTTGGCAATGCCTTACAGATATATTGTACTATCCCACAACGAACAAAGAGATATAATGCTAAAATTAGAAACAGCAAGGCTGCAAGGTGTTAGGCCGGTTAAATACAATCTAGCCATGCAACATTGGTTCTTATTTTCAAAGAGAAGCTCTATTTAAAATGTAATGTAGAAATTATTGAATTGAAGGGAATAATGATTGTGGAGGAAGAAGGGTCCTGGAGGAAAACTGGCAGATCAACACAGAAATATGGGGGAGGCAACCCACCTCTCTCTAGAGAAAATCCCCCCCCCACTTTAGCTGAGTGAAAAATTTGGTATATAATCCAACCCTTGATTAAGAAAAGAATGATTTGCAGTTTAACACAGCCAAGTCTGGTGGCAACTGTAGCACTGGAAGGGAGTGTATCATTTAACACACAAATGATCAAATTATTGCTATCTAGGAAAGTAATTGGCGGGATGGAGAGTGGAAAAAATATGGGTGCTCACACAATTGGCAATCTGCAGGCAGGTTCTGTGTGCCAATGCTTTGCTAATGCCCTCAACTTCTCCCATTGTCATTCTTGCTGATGATTTGTAAATTGTCAAACAAAGGAAATTTGTCTTTCAGACAATGGGGGGGAGAATGCAGCTGATTCTGATGCTTCCAACAGCCATCCTGCAGCTCCACCTAGTGAAGATAAAGACACATCAGCGGCATGAGCTCTTATCTGACAGACTGAAGAGTGGGAATCTGATTCTAAACAATAAGTTGGAAGTTACTGTGCAATGCATTGTTTTTCTGGAATCCCAGCTCCCACATCTAAGGCCTTTTCAGTTTGGCCAGCAGATACATGGGACCTCTTAGCACTTCTGCCTTTCTACTGCTGTCTTTACCTAAGCACAAGCACAAAGATCTCAGCCATGGTAGAATCCATGTTATCTGCATTTTAACACATTGTTGGAGCTATTCTGCTGCCAAATAGGGAATTGAAGGATGACATAGCCTGCCCCTCCCTTCAGTGAGCAATTCTGTGGTGAAGAGTTGTGAAAGGTCCCCACAGGGGCCCCTGCTTCTGTTCCTCACAACATTTCTCCCTGGAAGGAGGGGACTGGCTGTGTCATCCTGGAGTGCCCTGCTCAGCAAAACCCCAGACCTCCATCACTCCAGATGCCTGACTGGCTTTTAAGGTGGGTTTCAGGGTCATTTGCAGTGATGGCAACAGAGCCACACAAAAGAGCAGTTATGCTATCCTGTGTCTAAGGGCCTTTCCACACTACACTGTTATAGTGCTGTTATTCCACTTCCAACACCCTGTAGAATTCTGGAGTTTGTAGTTTACTGAGGCCAAAGAGCTCTCTGGCTGAGAATCCTATATGCCCCTCCCTAAACTGCAAACCCCAGGATTCCACAGGATGTTGAAAGTGGAATAATAGCAGAATAATAGTGTAGTGCAGAAAGGCCCTAACTTATTACATCGCAGCTGACTAACAGAATGTCAGCCATCATTTCTTGTTTTGCATCTTTACATATAATGTGCTTTTATGCAAACAGGTGTATTGTTTTATCTTTTCTGTGGCTGCACAAGTGGCCTGCCTAATAGTACCTCCTTGGTTAGCAATGATAGACCTGAATTTATCATTGTGTGGCCTTCTGTATCTCTCAAATGTCTGCCCTGGAGGTTTTCGCAGCCCTGAGGGTCGGATGACTACAAGAGGAGAGTGACCTGGCCTTCTCTCAATTCCATAGTTGGAAGTAATTCCAAAAGCAGCAAAATCCTTGTTGGATCCTGGCCATTATTTTTTAAAACACAATAAAATGTTTCTAAAAATTACTACAGTAAGAGAAAAGAAATATATGTAAAACCCCTCAAGAACCAAAATGTTCATCAGTAAGATATTCCAACTCTGGACTGCTTAGAACATGTTTAGATGAATCATAAATAAATCAAAATTAGATTGGATAGATAGCCCCAAAGCCTATCTAAATAAAATTTTTTGAAGCCTTATCCTGACATTTTGAGGGTGTCAGAAAAGGGAATATATGGACCCCCCCCCCAAAAAAAATGAGTTCCAAAGCATGGATGCAGTCGCTGAAAAGGACCTCTCTCGGGTCTCCTGCCAAGGTACATCTAAGAACAGTGAAACCAAAACCTTACTGTGTGTTTATAATGAATCCAGAAAGAAGGAGAGTGTGCTAGCTCTATCCTCTGTGTCTTTCCTTTCTGGGAGAATGGAAAGGGACAATCTGAAGAGGGGAGACTTCACCACATATGTCTGTATGAGGCAGTCTGTGAGATCTGGGAACCCAGTTTTTTAAGATTGTGGAAGATGTGGAGAGTACCCACCTGCACTGGATGCTCTCCTCTTCAGACTATTGCTCTTCCTCTGTCAGTGGTGAGGGTATGCTCTCCCTCCTCATGTTCCTTATGAATGCCTGAATAAGGCTAGTGCAAGAAGGCCTCTCTAAAAAATCTTAAGAATCAAGCAACAATAAGGTGTGGTCCTTCAGGTTGCCTGGATCCAAGAAATGTTGGGTTTTGAAGTGTGTCTGGAAATGAACTGACAGTCTTATAATATGAAGTCACATGCTTTCTGTAACCAGTGGATGTTTCTGTATTCTTTTCAAAGGCACCCCTTTCTGAGTTATATCTTTGGAATGGGACCACAGGTAAAGGCACTTTAGCTTTAGGCATTAATTTCTATATATATACTTTCCAAATGAGAAAACAGATGGTTTTGTCTCAGTCTGTTGTAGACCCACCACTTCATATAGCATTGTATTGCATTGTACAACAGCTGTCAACATGAATCAGAGATCAGGTGATACAAAGAGCCAATAATTTTTTCCTTCAAGGAACTTAAAACAGATTTCCTTCCCGTTTTATCTTCACAACAATACTGTGAGGTAGGCCAAGCTGAGAGATAGTGACAGGCCTAAGGCCACC
Organism: Iguana delicatissima; assembly: GCA_948472985.1. Lineage (NCBI taxonomy): Eukaryota > Metazoa > Chordata > Lepidosauria > Squamata > Iguanidae > Iguana > Iguana delicatissima. Next base: position 425,750 of record CAOKZL010000911.1, read on the forward strand.
TAATGACTTCTATGAATCAAGTCCTAGTCCAAACACTATACCACACACTCTCTCTTAGTAGGTCTCTTAGCACAGCTTGTGATCCACTGTAGTATGCTTTTCTAAATGATACAATTAGTCAAACTTCATTCATTTCCAAGACAAAACAGAGTTGGTGACCTGAAGGCTCAAAGGTAAGTAGTTAAATGTACAAAGAAATAATGAATTCTTCCACTATGTCCACCAACCTTTCAGTCTCCTGACACAATCAACCAGATACCAGATTTACAGTTGGGTTGACTCTGTGAAATCCAGTTACCTATTATGAGCCTAACAAATGATTAAGATTCTCTATTCAGCATATCTGAAAAGATGATTCAGCTTGTTGATAAAATGGATCCCTAAATGCTCCACTCTGAGCACAAATCTACAATGTACTTTCCTTCCCAAAGCTTACCATTTGCCATTATTGGGGCAGAGTGTTATTTTAACAGTTAGGCCTGGAGGCCAAGGGACGTTCATTAAGCTTTAACACAAAAGATCTAACATCCCAAAAAGATAAGAAATAAATGGAACTTTCTCATCTCTTGCATTTATCTGTACATTATATATATCAAATACTATTTGTTCATGAGCTTGAAAGTTATATGAAGCTGAAAACTCAGCTAGTAGATTTTCATTTTTCCTATTTCTTTCAGTCACTTTGGAACCAAGTTTATGTTTCACCAACTGTTCAATGAATTTAAATAAAAAACCCATGGTGTCTGGAACAGAACTTCATTCCTTATTTCATTTCATCCTCTTTCCCTTCCAAATGTCTCAAGCATTACACAGTCTATCCCCCTGGCAGATGACGCCCCCCCCAGGTCTAATGTCTTCTCATAAATAATTGTTGAAAATGGCTAAGAAACATTAGTGGTGACAGCAGAAATTCTGCATCTCTCTCTCTCTTTTTCTTTTTTTCCTTGTTGGTTCTGACAGCAGAAATTCTTTTTCTCTCTCTCTATTTTTCTTTTTTTCCTTGTTGGTTCTGACTCCAAAATATGCTTAATATTACAGAGAAATGGCTTCACCTGAAGTCCATGCCTGGACACAATAAGTTCTAGACATCCATTTTGAAGAACAGCAAAACTGGTGTTTGAGCAGAGCTTGCCAAAGTTAGTTTTGGGGCTCTAACTCCCATGCTGGCCAGAAGATTCTGGAAACTGTAGTCCCCTTCCAAAAAAAATCACACTTCCAAGCTCTGAATTTGAGCCATTGCTTCCAACAGAGTAGCTTTAATAGGACGGGACCTTAGTTCTGCATGAAGAAGATACCAATTTGCCTTCAGTTCCTGGCATCTTTAAGGTAAAGAATTAGTCTTTTTTCTAAGGGTGGCATAAAAAAACCTTTACTTGTGAGCAAATAGCCTCTTAAAATTCACTCTGATTGTGGGCAGAAAAATTAATGGGGTATAAACGAGTATCTATAGCACAAAGAAAAATTCTCCGGCAGAGTTTTGATTGATGGGCATTCATCATTAGTAGTGATGCTGCTTCCCTCTTTATTCGTATGGTGTCTGTTTGCTATCGCTGTTTGTTGATGCTGCTAGCAGCAACAGTAGGAACTGTACTGGCATCATTTGGCCATCATTTTGCATCTTCTGCATTATCCCGGACCTATCACCATTCTAGGAAAATGGTAGATAAGTGTTGGCCAGGCCCACACAAAACTGTGTGAAGACCCTTGGAAGTATATTCTACAAACTGGCCATCATTTTCTATGGGACTCAGCTTATTCAGGAATTGTCTACCGAGAAGCTTTGGCTGGGCTTTGGAAAATAGGGAAGGGTCACTGATCTTTAGTCCATCATTCTCTGATCGTATTCTATGTTTCTGATACAAGGAGACCAGGGATGACACTCACTAAGAGTGCATTCACCCTATACAATCATAGCACTTCAATACCACTTTACATAGCTTTTGTTCCATCCAGTAGAATCCTGGGATTTCTAGTTATTGAGAGACAATCCTTCAAATAAAAGAATGCAAATATGGCCAGACTTCCCATTAGGGTTTATCTAATGATCACCTCAGAGAGCCAGCATGGTATTGTGGTCTGGAGGTTGAACTAGATGACAGTTTCCACTTGGTCATGGAAACCCACTGAGTGATCATGGCTAAGTCACATTCTCTCAACCTCAGAAAAGGCAAAGGCAAACACCCTCTGAACAAAGCTTGTCAAGAAAACCCCACGATAGGTTTGCCTTAGGGTCTCCATAATTCATAAACGATTTGACGGCACATAGCAACACATGATCACCTCAAACAGCAGATATGAGGGATGACCGTAGTAATAGCCTCTATCCTATTTTCATAAATTATCCACTTGGGGCCCTTTTACAACACACAGTTGTAGAACTATGATTAACAGCCATGGCTCTAGCCAAAGGATTCCTGAGGTCTGTGGCTGGTGAGGGAATTCTCTGCTAGAAAACTCTAGTGCCATAGTATGGATTAGTTTTCTAGCTGAGATTCTGAATACCTCACTAAACTACAAATACCAGGATTCCATAAGAGGAAGCCATGGAAGATGAAGTGCTATCAGACTGCTATAACTGTGCAGTGTGGATACACCTTAATATTTTCAGGGAAGATCCTCCAGGCCAGAGAGGGACATCAAGGTGGCAAGTAGGGAAGCAATGTATCCTATGCCAGGAGAAAGACAGAATATAAATTAAATAAATAAACAAATAAATAATCGATCAATACATTTTACTGCTGAAACAGTCCAGGTAGATGTGTGATGCAGCTGTGACATAAATGTGTTTCTCATGAGGCAGAATGACAGTACGCATTTGCTTTTCTTCAATCCATTTCTTTAGTCTTCTTTATTTAATCAAAGGCTTTATATCCATCTTTACACTGTTACTGTTTTAGAGGGAAGCCTGATTAAGCAGTTCCGATCACTGTATTAGCAATGTTGGCTGTTTTGTTGCTTGTTCTGATCACTTCCAACACAATCTCTGATTGCCTCCAGCAAATCTCACATGATACAGGAAGTCTATACAGGCAGATAGACAAAGGGAAACATCCTTGAGTATGATCTGTTCTGACTAAGAGAAAGGCAGGCCATTAATCAAATCAACACATACCCTCCAACATTTCACAGGTGAAACCCAAGGCATGTGTGGCCAAACAACATCAGAATGCAATGAAGTTTGACAAAAGTTATTAATGACAAAGAAGGTGCAAGCTAGGAAAGGCTACAGTAGTTTGCTTTTGCCCAAGCCTCCTGGGAAAGCCAAGAGTCCACCTTCTCCTCTCTTCTTCTCTCTGCTAAGTTACATGAGTGCAAACTACTTTTGCATTTTGAACTCAGCTGGCAGAATAAGCTGAGGACAGAGAAGACAGTGGGAAGAAGAGAAACTAAGACATTTTAAAAACAGTTGGAAAAGTGGGACAGCAGATGATTAATCAACAGTGTCCCTGTCAAATCAGAACAATTGGAAAGTATGTAGATGAAATAAAATACTTAGCATCTGGTGTTTCTTTCCCTTGTAGTAATGGGCTCACAGCTCAAGTTAGATCTAGCAAAGTGTATCAACGAATCTCATTTCCTCCCTGCTGCACCCATGGGCCCTTCCCTCAGTAGCTAAATATTTCCTACCTCATTTAAGACTGCTCTAAATGAGATGCCATTTAAACAATTAGCAGTTGCACAAACAGTTTTTTTTTTTAAGGCTAAATCAGCAATGGCACAAATTTGGAGATATAGAGCTTCTCTTCTCAAGTCTGGATAATGAGCCTAACAAGGAGGGATAGAGGTCTTCATTACAGCTGCAGGCCTAAATCCAGCATCTCTCTGGCACTACAGCACCAATGAGATGATATTTCATTTTGATCCCTTCTCCCCTTAAATTCTTGGAACTTCCTGAAAACCAGGTTCAGAGGGCATCTCAGCCCTCTTTAGAGGTAGCAGTCTTCGAATGCCTATACTCTTTGCCTGTTTGCAGTCTTCCTGGGTGACATCCCATTGGTTTGTTTCAACTAGATTACAGCCATTTCATCAACTGTTGAATGGTGAGTCAATACATACGTAAATCCCATTGATTCAGTTCCCATTGATTCTAGCCAATTTAGGACTAACAACAGGATTTATACTCTTGCATGCTTGCTTTACCTTACCCACTTTGTCTCTTCATCTCTCTAACCCACACCCATTTTTCCATCCATAATTTTCTGTGTTTGATTGTGCAGAAGTCATTTGCAAGTAAAGCTACTGTATATCTTTTGCAAAAAAAAAAGACATTAATTCTTTTTTTCTGTTTGACCCTTTTGTGGATGGATGCATGGATATTGGACTGGTTGTTGTTCAGCTTTTGTCCTGCCAATTGAATTACTCTGCTTGACAGATCCACTACTGTCTCTCACGTTTCTCAACAGGAACACTTCTCTCTTCTGGTAGATTCTACTGTTCTGACACTGAAGACTCAGTCTTGGATCCTGCTATCAATAGTGTGGGTTGTAGCATGTGCTATTTGCAATAAGAGAAAATAGCCCATTTGAACCATCATGAGCTCTTCTCTCAGTGTCAACAGGAGGCATGGGAATCACATTGGCAGAGCAGGGGAAAACGTTTTTAAAAAACCAAAACATTACCCATTGCCAGTGTCCTGATCTGTACTAGGCCTGTTGAGCTTGCTATTTACTTTTTTACAGAGCCATTCCAAATCCTCCAGCATTTCACAGGTAAACACTGGAAAGTGGCCAAGAAATGGGCCACAAACCAAAGTGTTCCCAACACGGCAAAAATTATTAATGAGGAAGAACAAGCAAATAGGCTGCAGCAGATTGCCTTCGCTTGAGTCTATTGCGCACAACAACAACAACAACAACAACAACATGAGAAAGGTGAAATTCTCCTTTCTCCCCTTTTGTGTTAATAAGGTGCAAACTACCTTTCTATTTTGAACTCAGTTTGCAGCTGAGGACAAAGGGGAAAATGGGAGGAGGAGAGAGAAACCAGAATATTATTAAAAGTAGCTGAAAAAGTGGAATGACAGAGGATTAATTGGGACTGTCCCTGCCAAATCAGGACAGTTAGATAGTATGATCATTGTATGATAATTCTGTGGTGTGAAAAGGCCTCAGGTGGGGAATTCATGAAAACAGGAAGGAGGCTGTTGCCACTGCCCCCTCTCAGCATCTGCTGTTTTGGGTGATCATTAGGCAATCCTTAATGATCAAGTTGGCCTTATTTGCAAAACTTTCTTCTGTTTGAAGGACTATCTAGCTCTATTTGGATTTAAAGATAAAGAAGGCCAAGAAGGCAGAGCAAAGGCCTTGAAACTGCCCATCAGTGGGACAACAGACTGAGCAGCAGGTTCACCTGTCTTCTGGTCAATTCCTTCTGCCCTGTGGCAACCTGTATTACATTATAGTACAATTAATTATAGTAATTATTTCTAAATGTTCATCGGTGCATAAAAACTAGCATGTCCAAATATGATGCAGCTCTGTGTCTTCCTTTTGGTGACAACCTAACTGCATGTGCAACTTGACACAGGTTATTATTTGAGAAGTTTAAAAAGGATGAAAATAACCCAGTCCTGACAGAAAAATATGGACTCTCTCTGTCTCTCTCCCCCTATCTATCTATCTATCTATCTATCTATCTATCTATCTATCTATCTATCTATCGACTGTGGAAATGCAATGCCAATGGGAAGACAAAAGAGGAAGGAAAAGAAAGGCAAATATAAGATGGGATGAATGTGAGTACATGATGCTCTGGGCATTTCACATAGTTTTAAACAGGTGTGAGGAACTAAGGCATTGAAATGATGGGGAGAAAGAGAAAGAAAAGGTTGTGAGGTAGGATATAAAAGACAGCAAGGAAGAATGGGCAGAACGTGTTAGTGCCAAACAAAATGTTGACAGTAAGAGCAGTTTGACAGTGAAATGCACTGCCTCAATGTGGTGGAGTCTCCTTCTTTGGAAGGTTTTAAAGAGAGTCTGGATGGTCATCTGTCCAGAATGCTTTGATGGTGTATTCCTGCATGGTAGGAGGTTGGACTTGATGGCCCTTGTGGTCTCTTCCAGCTCTATGATTCTATGACAAAGCTTCCCTGAGTGGCTTGTGAGCTCGCAGAGCATTATACGAGAAATTTTCTCTCTGGACAGGATTAGCCTTTTCCCACCATCCTCCTGTTGTTGCTGCACCTGTGGGCCCTTTTCTTCTGCCACCACCCCACTACCAAACAAAGGGAAAGCAAAAGTTAAATACAGCAGACCTCCATAAAATGGATTCAACATAGTATGTGTGAGGCTGGTTTGCTACATCTTCAAATCCTGTAAGGAAAACTCTCCTATAATGATATAAACTTGCTATGATATATATGAGATGATATATATACCTCTGATATGTACTTTGAACGCAAATTGGATGGCCAAATTATTGTGGGTTTTTTAAAACTAAGAACAGTAAGAAACTGATAACTGGGCCTTTGTTGCTGTTGTTGTTGTTGCTGCTGTTGCTGTTGTTGTTTTGTGCCTTCAAGTCATTTCTGACTTACAGTGACCCTAAGGCGAACCTATCACAGGGGCTTCCTGAGAGCATATGATAGGCCTAAGGTGACCCAATAAGTTTCTGTGGCTGAGTGGAGAATCGAACCCTGGTCTCCATGGTCATGGTCCAATGCTCAAACCACTATACCATGCTGGTTCTTGGCCTTGAATATAACCATAACTAATTACATTTTATGGCAACAGCAATACCAGTTACATTTCTATGCCGCTTATCAGCGCTAAGCACTCCCTAAGTGGTTTATGTTTCAATTAATTGCCCCCAACAAGCTAGGTCCCCATCACATTCTTGCAAAGAAGTTTATAAAATGCAGGCTGGGCAGGGCTGATGTTAGGTGGATTTGTAATTGGTTGACTGACCGAACCCAAAGGGTGATCACCAATGGCTGCTTTTCATCCTGGAGAGAAGTGACTAGTGGGGTGCTACAGAGTTCTGTCTTGGGCCCAGTGCTGTTCAGCATCTTCATCAATGTCTTGGATGAAGGCATGCTGATCAAATTTGCAGATGACACCAAATTGGGAGGGGTTGCTAATACACCAGAGGACAGGATCAAATTTCAAAATGACCTTGACAGATCGGAGAGCTGGGTCAAAGCTAACAAAATGAATTTCAACAGAGAAAAATGTAAGGTCCTGCACTTAGGCAGAAAAAATGGAATGCACAAATATAGGATGGAGTACGTGTGAAAGGGATCTAGGAGTCTTGGTAGATCACAAACTGAACATGAGTCAGCAGTGTAATGCGGCAGCCAAGAAAGCCAATGTGATTCTTGGTTGCATCAATAGGTGTATGGTGTCTAGATCGAGGGAGGTAATGATACCACTCTATTCTGCATTGATTAGACCTCATTTGGAATACTGTATCCAGTTCTGGGCATGTCAATTTGAAAAGGGTATCGACAAGCTGGAACGTGCCCAGAGGAGGGCGACCAAAATGGTGAAGGGTCTGGAAGCCATGCCCTATGAGGAATGGCTTAGGGAGCTGGATGTGTTTAGTCTGCAGAAGAGAAGGTTAAGAGGGGACATGATAGCTATGCTTAAATATTTGAAGGGATGTCATGTCGAACAGGGAGCGAGCTTGTTTTCCGCTGCTCCAAAGACTAGGACAAGGACAATGGATTCAAGCTGCAGGAAAGGAGATTCCACCTGAACCTCAGGAAGAACTTCCTGATGGTCAGAGCTATGTGGCAGTGGAATATGCTGCCTCAGAGTGTGGTAGAGTCTGCTTTGGAAGTTTTTAAGGAGAGACTGGCTGGCCATCTGTTGGGAATGCTTTGATGTGTGTTCCTGCATAGCAGGGGCTTGGACTGGATGGCCCCTGTGGTTTCTTCCAATTCTATGATTCTATGATTCATTTTACTGGCCTATGGAAGGATGGAAGGTTGAGTCAACCTGGAGCCCTGCAGGATCAAACTCACAACATTGTGGCTGCAGTACCAGCATTTAAGCACTGTGCCACCAGGGATCTAAAAAGCTCCAGTACTGTCACTAGTGTATTTGTAGTGGTCGCACATGGAGAAGTACTTTAAAAATACTTTTCCATGTGAGGCCACTGCAAATATACAAGTGACAGTAATACTCCAGAGAGGGACATTTTATCCCATGAAAACAGTAATCTGAAAGGATAGTCTGGTTTGGGGTATTCTTACCAAGTGCCAGCATCAGTTTTGTGATTGCTGTAGCTTCAGCCAGCCTATCTCACTGCCTGGCGACAGCAATATGCTGTGCAGAGCAACAGCAGATTTCATGAAATGTTACCAGTGCTACGAAGAGATCATTATGCTGTCCACCCAGCTCAAAACCTCTTTAAAGCATTTAGCTGAAAGCCTGGAGTCTCAGCTACGAACTAGGGTGTTGTTGGTTTTTTTGTTTGTACGCTTTTTCCTGGTTCCTCCTTCCCCTCCCCAAAAAAATCCCCCAATTTTCATGCTAAAATGTATAGAAGTGGGGTATAGGATATGTTTTTTGTTGGCTTCTAGGTAGAAAGCAAACAGAAAGATAAAAGTAGTGAAATAATTTTAAGTATCCCTGCACAGAACACAGTTTCATGTCTCAAAGACTCCCTCCACCCACTACATTTATGGTTTCATTTAGGAGACTCTCTTCTATAACGTTGGACAAACGGCTATTATAGATTATGGTGAATGATGAACGTCCATCCCATGCAAACAACTACCTCTGGCACAGAAACAGAGAGCAGGTGGTCAGATGCACCAGACCTCAGTCGAATGACTAGGATGACTTGAAGCTGGTTCACTAAATCTTGTACAAAAAAACCTCCTATTATTGCTGCTGATATACCCCATATTTATTCTAATGAGCTCAAGGCAACACTCCTCATCACTCTTATCTTCACAATCCTGCCTGTAAAATGTTAAGCTGAAAGAGAATGATTGACTCCAGGTCAATCAGTAAGCTTTAAGAAGTTAGAAATCAAGTTTTTTTTTTTTGGAGCCTAATTCCTAAAATCTTCTGTCTACTCTGGCTGCTGGCCACATTGGCTGGAGGATTGTAGGAAGTGCCAAAAAATGAAATTTTTCCAACTTCTGGTTAAATTCCATGTCTGAATTGGGACTAGAACCTGGATCTCCTAAAATTCGGACCAACCACCATACCACACTGCACCTCAAGGCATTGTTGAATTCTGATCTGAAAGTTCTTGGTGCCTATAAAGACAGCCCACTTGTTTAAAAACTGTACTTTATACAAAAAAAAAAAAAAGTTTGTTCTCTCTTGACATCTGCATTGTTGTGCCACTTTTATCATTTTTGCCTGAGCCATCTGCACTTGCAAGATATTTTAACCTTCTTCTCCTTCCCCGACTCCACGAATTTCCTTGTCAGTACCAAAGCATCCATAATACTCCAGGAAAGGAAACATAAATACAAAAAGAGCAACTATCTAACATGCAATAATAAGTGGCAGCACGAACTAACACACTCCTAGGGAGGATAAGAACCTTCCAAATGTTATTCTCCTTCCCCTCCCACCATTTAGAAAACAATTCCTTCCCGCTTTGGTTTGGTTTGGTTTTTTTGAGGAAAAGAGAAAGGAATTCACAGGCCAAACCCCTGTTCCGATAACATTAAGGGGTACATCATTTCTAGAGCATTGCATGGGTTTTAGCCACACATCTCCCACTGACTTTAATGGGATTTGCATGGCTAAAAGTCTGTGCAGCACTTTGAAAATGTACCCCTAAGGGTCTGACATGAATTCATAAAACCCTACAATTTCTGAGTTAATACCAAAACACACTACTGGATGGATTTAGATGCTCATTAGTTGGCACTTTTCTAATTAAAACACAGCTTAGTGAGCATTAGATCTTTTTTTGGAGGGGGCTGGGGGGCTGGGCACATGTATGTATGATCTAAAGAGCTGAGTTATTTACAACAGAAGAGTGGCTGCAGAGAGCTTGCTAGCTAATTTTCATAACACTTTTATTACAGGCTGTGTATTAAGCCTGAGACAATGGGAATGAGTTTGCCACATTGCTTTCTTCGAGGCTCTGAATATTTCTTTTTTTTAAGAAATCATGCTCTTAATGGTGTGTTGCTTATTGATAGTATATACATGATACTTGTGGGTGTGTGGTTTGTTTGGGTTTGTTTTTTACCTTTTTCATGATTAGTGAGGGGGAAGAAGCAATTGGATACATGAGATTTTCATTCTTTTTTTTTAAAAAAAGACCTGTCTAAAAATCTGTAAATTTCTTCATTAAAGAAAGAACTTGAGGTTTAAATAGATTTAAAATGGGGGAGAAAACAAACTGACAAATTCGCCTAGCTTAGGCCATTTCCGCACTACACTGTTATGGTGCTATTATTCCACTTGCAACATCCTGTGGAATTCTAGGGTTTCTACGGAGGCCAAAGAGCTCTCTGGCTAAGAATTCTAAAGGCCATTCCCCAAACAGCAAATCCCAGGATTTCATTGGATGTTGAAAGCAGAATAATAGCACTATAACAGTGTAGTGCGGAAATGGCCTTGGTGTTCCTAATCCTTAAAAATCTGGCTTGGAATCTCTATGTTCTTGTGTGCCTTCAAGTTGTTTCTAACTTACGGTGACTCTAAGGCAAATCCATCATGGGGTTTTCTGGGGCTGAGAGTGTGTGATACACCTGAGGTCACTCAATGGGTTTCCATGGCCAAATGGGGAGTTGAACCCTGGTCTCCAGGGCAATAGTCCAATGATGAAACCACTACACTACGCTGGCTCTCTGATCTCTATGACCATTTCCACACTAGCTTGTTATAGTGCTATGATTCCACTTTCAACATCCTATGGAATCCTGGGGTTTGCAGTTTTGGGAGGGGCCGGTCAGCCCCTCCCTAAACTGCAAACCCCAGGATTCCATAGGATGTTGAAAGTGGAATCATAGCGCTATAACAGGCTAGTGCGGAATGTATTCAACCATATTTGTAATGCTGAATTAGAGTTTAGACCTTCGTCTAGTTGCAGGGAAGTGCAACATGAATCACTCTGCTTGTTGGATTTGAAAGTACTAAGAGCTAAGAATTGCTTTTCATATTTTCTTTTAACCACAACTGCACAAACTCCTTCATAAACAATCTGGAAAGAACTTGAGATTTGAAACATTTGCAAGTAGGAAAAAGTGAAACTGATGGAGTTTTCGATTTCTGGACAAATACCCTAAAAGGACTAGATCCCATCAGATTTTGGAAGCTAAACAGGGTCAGCATCTTGGATGGAAGACCACAAATGAATACCAGGTGCCGTAGACTATATTTCGAAAGAAGGAACTGGCAAAATCACTTCTGAGTATTCCTTGCGTAAGAAAACCCTATGAAATTCATAGGGTTGCCATTAAGTTGACAGACAACTTGAAGGCACATACACATAGAGACAAATACCATGAAGAAAGTTAAATGTCTGACAACCTTACAAAATCAAGGACAATTTGTTTCATCAACATATCTCAAAAGACAAAGATAATTCTTTCTGGAACCCCCAAGATTATTATGATTTGAATAAATTTGTGCCTGAGGAGGGTTCAGAACCAGAGTTGCATCCATACCTGAGCTAAGCAGGTTTGTGTTTGCTCTATATGAGGATGTAAAACTGCTTGAGGAATCCAATGTATGCCTCTTTGAACTTTGATAGCAAGTAATACCTCTTGTATAATTTGTTTTTCTTCAAATCAACACTTACCTATGGCAACCCTAGCAAAGGATTTTCTTGGCAGGACTTATTCAAAGGAGTTTTGCCATTGCTTTCTTCTGAAGCAGAGAGAGTCTAACTTGCCTAAGGTCAACTAGTGGGATTCTGTGGTTGAGTGGGAAGTCAGTCCTGGGTCATTTCCGCACTACACTGTTATAGTGCTATTATTCCACTTTCAACTTCCTGTGGAATTGTGGGGTTTGCACTTTACTGAGGCCAAAGATCTCTCTGGCTGAGAAGTCTAAATGCCCCTCCCTAAACTACAAACCCCAGGATTCCAGAGGATGTCGAAAATAGAATAATAGCACTGTAATAGTGTAGCATGGAAATAGCCTCGGTCTCCAACACTCAAACTACTACACAACACTAGCACTTATCTTATACAACACCTCTTATATAATAAGAAACAATAAAAGTATAAACAGAGATATCTGTTTATTGGTAGATTACATATATCAGTATGAAAGCCAGTGTGCTGTAGTATTTGAGCACTGGATTATGATTCTGGAGACCTGGATTTGATTTCTGCACAGCCATGGAAACCCACTGAGGGGTGTCCCATGGAGAGCAACAAGATAAAGTGAGGAAATGGCCAAAGACAGTGAACTTTGTTGAATACAGTGGGACTTATTTCCTAGGCAAAATGAGTGCCACTGTGCCATAATTCCTCCTTTGCTGAGAAATGCTTACTCCCAAGTAAAAAGCGTTGGATTATGCCTTCAATTTCATCGTCCAAACCAGAACCAATGCCAACTCCCAGTAAAGATCACATTTCACTCTAGGAATAGATGGTAGCATCACGACAATCAAAAGAAATGTAGAGCACATACATCTTTTCAAAAGCGACAACCAAGGACAAAAGTGAGAAATCAAGAATTGTATAGAGATTAGAAATGGTTCTATGAGAATCAGATTTTCAGTAAAGCATGGAGATCTTCTCCCTCCCCTCACCCACCACACAGCATACGGGGGGTGGGGGTGGGATAAACCAGAATGTCTTTTGGCCATGGCATCCATTTTCTCCAATCTCCTGGATGTGCTTATAAAATAAAAATAAAACTTTTCTGAATATTTTTATCTGCTTTGAAGTCTGTGGAATAGCTTCCTAGCATCTCCTTTCTCCAACATTCACAAAATGCTATTTTCAACAGAGTGGATTTCTTCCGTAATGTCTTTCACTTAGCAGTATATGGGATGGAGAGAGAACAAGACAGCTAAGAGATGTGAGTGTTGTTATATAAATCTGTTCTCAGCAACAGACAATCATTCTGACCACTTAGATGGGCTAAAAGAAAAGGAAAGGAAAGCAGGCCTCTCATCTAATACCATTTCTTGGCTGGCTGGCTCAGATACACATTTCAGCTCTCTGTTCTCCTGAATATGTCCAATAAAGCCTGCAGCCCTTAGCCATTTCCAAACTAACCGGTTATAGTGCTATTATTCCACTTTCAACATCCTATGGAATCCTGGGGTTTGCAGTTTAGGGAAGGGCCTCAAAGAACCCCACGATTCCATAGGATGTTAAAAGTGGAATAATAGCACTATAACCGGCTAGTCCAGAAATGGCCCTTGTCTCTAATATGCAATATTAAATGATTGAAAGTTGTTATTTATTTTTCTCTTATTACATATTTATTTATTTATTGGATTCATGTGCCTGCCCCTCCAGAAATATTATCTGAGTGATTAAGAGCAAAGCAAGAAAAAAAAAAGAAAACTTAAAAGTTTAAAATCTTAAACCTTAGGAGATGAAGAGGGTTCAAGGGTTGAGGCGTGATGAGAAAAAGATTAACAACAACAACAATAACAACACACAAACAGTTAGTTTCTAGTTTGGATTAGAGAACTGGATGCCCTGAAGATAAATTTGTTAGTATATGATTTGAAAGACGGAGTTCAGAGTAAAAAGTTTTCCTGCACACCTAAGTGTGTGTCTCTGTAATTCTCAGCTTAGCTGAGCTGAAGCCATGCATTATAAACCTTTTGTTTATCTATAAGAAGTATGTCAAAGTCAGTGAGATAACTAGAGACATTTTGATAACTGTCTTGTCTGAGAGCATCTGTTTGCATAGGAAAGATGATGTTTTCTACTAAAAAAAGGTTGCAAAGACTCTGTACTGTAGATCTTGCAACTTTTGTTAAGCCGCCTTTCAACTCCTGCGTTATTTTCTCTCTGTTTTACATGACACTGAAAGTTCTATAAATAAGCTACTGTTTCAAGTAAACCTTGTCCATCTGATCAGACTACTGTTGCAGCCAAGCTGACAACAGGGGTTGAGGACATGTTCCTCTTGGCCAAGAGTAATTCCATCTGCGGAATTGTATAAATAAAAAAAAAGAAGAAGAAGAGTAGTTTGTCACTTTTGTTGCATATCAGTCCAGTTCTTCAGGAGAGTACAGCAGCAACTCCAGAAATTTCTGTTGGATTTATTGCATGTATAAGATTTGTTATATGTATAATGTTCTGTTATGTGAACTCGATGGATTTTACATATGTGTGTTTTCTTGTATATAATACTGATAATACTGTATTTGTTTTTAATACAGCCCCTGAAGAAGGCCAAGCAATTTATAAACAGGCTAAAATGTGTTGAGCTTTTTCAAGAAAATAAAATTTGGTCCCTCTATGAGCACTTGGAACCTAGTCCCGATAGAACAGAACCATATGATAAGTAGACCCATTAAAAAGAATGAGACTTAATCAAGACTAACTTAAAACAGAGGCAGGAAGAGGGAGAGGAAAAAACAGAAACGTGGCAGCACCTTTAAGGCCTTTTCCACATGGGGGAATTAAAACGGTGCAGTGCATCCTCCATGGAGGACATCTGCACCTTGGAGCGGACTAAGAGCGGACTACTTACCGGATATCCGCACTTCAGTCCGCTCCAAAACGACCCCAGGTGGTCCTCCAGTGTGTTTTTTAAAGACCACAAAAAACAGGTCTTTATTTTCCTGGAACGCGCCATTGCGTTCCTGCTTCCTTGTGCAGATTCACAGGCTCGCACCAATGCAAGCCTGTGATCTGCGGAGGGCAGGCTTTAGGCATGGTGAGCTTCGTGGTTGGTCAGGACCCACGACCAACCGGAAGCCGCCATTTTGGAAGCCGGAATAGTGCAGAGCACTGCTCCGATTCACCCTGGACCGGACCAAGGAGCCAGAAGATCTGGTGAGTAACGGCACGGAGTGATTCCCTTGCCTCATGCGGAAATGGCCTAAGACTAGTTGGTTTTTATTTTCTCATGAGGTTTTGTGGATAAAAACCCATTTCTCTGGATGCATTACAGAGTAATAACAAATCTTCAGGTATAAAGCCTATTTACACAGTTGTGGGAGTGGGATGGAATTTAATAGGATGCAGAACACCTTACATTTCTTTGCTTTCATTATGTCTTCCAGGGGAATCTGATTAAATCTGGAACCACCTCATTGATTGTTAAAGGTAATTTTATTAATAATTGTGATAAGGTATTTTATCACTGAGCTTCTTCTTTTATCTAGGACAAAAGAAAAGGAAGGTACACTTTGATCTCATATATTTGATCTGTGATATTCACTTACTTACAGCAGTGCGGGCAAGCTAAGAAAAAAATCCTTCACAGAATACCAAAAGATGCAGATTCCCAGCCATTTCCTCTGATAGATATTAGTTATCTGCTCAGAAGAATAAGCCAGTATTTTTATTAAGTCTATTAGAAGTGAGTGTTTTGCATTGTGGTGAGGTTTTCTGAGGCTGGATTGAAGGGTCCCATCCACCACAATCAAGTTTGCAGAGACGTGGCTCAACTTCCACTGTTGTCTCACATCAGCACAAGTGTCAGTCACTGGACAATGCATTGCCCACAGCCCTCTGTCCTCATTTCTTCATGGCGGGATGCATGTTGTCCTTTCAGGACAATTTCTTTTCGCCTGCCTTCCCAGCTTACTTGGCCATGACAGGTTTGCCCTGGTTATGGCATTCACCATATGGCAAGCTTTGGCTCCTCCCAGTGTTTTAATAATTCTATCTGAGCTGCATTACTTTCACTGAGGAGATTTCCTAATCTAGCCTAAAACCATTGATTTAGACTAGTTTATCTATCTCAAATCGGAAATTATTAGCATCTCTTTTTTTCCATGTGCTGAAAGACCTTGATATGACCTTCGGGTTTGTGTCTCATCTCATAATATTTACGCATCTTTGATTAAGTAGCAGTGAATGAACACTGCCTCATATACTTGCTGTCATATAGTGAGATGTTCTTGTAATGCTGCCATTGCATGAAATGAAAAATCCAAAATACAGACAATATACCGTAGTGGAAGAATTGATGGTCCACTTGGATCAGGGAGATTTGGGTTCAAATCATCATTCTGCTGTCTATTTCGGGTGGGCTTTTTGACTACCATCACCCTTCAGTTTCATCCACCATTCTGGGTTTACTATCAGGACAGAATAGGATAGCTCGATATACATCATCATGAGCACCTTTCAGTAAGTGCTGCCACATACTGAAAACTGCAGTGGTTTCAGCATTTATAACTAGGAAATTCTGAACTATCCTTATTACAAAGCAAAGAAATGGGGGATTTTTATATTGCTTCTTGGACAACATTCCAAGTAACAAAGTGGTATTGTTTTCTTATTCTCCAGAATTCTGTCCCCTTTCCCTAACATGAATCTCACTCATCCTTGCTTGGGATAAGATTTAAAACATTCTAGATTTTCTAGACCAAGGTTGCAAACTTGGAAATCAGAAGACAATGGGGACTTGTGTTTTGTGTCTCACTCATCCTTCCTTGAGACATATTTTAGTTAGAACTTTGATGTATTCTGTCCCTGTAGCTTGAAGCAGCTCTATTGTGTAGCAAGATTCCTTTCATGTGGAGTTACACATTAATTATCCTACGCAGCCCTTTTGTCAAATGGCAAAGTTGCCCAACTGAACCAAAACACCAACTATGCAACCAAATGTGCACCTGCATCTCTGTGCAATGGATATCCATGCACAAGGTGCAATGTTCATCCATATAAATGCATAATGTTTCTGCACACCCATGCACCATGGCAGAGCATGTGCAACTCTATAACCTTGAAGTGAATACAGCCATTCTGTATCGGTGGGAAAAAAATGTTTAACAGCATTCCTGGGTAAAACTGATATGTGCATAAGACATCACAGGATTCTGGCCACTATATTGTGGTTTTAACTTGTGGTCCATGAACCCTTATGGTGTACATGGATAGATTTCAGAGGGCCCATGAACCAGCTATAAAAAAACCAGGTACCCCTCTTTGATATTCGTCCTTTTACTTCTAGGTCCTCTCCACAGTTTACAGGATCCCAGCAGTGTCCCACTGGGATCTCATCAGAGCCTCTCCTGGGAGAGGAGCATGACAGAAGTGCTCCCCTCTGCACTGGCTGCTTCTGTGAATGGAGGAAGCACATCTCTTCCTTCTGTAGCACAGCCAGATACTATCCCAGGTTGTGCTGGGTTAGGAAGCGCAGCCATTGTGCTTCCAGCACCTCTACACCTAAGGTAAGTGCAGAAAGTGGTGGGAGGGCTGCATGATCACCAGTCATTGACAGGTAAAACCCATCAATGATTTGTGGCACAATTGTGCTGCCTGGGGATGGGAGAAGAATGGGACTGTGATGACATTGTGCATAAGCGTCATCTGGGTCCCGTCCTTCTCCCATCCCCAATGTGGGATGACAGCGTCCTGTGGAAAGGGCCCTAGAATGGTGTTTTTAGTCAAATATCATTAAGGTATTGTTTCACTGAAAACATGAAGAGGGTGGCACAGGCTGCTATGATACACAATCAGTACTGTTATGGGATGAGAGACCATAAATTTCATCTGATTCTCAAAGGAGAATGATCCTAAAAATGGTTGAGTCAATGCATTATATGGAACAGTTTTAAGAAGATTGAAAGGCTTAGGTTCTGTCCTAATTATGCACCAGAGTATAATTCAAAAGAATTTCAGCAAAATTAATGGAATCACATGAGTGAATTGACCCCAAGGAAAAAACAGAGTGCATTTTTGGTCTACATAGTTATCATCACAACATTACATTCGCAACAATTAATTTCAACAACCTTATGCATTTGTCAGGCTATCTAAGCAATAGACTCAGGTTGCTATGATGAGGAATTAATCGACATATTCATTACATTAGCTGTTAAGTTAATTTCATTGGGCTTCAATGATTTTGCCCAAGCTATAATTACATTTTGTATCCCTGCTTTGGATGGAGAAAAAATTTGGAAGGAAAAATAATGGCCCCAACCTCCAAAATAAAGTGTAGGAGACCGTCCAGGGGATCTTATCATTCCCTATCACTCCACAAGTTTCTGTTTCAGCAAATTGTCTATGCTGAATGACTACCACTTATGTTGTAGCTAAAAATAAACATTTTTTCCCTTTTTCTTGTAAAATAAGGTCAAAATTCTTAAGTTTTCCTTGAGGAAACACAAATCAACATAACACAAGCATATTCTCCAAGAGTCCTAATTTGGCAGAAAAAGCCCCAATTATTCCTCTGTTATCCTACTTTTTATCTTCTTTTAAAATGTACCAGTTTGTCTCTCCTCCTCTCACTTTTTCCATTGGTCTTCAGGTTGCTTCAATTGCTTTGGACTGAGTTCAAATTACAAAAGTATTTTGCATTCAGTTCAGCAGAAGGGAGAAGAGATGAGGGAGCAGGAATTTGTCAAGCAAAGGCAAACTGCTGCAGTGTGTTCTCCCTCATTAATAACTTTGGCCCTCTTGACTACACTCTGATGTTCCTTAGTCACATGTATCCTACTTTTCATCTATGAAGTGTTGGAAAGTATCGTGAAAAGTTGTGGCCATTTCTGCATTACAGCCCCATCCCCGCATGGAGATGCATTGAAGCCAGGCCATGATCCATGCTACCACACAACATCATCACGGCCCCACTTCTGTCATGTCCCCAGATGTCACAATCGCATATTATACTATTCCCACAAAAAATATGGGAATAGTATAATATGCGATTGGGACATCTGGGGACATGACAGGAGTGGGACTATGATGACGTTCCCACAAAAAATGTGGGAATAGGCCCCTTTTATGTGACAATCACACTAGCTGGGTCCTTGCGGAAAGGGCAGAAGCACTGTGTAAGCACTTCCTTCCTCAGTGCAGCACAGGAAGAGGCCGTCTGCACTGAGGAAGGAAGGAGTATGTCCCAAATCCACCAGCAGGACACACTCCCATCCTGGCAAAGACACTGCCAGGATGACGCCAGGACATTGCAGGATGCAGGTAAGGTGCAGAAAGGGCCTGTGTTTGCTGTTGCACCATTAAAAGAATGTTATTGGGTCAAATCAAGAAAATGGGTCTTTTAAGTGGTGGCCCCTAGTCTCGAGAAGATTCCTCCATGTATCTTTCAAAAGACAGAAGCTGTATAAAGATCGAAATGCCTGTACACATTGTAAGGTCTTGTAAATACAGACCTTCTGCTCTTTTTTATTGGTTCTTGATTTTTTTTAATTATTATTTTTAAAGATTTCTTTAAATTGCTTTAATATTGTTGTTATATTTTATTACACAGACCTTATAACACCAATTCTGAAGTCCTTACATTGGCTGCCTATTAGTTTCCGGGCACAGTACAAGGTGTTGGTTCTTACCTTTAAAGCCCTTCATGGCTTGGGGCCAGCCTACCTGCAGGATCGCCTTCTCCCATATAATCCGCCCCGCACATTAAGTGAGAGGAATTTACTGCAGCCAGTCAGAACTAGGTTGGCTGCAGTTACCCAGAGGACCTTCCCTTCTATCGCCTCCAAGTTATGGAATGGCCTGCCGGAGGAGACCTGGCACATTAAAAGTCTTGACTGCTTTAAAAAAGCGGTCAAGACTGTTCTCTTCCGACAGGCCTTCCCAGACTAGTGCTCCACCGCCTCCCACCAACTGTCTTCTTGTTTTTAATAGTTAATGTGTTTTAGGGGGTTTAGATGGGTTGGTGGGTGGGGAGGATGGGTTATGTTTTAATTGCTTTTAATGTATTTATATACTGTTGTAGTACCGCCTCGATCCGTTGGGAGAGGTGAGATATAAATATTATTATTATTATTATTATTATTATTATTATTATTATTATTATTAGAGAAACTACTTTTGGAGTAACAGAATTGACCAGCCAGCCAGTGGCAGAGCTTGGAGTGTGTAGGGGGGGCTGGGCTATTGCACAAGGGGCGTGGCCACTCTGCACTGGGACATGGCTGTGGTGCGTGGGGGCAGGGCCAGGGCGTGCAGGGGCATGGCCACGGGCCGGGACAGCCCTAAAACATTGCCACTTGGGGCGAATCTCCCCCCCCCGCCCCTACATCCCTACACGACTGCAGCCAGCATACAGCTGTAGGCCAAAAATGGGGAGATGGTAGTCCAAATATGTAAATTTCCAAGCTCTGGTATTATAGATGCATTTTAATGTAACCTGCTTAGAGATGTTATTAAGCAAGTGATATATAAATAATGCAAATAATAAATCAGTTAACATGTATTTTAGTATAGCATAATAAATATTACAGTATAATATAATACAGCATGTGTATGGTAAATAGTAAAATTTGTAAATATATCATATATAGCATAACATATTTTTTTCTTTGAGCAAGTGTGTTTGTAAATTGCATTTTAGTTCAATAATGCTTTAATACTGTAATTCATTGAACTGTGTTTTAACTTTACAACATGTCCATTTTTATTTCTATTAGCTTTTATTTGTTTGAATCTTGAGACCCAGTCTGGGAAGAAAGGTGGCATATAAATCAAGGACTTCTTTATTCAGGCAGGCTTTTAATAAATAAATGGGTCTTTCTAAATGGATGTGCTGGACTTTTACTGCTTTAATGTGTGCAAAGGGATCCTGTAGCCCCTTTGTGACTAACTGAGAGAAAGAAGTTGGTAGCATAAGCTTTTGTAGACATAAATCTACTTCATCAGATGCATAGAGTGAAGTTTCTAAGACCAGATCTTTATAGTTATGAAAGAGCAGGTGGTGTGTGTGAGTAGCAGTAGAAATGCAATATTTGTGGGTATGGTGATGAGGTGACAAGTACAGTTTTAACA
This sequence comes from Iguana delicatissima, assembly GCA_948472985.1. Classification (NCBI taxonomy): domain Eukaryota; kingdom Metazoa; phylum Chordata; class Lepidosauria; order Squamata; family Iguanidae; genus Iguana; species Iguana delicatissima. Next base: position 446,562 of record CAOKZL010000911.1, read on the forward strand.
ATGGTCATTGGGGGACAAAGGCAGGAGAAAAGATATTACCTAAAACCAAAGTGAGTGATAAGTATATGAACGGTGGAGAGATCTATTGGAATGTGATATGATGCTGGCTGGGAACCAGAAAGGAGATGTGATAAACTGGGCAAGATACCCTTCATGAGGCTGGGGTGCTGAGTAATGTTATAATGCATGTAGTGTTCCAGGAAACCACTGTCTATCTTCAATCCACTGTTGATGGGTTGGCGTTTATGGATATATTTGAATTCTGCTGTTTCTCTTTCCAATCTTCCTTTGTAGCTTTTTGTTGTTGTTTTTCAAGGACTTTTAAAGTGTATTAATGACTACTTTAAATTAATATATAATTTTATATTTACGATTTATTGTGCTGTGTTAGATATTTTCATATGCTATAAGTTGCCTTGCCCCCTACTTTTGGGATGCATATATATATATATTCAGTAAAGAGAAGGCAGTAGGAAAAAGAGGAAGGTGGAATAATTCAGACAAGGAAGCAACAGCTGCCCTTAGCTGGTGAGATTGAACAGGGCCATTAAAAAAATGGTAGTCTCTTGGTAGTCCCGCATTTATGTGTGTGTGCACATGCACACACCTTCAAATCACCTGTCAACTTATGGCCACCTCATGAATTTCATAGGGATTTCCTAGGCATGGAATACTCAGAGATGTTTTAACATTGCTTTCTGCTGAAACATAGCCTACAGTACCTGGTATTCCTTGGCAGTTTCCCATTAAAACAGTAAATTGACCCCACTAAACTTCCAAGATCAGATGGAATCTGGTGCCTTCAGGGTATTTAGGTGAAACTGACTTGATAACACATAGCAACAACAGCAAACAAACAAATATAAATATAGATTTCTAGGCCATTTCTGCATTATACTGTTATAGTGCTATTATAGCAATATATAGCAATAGCATTTATTTCTATACCGCCTATCAACTAAGTGTTATCTAAGAGGTTTACAATGTATTTTTAGCTAATTGCCCCCAACAAGCTGGGTACTTATTTTACCGACCTACGAAAGGATGGAAGGCTGAGTCAACTTTGGAGCCTGGCAGGATCGAACTCACAACCTTGTGGTTGCAGTACTGGCATTTAACCACTGCGCCACCAGGGTTGAACATCCTGTGGAATTCTGGGGTTTGTAGTCTATTGAGGCCAAGGAGTTCTCTGGTTGAGAATTCTAAATGCCTCTCCCTAAACTATAAATCCCAGAATTCCATAGGATGTTGAACGTGGAATAAAAGCACTATAACAGTTTACTGCAGAAATGGCCCTAGCTTTGAAATGTGCATCAGAGTAGACCAAATTCTGAATTTGTTGTCTTCTATCTCTTATCATCTAGTAATAGTCATGTCTCTTTCACGTCTCCTGTCATCAAATGGTCAAAAAGCATGTTCTTGGCTCCTGTTATCAAGTAGACAGTCAAAGTATGTTATTGCTCCTGTCATTTAGTACCAAACAAATATGCCTTCATACAACATTCTTCCCCAAACCAAAACCTTCCAGATGTTTTGGATTACAGCTTGCATTGGCCCCAGCCAGGATGGCCCATGGTCAAGGGGATCATGGGAATTACAGCTGAAAACAAGACATAGGTTGGGAAAACCTGCAGAATTTTGTAAGTGATATGTTAAATTGTTCAGGAAAAACCCAAGGATGATTGCACATTCAGACTTGGCATCTGTATCTGTGGCAGCTATTTGGATAAATATGAGTGCTCAAGCTCTTATTTGACAGTATCAGTAGCCACAGTCTCTTTCAATGCACTTTTCCTCTTCTGTTTAATTGATTAGCATCTGAAGCTATATAAGACGGCAAGTGCACAAAAAGAATCTAATACATTTTTCACTTCCTGGTTATTCTGAGACAGAATCCATTCCCTGAACTACAACTAGGCTGCCTTACCTGAGCTCCACTTTGCAGGTACTTGCAATAAATCATTCATGGTCCCTCTCTTGGCACCACAGAGAAGATTAATGTTACCAAACACTACAGATGCCTGCTGAGAACATTTCTTTGGTGGCATGGGACAAGTTGTTTGTAAGTAATGCATGACAAAATGGTACATTGGGAGCATCATAGAGTGTTGGGAAGAAACAGAAGCCCTCTTCTGTAACATGGAAACTGACCCATTTCTCACAATCAAAATCAAACGTGTTTAGCTTACAAAAGAAATGAACAGCCTAAGCTATAGGGGTGCCTTTACACAGAAGAGAGCAAAGTAGTTTTTCTGCGGCTCCAGAAGAACAGACTAGGGCCATTTCCACATAACGATGCTCTCCTGTGTTGTCTCACCACAATCCCAGCAGCACCTCTGCTAGGATGAGAGTGTGTCCCCAATGCTCCCCTCCCTATCCAACTGGCAGCTTGCAGAAGAGAGCACAAGGGACACACTTCTTACTTCTGTACTGCAGCCAGCCTTCTTCCCATGCTGCAGTGGTGAAGAAAGTGTGTAATCACACTTCCAGCTCTTCTGCACGGCCAGCAGTGATGGAAGCCTCACGCGATTGGGGGCCATTGATGGAATTTTTCCGTCAATGATATATCCCGCAATCACACTGGCTGTGGACGTGAGAAGGGTGGAACCATGATGATGCCATGCAGAAGCATCGTCGCAGTCCTCCTCCTCTCGTGTCCCCATGCCAGGAGGGCGCCATCCTTGAGAAAGAGCCTGTGTCTAATGAGGGATTACAGAAGGGGAGAATTGTACTGAAGATAAGGAGCGTTTTTGATGGTGAAAGTAACCTGACAATGCAATCAGTTGCTAGGGGAACTGAATGGAAGATGGTGTCTCTCTTTGCTGGATATCTTGAAGCAGTTGCTGGACATCTGTTTGCTGACATCACTCTTGATGTTCTGTATTCAGCAGTGGGATCAAATAGCTGACTAACACAAAGATCCATCTGCCATTGGTATCCTGTGAATGCCTCTACACTGTAGAATTATATCAGTCTGATACCACTTTAACCATATGGCTTGTTCTCAAGTTACCTGTATCTACACAATATCCCTGCTAAGACTTGCACGGATATGTATAAGTCCTGCATAAAATTGCTGATTGAACTGGAATCTTCTCTGGTTTGAGAAATCAGAGTGTTAAACCAGAGACTGAAAGGAAATATCCCTCTGGTCCTCACATTAGTCTCCAGAGCAATTGACAGAAATATAACTCCTAAATAATAGTAACTATTTGAAGTTGAATACTCCCAGGATGTAAGGAGCAATCAATCTGATATTAGGCATGAACATCTCTCAAGTGAGGAAGTCTACACAGGACATCCTGCATCTAGACAGTAGCTATACTAACATGGAGATCACCTTAAGTAAGTGATTGTCAGGTCAACTGTTCTGTAATGTCTCCCACAGGTAGAGTGACTGACTTAGACATTGCAACCTCTTTGTTAAGCCAAACATTGGACTGATGTCTCTCAGGAAAGCCTATTGCATATCAAGGTTTACTGTTTGCCTTGTCTTAGAGGAGCTGCCTGAACTGAAGGTGGCTTTCCCACCTTCCCACACAGGCCAGCGCCAAGGTACATATGGGGAGCCTGCCACTCTGTGCCTGCAAGGCAAGCGAGGAACCTGTTGGACCTTGTAGTCTTTGCAGAATTTGACTGCCAACAAACATCAGGATAATTGAAATCTCCCATTAACACGGCATCTCTCCTTTTTGAATGTATGGTCATCTGCTCCAGGAAGACCTCATCAAAGTCCTCAGGCTGGCCCGGAGGCCTGTGGCAAAGCCCCACAATCGCATCCCTATTGTTTCTCGCTCCTTTAATTCTCACCCAGATGCTCTCGACTTGGCTTCCCAGGTTTGAGTCCTGGTTCTCTTCACAGTTGAAAACATCCTTGACATATAAGGCTACTCCTCCTCCTTTCTTGTTTCACTGTGTATCGATAGCTAAACGGAACATTGCTTTGTAACCAGACTCTAGGCTCCCCCCATTCCGGCCCACACACATACATTCCTCTCGCACATATATCTACCCAAGCACACACATTTTCCCCTTTCTCTCTTAGACTCTCCTCCCTGTCTGTCCCTGACAATTCTCTCACATGGGTAGAGATCCTAAATTTCAGAGTGGCAGACAATTTCATGGTCCAGAAGGTGGAAGAGGTGACAAGGGGATCAGCTATTTTAGATCTAATCCTGACCAACAGGGATGACCTTGTTGATGAGGCGGAGGTGGTGGGATCCTTAGGAGGGAGTGACCATGCTCTTTTGGAGTTTGTCATTCAGTGGGAAGGAGAAGCCAAGTGTAGCCAGACACGCATCCTAAACTTTAAGAAACCTGATTTCTCTAAACTTAGGGAGTTACTTGCTGAAATCCCGTGATCAAGAATACTAAAAGAGAAAAGAGTTCATGATGGATGGGAGTTTCTTAAAAGTGAGATACTGAAGGAGGAAAAATGGTAGATCTCTAAAGAAACCGGAATGGTTGACAAAAGAACTCTCAGCTGAGCTAAGTGTTAAAAGAAACATGTACAGGAAATGGAAGAATGGTGAAACCACCAAAGAGGAATTCAAGCAAATAGCCAGGATATGTAGAGAGAAGGTCAGAAAAGCTAAAGTGCAGAATGAACTCAGGCTTGCCAGAGACATCAAAAACAATGAAAAGGGCTTTTTTAGATATGTCCGCAGCAAAAGGAAAAACAAGGAAATGATAGAGTCACTGTGTGGAGAAGATTAATTAATAATGGGGGGAAGTGAGAAGACAGAACTACGCAATACCTTCTTTGCCTCAGTTTCCTCCCAAAAGGATAGAAGTACCCAACCTGGGGCATGGGGAGCAAGTGAGGAAGCGAGGGAAGTGCAGCACAGAATAAGTAAAGAAGTAGTACAGGAATATCTGCTAAGCTAGATGAATTCAGTTCTCCAGAGCCAGATGAATTACATCTAAGGATATTAAAAGAACTGGCAGAAGTCATTTCTGAACCACTTGCAATAATCTTTCAGAACTCTTGGAGAACAGGAGAAGTCCCAGCAGACTGAAGGAGGGCAAATGTCGTCCCCATCTTCAAGAAGGGGAAAAAGAGGACCCAAATAATTATTGCCCGGTCAGCCTGACATCAATACCAGGAAAGATCCTAGAGCAGATCATTAAATAGGCAGTTTGTAATTACTCAGAAAGCAATGCCATAATCACTAAATGCCAGCATGGATTTCTCAAAAATAAGTCATGCCAGACTAATCTTACCTCTTTTTATGATAGGATTACAAGCTTGATAGATGAAGGGAATGCTGTAGACGTAGCATATCTTGACCTCACCAAGGCCTATGACAAAGTTCCCCATTACATTCTTGCAAAGAAACTAGTAAAATATGGACAGGGCTGCTGTTAGGTGGATTTGTAATTGGTTGACTGACCGAACCCAAATGGTGATCACCAATGGCTGCTTTTCATCCCAGAGAGAAGTGACTAGGGGGGTGCCACAGGGTTCTGTCCTGGTCCCAGTGCCATTCAATATCTTCATCAATGACTTGGATGAAGGAGTGGAGGACATACTGATCAAATTTGCAGATAATACCAAATTGAGAGGGGTTGCTAATACACCAGAGGACAGGATCAAATTTCAAAATGACCTTGAAAGATCAGAGAGCTGGGTCAAAGCTAACAAAATGAATTTCAACAGAGAGAAATGTAAGGTCCTACACTTAGGCAGAAAAAATGGAACGAATAAATACAAGATGCGAGACGCGTGGCTGAATAGCAGTATGTGTGAAAGGGATCCAGGAGTCTTGGTAGATCACAAGCTGAACATGAGTCAGCAGTGTGATGCGGCAGCGAAGAAAGCCAACATGATTCTTGGTTGCATCAATAGGTGTATGGTGTCTAGATCAAGGGAGGTAATGGTACCACTCTATTCTGCATTGGTTAGGCCTCATTTGGAATACTGTATCCAGTTCTGGGCATCTCAATTTGAGAAGGATATCGACAAGCTGGAACGTGTCCAGAGCAGGGCAACCAAAATGGTGAAGGGTCTGGAAGCCATGCCCTATGAGGAATGGCTTGGGGAGCTGGGTGTGTTTAGTCTCAAGAAGAGAAGGTTAAGAGGGGACATGATAGCCGTGTTTAAATATTTGAAGGGATGTCATGTTGAGGAAGAAGCGGGCTTTTTCTCTGCTGCTCCAAAGACTAGGACAAGGAGCAACGGATTCAAGCTGCAGGAAAGGAGATTCCACCTGAATCTCAGGAAGAACTTCCTGACAGTCAGAGCTGTCCAGCAGTGGAATATGCTGCCTCGGAGAGTGGTAGAGTCTCCTTCTTTGGAGGTTTTTAAGCAGAGGCTGGCTGGCCATCTGTTGGGAATGCTTTGATGTGTGTTCCTGCATAGCAGGGAGTTGGACTCGATGGCCCCTGGGGTCTCTTCCGACTCTATGATTTTATGATTCTATGATACACATATCTACTCAGAAGTAAACCCCAATTAATTCAATGGAATTTACTCCAAGGCAAATGTTTACAGCAGTGGTTCTCAGCCTGTGGGTCCCAAATGTTTGTGGACTTCAGCTCCCAGAAGCCCCAGCCACTATGGTCAATGCTCAGGGCTTCTGGGAGCTGAAGTCCACAAACATCTGGGGACCCACAGGTTGAGAACCACTGGTTTACAGAATTATAGTGCATGGCAAACATTCCAAACGGCTATTCAAATGCATGAATTTTTTTGTAATGGATATGGGTTGTTTTTTTTCCAGCATTTACTTTTTTAACTATCTGCATTCCATTTATCTCCTGTGAAGTAGATTAGCCTGAAAGGCTACGACGGGCTCAAGATGACCACATGGGTGTTATAAGGAAGCTAGGATTTGACCTGACATGTCATATTCATTGAGCAGAGAGAATGAACACAGAGCTCATGTGGTGATCATGGGTCTGTGAGAAAGGTGTAATTTTGGGCAGCGTCAGAAAAAGCCATTTTGGTTTTAGAATAACATATTGTATAATATTTATTGTTAATCATATTGTTCACATGTGTTCACACACACTAAGAGTATTTCAGTTATTGTTTCAAATCTTTTTCTTTTTTCAGACTTTCCTAAACTCAGTACATCAATTCCAAGATTTTTCAGCTTAAAGTAATTTGGTGTGTTCTTCCTCATTAATACCTTTTGCCTTCGTGTTGCCTGGTGACACCTTTTTGGCCACACTCTGATGTTGTGAGATATTGAAGGGCATGTTGTTACAGCAGCCTCGACTTTAAAACCCTTTCACTCTTGTGAGCCGCCTACTTCTTTGAATTAATACTTCTCTGTTCTAAAGCAATTATCTTAACCTCTCTTTTAACTTATTCTGTGTGGCTGTGGATTTCAGAGTCCAATCTGCCTAAGGTACTACAGGCATGTTTAGTCACAACATGTATTTATTCATAAATGTTGTCACTGTAAAACTGGTGACAGACTCCATGCTATGGAATCCTGACATTTGTCATTTGGCAGGTACATACACTAGAGACAGCTCTAGCATACTGTTCTGAACTATGTCACCAGAGCAGAGAATTCTAAATACCTCACCAAACTACAAATTCAAGATCCTAAGGCAATTAACCTTTTCTGAACTTATACAAATTTGTAATGTAAATACACTCTGTGGCTCTATGCAGGAGCATAAACTCGCATCTAGAATGCACCGTTCAAGCCTGCATGCTGGAATTCCCAAAATGTAATACTTCCCAGTGGAGGTGGGAAATCTCAGCATAGAAAAATTTGCATGTCAGAAAGAAGCAAAGCTGGGAAACATTAACCTTCTTGAACTGCAGTTCCCCTGGCAGCCCAATGGCTTGTAGCCTTGCTCTTTGGAGGAATCTGAGACCTGTATTCTTCCCCCCACCCAAAAAAGCAACTTTTCCAAGATCTGGCAGAAGACGACTAGAATCCACTTCCCTTCCTATCTGCTATTGATTGACTGTTTGATTGATTGATCCATCTGCTATGAAGGAGCCTTCAATAACATAGCTCCCACCTTAGAAAGGTTTACCATCTAGATATTGTATATTAAAGGGAGAAAAACAAGCATGAGCAAATTTGAAGATGCAATGCTAGCCTGTTGTGTGCAATTGGTAAGAAATAATTTTAGCAATGACAATCACTTGCTGATAAGAAAGAAAGCAAAAGAAGCAATATTGTAGCTAAGAAGAATTGGCCACATTTGATTTGTAGACTCCAAGGGCTCTGCTGTCACCCTCTTTGATTGAGAGACAGAGCTAGGTAGCACCACTGCTCTTGCTGAAGAAAATTTATTACTGCAATTGTTTGAATTTGCTTCTTTTTTTTTTTAGAAGAGAAACATTGTCACATGAAAATGACTAAAGAAGAAAGAGGTATCATTTGTATCACATTTCTGCACACAAGGCAGGCAACATTTTGCCTTAGAGTTCTGCGGTTATTCACTCTTTAACAGAACTGGTATAATCCTGGAGTCCATGGCAATAGAATCATACATATCTAGTGCACATATATGCTATTGTTAGTCCTGGCTAAAGTAGGCCCACTGAATTCATGGTAAAACTTGCAAAGTTTTTTTTTTTAAAAAATTTACTTTCAGAAGGGGTTTCAGTTACATACGATAATGTCCCAGTGTAACAAAAGTAGGAAAATAAAAACACAAAATGAGGAAATATAACCACATTAGTCATAAATTTCTATAAAAGCTTACATATATCTATGGATCTATTTATAAATATCATCTATGCATCATTCTTTCAAATGTTGCAAGCATTGTTAGATTTTCTATTTATTAGATCAAGGTGGAGCGTTTTTTTCCCCCAGTAATGACATATCAATCTTTTAACAGTCAAAAGGATGTGAAAAATCCACTTCAGTTGCCCATTTGTTAATTTCCAAGAGATAGGTGAATAATTCAAAAGAACATGCATGTCCCTGAATATCAATGAACTTTCCAAAACCAGATTTACTTGTGTGATTACTTCCTCCCAAAATATAACTTATATGAGACAACACCAAAACATATGCATCAAGGAAGCATTAGCAGTATTACATCTCCAACAATCTGCAGATTTAGAAAGCTCTTTCTTAAGCAGACATTGTGGCAATCAGTATACCCAAAAGAGGAATTTTGCCTTTTAAAATAGAACCAATGGCCACTGATTAGCCAGAATTGGGTATTCCAATTCTCTATTCCATTCTTTCTGTAAACCTCACATCTCATATTTATTTATAGATAACAGAAATTTATATACATAAATTGTTGGTTTGCAATTTACTGCAATTTGGTTGGACTCAATTAATTCATGCCCTTAAAGCTGCAGGATCAAATCTGGATTATAACAAATGTTTCAGTTGTAGATATTGCCATCTAGCTGATAAGAGGTAGATTGAATTGTTCATGCAAAACTGAAAAAGGCAAAAACTCATCATCAATATCAAGTTTCTGATTTAAGGTAACAATCCCATTGTCAGCCCACATCTTCTACAAAAATGGTTCCTTTCATATTGTCAAACCTGGCTGTGCCCATAAAATCAATTTGGTACAAACATATGGTTCAAGTTGCAATTAATGAGACAATATTTGCCACCCAGTTTTAACTGCTGACATTGTTGGCAAAACACTGATCTTTCTTATTAAATGAGAGCTAAGTGATGTCCATTTGAATCAAGGTGTCAGAAATGAGCAGTCCAAAGCTGACCATGGTAGATTATTTACTTTAACTGGATATGTCCAAAAATTAACACAAGATAACAGATGTACCCTATGGTATGTAAGAATAAGGCTGGACCTTCCCTCTTTGATTGGACTTGGCATCCTTTTCATTGAAATTCTGGGAAGAGATGAGCCCCCCAAAAAATCTCCTAAATAATGAATGTAGTTTTTAAAAATACTTGTCAGGTATAAGTAGAAGAATTCCATGAATAATATAAACAATTCTGGGTATAACATTCATTTTAATAGTTTTTACCTTACCCCACAGGCTCATCTTAAAGCCTGCCCATGCCTCTAAATCTTGTGCAATATCTTTTACCAGCTTACTTATACTTATAAGATTAATCATGTGAAATAAGTCCCTGGGGATAACTATCCTAAATAAGAATTTGGGCAATAGTGAAACTACTATGCTTTGAAAATACTAGAGTCTGTCTTGTCTCCCAGTGGCAGTATTTCTGACTTAGACCAATTAACTGAATGCCCAAATATTTTACCATAAGTATTAATTGACTGCATCAAAACTGGGATGAACTGCTGGGGCTATGAAATCAACAGCAAAAGATCATCTGCAAAAACAACATATTTAAATTCTGAACCAACATGCCCTAATGCAGTGATCCTGGAATTTTTTCTAAAAGTGTATGCTGAGGGTTCCAAGCACAAATGTCAAAAGAGACAATGGACATCCTTACTTGTACTCCATTTCTGGGTAAAAAATCAAGAGAAAAAAACCTTTGGTCATCACCTATACTCCTGATGCTGAACATAAACTTTTTATCCATTTCAAAAATATTTCAGAGAACCCAAAATTAACCAATACTGTGAAAATAAATGGCCAGTAAATTCCTATCAAAAGCCTTCTCAGCATCTACAGATGTAATGGCTGGCTAATCAGTTCTATCCAAGTTTAAAGCTATCAAGTCCACAACCAATCAAATATTATCAGTTCCCTGTCTGTTTTTGATAAATCCTGCCTGATCAAGACTTACCGAAGATTAAATTAATTTTTGCAATCTCTTAGCTAAATTAGCTGTCAATATGTTGATATCAATATTAGGTGAGGATATAGGGCAGTAGTTAGCATAGTAAGTATGATCCTTACCCAGGTTTAGGTATCAGGGTAATAAAGGTGTCTTTTAATGATGAACAGAGGAAGCTGGATTCTAAGCTATGTTTGTAAGGTTGTGGCAATCTTAGTGCTAACAGACTGGAAAAAGCATTGTGCCATTCAACTAGAAACCCATCAGGGCCAGGAAACTTCCCATTTCTCATATTTGCAACAACACTAATAATATCCTCTAAGTGTAAAGGTTCCAAAAGTAATTGTTGCTGTGATATGCTATGAGGGTGTCAATATGAAAAAAAGAGTCTCCATATCCTGTTGGTGAATTTCATTATCAAAGCTATAAAGATCCGCATAAGACTTCAATAATTGTAGATTTATATATGTGGGTGATATATATAACTTATTGTTTTCATATTTGATAGCTAACATAGTATTGTGTTGCTGTTGATGCTTAAGGCAATGCTCCAAAATCTTGCTGGAACATTCTCCATTTTCCCAGTATGCTTGCCACAGAAATGTCAAAGCAAATTCAGTTTGTTGTGAGAGAATAGTATTCAGTTCACACTTAACTTTTTGCAATTCTTGATGAAGTTGTTCAGAAGCAAAAACAGCAAATTGAGATACAAGAGCATCCAGCTCTTGTTCAGTAATTCCATTATTATTTTTAAGTCTTTTTTTAATAAGGAGAATGAGCAATAACACTATCCTCAACGTAGACTTTACATGCTTTCCATTCAATAGCACATGAACTCACAGAGCCTTCATTCATTTTAAAATATCCTATAAGATTTGTTCGCATCTGAGCCCTAAGCTGTTCGTTATTGAGAAGTGAAATATTATAACACCAGAGAATAAAAGTTTAGGAGCATTAGAAAAGCGCAATTCCACACAAACCGGAATATGGTCTCATGTTATCAAAGATTCAGTTTTGCGTGTGTTACAGAAATTAAGAAATATAGATGCAGAAATTAAGAAATAATTTAATCTGAAACAATTATGGTGAACCAAAAAGATAAAGATGTATTCTCTATCTCCTGGATATACAGTTCTGGGTGTATTATTGCCCCCTGTAATGAAACAGAATGATGTTTGTAGATTAAGAATGCCACAGCTTGCTTCAAACAGTCTAGAAAAATTTGTAACATAGACCTCACCAACCCAATTTTTCTGAAGGCTGTTCACATCTCTGTCATCAAACAGGCTTCTTGTAGAAAAGCAATGTCAGCTTTAAATTCTTTTAAACTAGAAAGTACTCATTTTTGTTTGTTTATATTTTGTAGCCCCTTGACATCACATGAAATTAGTTTTGCTTCAACCCTGTTCTTCAGGATTGCTAATTATCACCCTTTTTCATCCCTGTCTCTCTCTATCCAACCTTTCATGCCTTATTTTCTGATAGCCTTGTATGGTTCTTGAGAGTGTCTGTTTCTGTGTGTGTGTGGTCATTTCCAACAAAACATATTATTTTTAAACTGGAGCCGCTCTGCAGTTAGTACTAGTAAATATAGGTGAAAAGATCCTGCCATTACCCTCTTCTTGCAGGCCTCCTTTGAGCCATAATTTCCTCAAATTCTAAAAAAACTGGCATTGTGGGTAGACGCGAAAGTCCCTCACCTTTTAGGGTAACAGCTATGATTCCACTTTAACTGCCATGACAATATCCTAAAGTATCCTGGAATTTGTAGTTTGGTGAGGTATTAGCAACCTCTGGCCGAGAATTCTAACTACCCTTCCCTACATTTCAAAAACTTAGTCCATAGGATGATGCCATGGGAGTTAGCTTAGAACCATAGTCCCATCATTGACACATACTCCAAACAAATATCATTATGCTACCTCTGAATGGGTGGGGGGTGAATTCGTGTTAGAGTGCATGGCACCACCTCAGTCAGCAAAATACCTAGGGCTGGCCCTGTCTACTATAAATCCTAAGTCAACAATAGACATTTGAAATATAGGTAGTAGAAGAAATCACAGTCTTTAAACTCTTTCAAAAAGCTAAGAAGGGCTGTGTGAACCCCTATCTGTGCAGGAACACAGATCTTGGTAAAGCTCCTTTTTTTTAACTACTACTACTACTGCTAATAATAATAATAACAACAACAACAACAACTTTATGCCCTGCCTTTTCCCCTAACTTTGGACTCATGCTAGCTGTAGGATCCTGGCAGGTATCATTCCAAAAGTAACACCACTCAAGGAGCACAAGCCAAATCTTGAGAAATATTTATCAGCAGTCAGTGCACACATAAGCTGCCAATTTCCTTAACCCTGGCTTTTGGTATGTGACATATCTCATGTTTCTTGAATCCTGGGTGACCTCCTTATCACAGATGCATAAAAAACACACAAGCTACATAAAAACACTGGGATCCTGAGCTTAACAATCAGCTGTATCATCGCAAACTGCTTTAAAAAAGCAGAAAGAGCACTGGTCAGCAAGTGGACAGTTATCATGATGAGTTGTAAGGCTGTTTTTCTGGGGATGGGGGAGAAGAGAGGAGAGAATAACCATACCAAAACCCTTTGAATCATTTCCAGCCAACTCCTTGGAGAGGCAAACATATTTTCTGAGGCATGATTCTGGGTTAAAGAACAATGTCCCACACTTGTTTACAAAGCAGCACAACAGCTGTTGAGAGCCACCGGCCCCCCTTTGAACAGACAAGATGCATTTGGATCCGTCGCACTGAGCCATGCAGCAATCATACCATTTCTCAACAGAGATCCGCCTAGTGGCAGCCCCGAAAGCATTGCTGGTCTGAAGAACAGCTAATGACATTAGGCGCGTTTTTCCGTTCTGCTTCTTTTGTTTCTAAAAGATCATCACTATTAATCATCATGCAGAGGACTTCCCAGAGCACAAAGTGGTTTATTATCCTATGCCCAACGTCTGTGTTACTGGAGTACCGTGGGGGCCACTTGCACCTGGCTGGGTCTAAGCAAATGTGTGTGGGAAGGGGAGAGTGAGAAAAAAATTGGAGAAAATACCACTTATTTATGAGTCAACTGCAAATTTCCATCAATGTTTCTGAGGTTCTTTTGCACAGTATTCCCAGGGATTATTAAAATGCCCTTAGCTTAATTATTCCAACAGACACATATACACACCAAACACCTCCATATCCTTACCAAAGAGAAATAAAGAGGTTTCCAACTCCTCAGCTTCAGCAGCTTCTACGCTAGTCCTCAATGGCATACTTTTCATGCAGATGCATGATTCTTGCCATGTCCCTATGATGTTGGGACAGAACTTGGAAATATGTATATCTGTGTGCATGTATTGGATTGCGACTGTCAGATTCTGGAAACTGTCAAGAGAGTTGTGGTGGCCAAACTGATTGAAGGGGAGGATTCTGGGTATTATAGTGACCATGCTGGGTTGCAGTTTTCTGGAAGTTAGAGTCCAAAATTATAACTTTTCCAACCTCCGGCCCATAATAATTCTTTAAAAGAATAATTTAATTCATAATGGTTTTTCTGAGTTCTACTGAAGTGGCATCATCTAGGGCCACCAGTCTTTGCACAGGATGAATTGCTTAAATCTAGATTGAGGTCTTTTAGATAAGAATGGAGGAAAAAGCATTTATGCAGTGTGTTCCAACAAATCTAATTCAGTTCACTGTGGCTTATTCCATGGTAAGTATATATAGGATTCCACCCACAGGATGGAACCGCTCTGAAAGACTCCAAAGCTACAGTTATTACATACTTACCTGGAAGAACATTTGAAGTCAACCTCTAAATAGACATGTGTACAATTATACTGCATGTCTTCCAGGCCCATATTCAGTGCACTTCGATGGTACCTCACTATTGTACCTCACTTTGTGACACAGCTATTTCATTTGACCTCAGCTAAATCTGTGAATGTACACATGTGAACAGAACTCTTAATACATTTGCAAGTAAAATGCAATGAAGTACCTCTGAGTGGCACGAATGGTGGCTTATAGGTGCATAAGGTTCCCCCTCTTATATGAGCTTCTTCATTCATTTCCAAGTAACAATCTGATATGTATGGATCAGATCCTTCTGCTGAAATGAAGGGGGTCCACGTGTGCAAAGGATTCATGTGCCCATCTTGGTGTACCTTGATTTCTGGAACAGAACAAATAATTTTAGGTTTTTATTGGAAGTTACTTACCTAGCCAAATATTATGTTCTTGATTAATTAATTTTTGCTGTGCATTTTGCAATGTATTTAATTTATACATTCCCTTTCTATGCCTCAGAGGCATTCATTCTAACATCTCATCAAAAGTTCAAGCTAAACAATGCTTGCTGGTGGTGTTTAGTTTCCTGTTCATTCCTGTAGAGCTTTTGGAAGATTCCCAGTCAGCCATAGCAAGAGACAGTGTTCTTTCAACATCTTGTGTCTCCAAGGGATTAGCTGGAAATGCTTCAAAGAATTTTGTTTTTTTCCACAAAAACTGCATCACGATCTGATGCTGTAATTGCTGGCTTCTTAGACCAATACTTTGGAGGTGTTTGGTGTGTATGTACGCATGCATGTGTGTGTGTGTTTCAACCCCCTCTCAGGAGTAAAAAAGAATGATGCATGAAATGAATTAATGTTGTGCAGTAGCAGTGTTTCCATATGCTCACCTTTAATAGGCAGATCAAAACACATTATTCTAGAAAGCTTTGTGTGAAATCATGTGACTGTAATAAGAACTGGTCAGCTAAGATTTGTGGAAATAGAAGTGAAAGCTGTATGCGTGGAATGATTCAGATAGAAAAACAGGAACAGAAGCAGGCTGAGACTTGTCTCAGAACATTTCCAATTATTTTGAATTGGCAGTAATGTTCCCTTGCTAACATTTCTAGTATGCTGGGAAAGAAAGAAACTGAAATCTAAAGTACAGCTGGGAAACCTATGTCACTCCAGATATTGCTAAAATACTGTTCCCATAATGTCTCATTACTGGCCAGATTGGCAAGGGTTGATGGAAGGTGGAGTCTAAAAACACTCAGGGTGTCATGCGTGTCCTAGCCTTCATCTAGAAGAACCTGTGCATTTCCACTAAATGGGAGGGGGAGAATGCAGTGATTGTATCCCCCACCCTCCTCTATTTCTTCCTGTCCACAGCTATACGCCACAGCTTAGATACCAAAGTAAGCAAAATACCTTCCCCTTTTAAAGTTGATGGAAATGATCTGAGTGAAATGAGGAACAGAAGAGGAGGAGTTAGTCTTCAAATTGAAATTAATCTGCCATTAACTCGAGGGTTAACTACAGGGAGCAGGCAGAGAGAGGAGGGCTTCATCATCCAATAAGAAATCTGCTTCCCCAAATGAAATTTTTCTTCATTCCCCAAATTTCAATCTTAAAACTTCAGTTAAGCATTTAGAAATACAGTTTAGGGATTCAAATTTTAAAAAGCCAGCAAACAGATTGTGAATATAAGAGTTTTAGGCGTGAACGGTTTTTAGTGTCTCCTTCTTTGCAATTCTAGAAATTTAGGTACTGAAGGAAAATTTCACTGGAGTAGAATTCTTATTTGGGGAAGTGATGTCCTCATTTTCACCCACAATAGCTGCATCTCTGCAGTAACTGTGTCTCTGTTGCAGGAGTGGGAATGCTGCTGTCCTCCAGATGTAATTGGACTTCAAGTTCCAGCAGGCCAGCCAGCATAGCTAATTGTGAGGAATCCTAGGAGTTACAATCTAAGAACGTCTGGAGGGCTTTATGCTTCCAACTTCTGCTCAGTTGAGCTCTGTGTTCACAGCCGCTCTATCTGCCCAATGCTCTACTAGACCATAGTTTTATAAATTTAAAAAAAAAGGGCTAAGTCCAATGTTAATCTTAGATACTTCTGGTTGCTTAAGACCAAGAGTGAAAACTGTACAGCTCTACAGATTTTCCTCAGTATTGGCTATGCTGCCTAGGGCTACTGGGAGCTACAGTCCAACAACATCCAGAAGGCTGCACAGTTTCTACCCCTACATAGGACTAAGAAGTCTCTTTCCTTTCAATAAGTGTCCTCTATGTGGGCCTAACATTGGGTTTAGCTTAAAGTCAAACTTTTGCAGGACGCTGTTGTTAGTATCCTGAGTTGTCCTTCAAAGGGGCTTTGATCCAGCACAGGATCTCATTGGTGGAACTAGTGAGGAGACAAATGGCTTTCCTGAGCCCTCCATGCTAATCCTGAGGGTCCTCCAGGACAAACATGGAAGCACAGGAGACTTTGGTGGGAAAGGAAAATCACCAAAAAATCCTTTCTCCCTGTTTTCCTAGAAGGACTTAAGATTCAAGCCAATTTTCATGAGTGGCCATTTATTTTTAATAATAAATAATCTCTGCTTTAGAAAAATATGATTATCATTCCTGAGGATTATTATTAATCAGTTCTGGAATTTTGACTGCTCCAAATACTTTAAAATATTTATTGATTTTTCATCTTAACAGCCCATTGATTAATATAATTGTTATATATACAAGCCTAATTTTTTTATATATATGGGCGTAAAAGACGAATGAATGGGTCAAAGAGAAAATTAAAATCAAAGCAAATTGAGCCAGAAGCCAAAACAGCTAATTGGAGGCTTTGGAGAAATCACAAGACAACAGGACTCAATAGAGAATATGACAATGGGCCTCAACTTCTGGGCAGGCTGGTGGATTGATAGTTCTTGCTGTCTGTCTGCAGTAAGGAGAGCTTTCATGGTGAGAGTGCCAGACAGATGGTCTGGCTAGTGAAACTCACCCTGGATTAAAGGAGAAATGTTCCCATGGGTAGGGATTTTTTTAAAAGTGTAGAAAATACAGAGGTCCTTGGGCTTCACAAAAATGGTTTTCACGGACACCTCCACCTCTACTAAACAGACTCTCCAAACATCACCATCCCAAACTTTTATGTTACCCTTTGTTACATCAGTGTAGATTACCCAGAAACATCAGTTGGTCAAGAAGGCAGCTGTTAACAATCAGAAGTGGAATAATTTACATAGAATTCAAGTGATTGATTTTGGCCTGTAAAACTCATAGTCTGGCATCTGACTGGCTAATACAGCCAGGAGCTTTTGTGGGATAGCACCTTACCTCAGGAATGCTTTCCCTCTCCCTGTTTTCTTTGAATCAGTCTTAATTTGTTCTTATTGTTAATTATGTTTTACTGGGTTATATGAGAATTCTACAGCTGTGCTTTTCTGGGTTTATATTATGTTGCCTTTTTTAGATAGTTACTATTTAAATTTTGGAATCCATGTTAAGCACGAGGATCAAAAAGCCAGGGTAAACATCTTGGCAAAAAGATAGATGATGGGCTTCTTGCCAAAGAGGAGCATAAACAAGCTTGCCCTGTCATGTTTGTTTGTTTGTTAAAATATTTATGTCCTTACCTATAGTCAAGTAGCTCTCAGGGTAGTGTACAGTAAAATAAATTGATCAATTTAAAACAATATAAACATTAAAAATTATTTATAAAGTTTGAAAATATGTTAAACAAGTTAACAAGTTAAAAGAAGGTAGTTTTAAAACCAGTTAGAACAGCTTACAATAATGTAAAACCAGGAAAGAACGAAAGAACGAAAGGAAGGAAGGAAGGAAGGAAGGAAGGAAGGAAGGAAGGAAGGAAGGAAGGAAGGAAGGAAGGAAGGAAGACAGACAGACAGACAGACAGACAGACAGACAGACATAGGCTGGCATCCTGCTGGGCAGTTACAACAGTGTAAACTGAGTTGAACTGTACTATTGCACAATATTTGTATTCTCAGAAGGGGAGCAGAGATGTAGCTACACCACTAGGACTATTGCACAAACACAGCCAATAGCCATCATGCAAAGTTCCCAATGCACAACATGTCCTGGTGTACAACACATCTGATGTATAATGTGTCCAACTGCACTGTATATCCTGTTGCACAGTGGGAGCCCTTGATGTTCAACAGGACATCTTATGCAATGCCCCATTTTGCATCATTGCAATTTTCTAGCACAGTTGTATGTTGTGTCAGTGACATAGCTCCATCATCATAAAGTTATGCATCTTAGCTTCTTATGCTGTATCCCAGCTTATATTTGAGAACAAATTACAAAATTTAAGGATTAACATGGTGATTCCATGAGGAAATACATGTCCAGATCTGTATGTAATAGAATACACTCAGGCTTTGCATTGGACAATCAAATGACTATTATATGGTTAAAAAGAGATGAAAGGTGACATTACCTTGATAAAAACAAAGGAAATGCAGTTGTGAATATATGGACATAAGAAAAGCCACTCTGGGTCACACAAAAGGCCACTGTGGTCCTGTGTTCTGTACATAGAAGGACCAAACAGATGCAGATGGGAAATACCTGAGCAGGGTTTGAATGAGATGGCACTCTCCTCCAATGTTCCCTAGCAACTGCTATCAAGAGGCATGCAGCCTCTGATTCTGGGAGCAATGGCCAAGATTCTTCAGTATCCAGTACCAGCCAAATTGGCACTGAATGCTTCATCTGCCCTTCCTGCCACAGCTACATCTGGCATGCCCCAAGAGAGCCTCTTCCAGAGGGTTTCGCAGCCTGATAAAGCAAGTTTTTAGGCAGGTGGGCACTGCTGTAGGGAGGAAGATCACTGTTTTTGGACAGAAGCATTCCATTGAATGGAAGTATTCCATTGAATCCTGGCCACAATGTAACCTAATGTCACCAACATCATGAATACCATTAATTCCTCCTTCAAACACCTCCATGAATTTGTTATTGAAGCTGGCACTACATATGTGTCAAAACAATGGGCCACTTAATGTTTTGTTGAAACTTCCCTGTAGCGCTCTCTCTCCTTCACCTGAGGAAAGGTAATGGGGTAAAATGTGTCTTGTCTTGTCTTGTCTTGTCTTGTCTTGTCTTGTCTTGTCTTGTCTTGTCTTTAGGATAATCAGATGAGCTATTATCCTTGCCATGTAAGAACAATATATTAACATTAAGAGCAGGAAATGCATAGGATTTCTAAACTCATCAAGACACACAGTGAGATAAAGGCTATCATGCTGTGGTAGAAGTGAGAATCGTACAGCCCTCCAGATATTGTTGGACTGCAACTCCAAACATTCCTTGCTATTGGTTATGCTATTACAATTTGCAGTTCAACATATTTGGAAAGCTGCATGATTCACACCCCTGTTCTAAGGTTTTTGAACCTTGTCTGTATAGTCTGTGCTCCATCTCCAGCCCAGCCCACAGTATCAGAAAACCTCAGAGGATTAAGCTATGTAGAACTTCTGTTAGAAAAATCAGTAGTCCAACCAATCAGCTAGTTCAAGGAGGAAGAAATATTCCTAAATTGCAACTCTCACCTGAAGGACTATGGCTGGCATCTTGTTAGTTACAATGTCAGAAGCTAAGCTTACAACTGTGTGACTGTTTTCTACTCACATTTACAGTCACGGACCCATTGCCATGATCATAAATGACCCTGGGCGCCATCTTAAAAGCTAGTCAGCTGTCCTGAGCAATGCAGTTCTGTGGAGGGGGCTTATCATGGTATCCTGTAGCATCATAGAACTCCATTGCTTGGCATGGCTGACTGGCTTTTAAGGTGGTATTCAAGGGACAGATGAGGAGATGGATGCAGGATCTTGGCCAATATCTTCTTATATGACCTGCCCAAGTGGTAAGACCTTCAGGGGAGGCATGTCTCTCAATCCTACCACCTTTATAGGCACATTTATTGGGAATTTGGGAGAGGGTCTTCTCCCTGGCTGCTCCCCTCCTTCTTTGGCTCCTTCTTTGCTTGCTGTTCAGCAGCAAGTGAAGACTTTTTTATTCCAGCAAACTTTGGGGAATTGATTGTTTAACAAGAAAAGGACTTTTTATGGTGCTGCACTACTTTTATACTTGGTTTTAGAGTAATGTTTTAAATTATTTTAATTTTGTTGTTGGTTTAACCCCAGATTTTTGAATGTTGTTACCCATGTGTGTTTTTATTGTAATTCTATTTAATTTGTAAGCTACCTTGACTCCCAGTTGGAGAAAAAGGGAGGGTATAATAAAGGGAGGGAGGGAGAGAGGGAGGGAGGGATGACGGATGGATGGATGGATGGATGGATGGATGGATGGATGGATGGATGGATGGATGGCATCAGCACTAATTAGCACAGCCAACATTGGAAAGAGAAGTAGTTTCATGCCTGAGACTGTTGGCATAGGTGGAAGAGCTAGGCTGAACAGACCTGGGACCAAATTTCTTGTAAGACACCATGTGCTCCACCTCAACTCAGAAAACTTAATCAAGAAAATGCCACATGCACAATATCTGCTGGAATGCACAGCTCCTCATTCATCTGGGAATACTTGTTCATAAGGCTTTCTCAGGCTAGGCAAAGTAAAGCCCTCTTCATTAGGGTAGGCAACTGCAGATGGGGCCATTCCCCTGAACATCCAAGCAGGCCACACTATTGTGTTTCAGCATGGTGGCAGTTATGTCACTTCCAGCCACCATTTTGGCTGATTTTTGGAGGCTTTGTTTTTCAGGAGGTTTTCAGAGTGGGGGATTCTGCAGGAGAGAGAAATAAACTGCTGCATTTATGGATAGTTTTGGATACTTTGGGCCAATTTTCTGGTGAAAAATCATCCCAAAGTTGATGTGATTTAAAAAAGATCTGGAGGTTTAAGGGGTATCTGGAAGGATTTGGGGACACACTTTGGGGTTCCAAGGGCCATATGTGGCCCACAGGTCATAATCTGCCCACCCGTGTTCTAGATATTGTTTGGTTGAATGCCTCTACACCCAAGTCAGCATAACCAATGATGAAGAATGCTGGGATCTGTAGTACTACAACATTTGAAAGGCTGCATTTGGTACAGTGCTCATCTGCTTCCTAGACTGGGCCTTTTATTTCTGCTTTTCTGCTTCTGTTCTCTACTTTTCCTCTCATTCCATGCTCCAGGTCTATCTGGAAATTATTTTTGAAAGAGGAGAAGCTATGTAGAAATCTGCTTTCTCAAAACAAAGTATACAGTAATAATTCCAGCTGACATTAAACATTGAAAGAGTGTAGAACTGCTATGCACTGGGGAGCAAATGCAATCTGAACTTTATAGCTTTGATATTCAATTTTTATTATTAATTTTTTCCTTGCAGTCTCAATATGTTTCATTTGCATTCAGGGCAAAAACAGTAGAGCTCTCTAGTGGTTAGTTTTACCTTCAGTAAACTCCCTTTGTGATAATCAAAGACAGTATGGTGGTTAAAGTGTCCCATTCTTATTTCAAAAGGTAATGAAAAATCTAGTTAGCCAAGGTAGCATAAGTCTATTTAATTTCTTCGATGCAATTATAGCTATACTTTAACCAGTTTTCTAATGGAAATATAATCAAGGCTGATATATTTCACTTCTTAAATTGCTATATTGAGGAAAGAGCAGTACATGTGAAAAGATAAGAAACAAGAACAAATAAATTGGTTGGGGATGGATACATTTTAAATATCACATATTTTCATTCTGGTAAAAAAAAAATACATCTCTCTCTTGTTCAGTTTTAATAGGACTTAAAACAAGTAACAGTTTGACCATGATCAGAGAAGGACACCAGAATGACAAGAGGCCTTGAAATCAAAGTTGAAAGAGTACAATATGTTTAATTTGAAGAAGAGAGGGGGCACACACAAGCTCATTTAGGTTTTACTAGAACAATGAGAAGGAGACCTGTAGGACCACACGAGATAGCCTTTTCCACCCCTCTGCTGGAACCACCCCGTTATTCCTTCCCTGTCCTGATGAATGCCTGGTGGGTTTCTCCATGCATGCTGATATACACAGCATTCTTTCTTGAGGGCAGGAGCACTAAGCTTTCTACTGCTACTTCTTTATTCTACTTCTGCATGCATGAAGAACTCAGTCCCATGAATGTCCATTGGAAGTTTATTGTTGGGAGGGAAACAGTTCCAATAATGGGTAGGAAATAGTGGGTAGGACTACCCTGCATAGCCCTGAGAACTCCTTCACATTATCATTATCACTGTCATCATCATCATCATCATCACCATCAGGTGTTTCTCTGTGTGTGGACCTTTAAATTATCTGTCAACTTACAATGTTCCCATGAATTTCATAGGGTTTTCGTAGATAAGGAGTACTCAGAAGTGGGTTTACCAGTCCTTCCTCTGAAGTACTATATAGCCTACAGTACCTGGTATTCGTTGGTGGTCTACCATCCAAGTACTATTGAGAGCTCACAATGCTTTGCTTCCAAGATCAGCCAGGAGTTGGTGCTTTTAGTGTATACTTCATGCCTCCCCCAACTCCAGAACTGGGACCCAAAGCAGTTCTCTCTTCATTGAAAACATCCCTCCTCCAAAAAAAGGGATAATTGTTAATGTGGAATAATGATAGCTCAAATGCCTTCTGACATTCTTCAGATGTCTGCCACAAAAACAATTGGTTATGGGCCCTGCCTTGCCCAGCTTTGCCAAGTTCTGGTCAGCTCTAGCAGTTTGGACCAGTTAAACCTATTGTTTCTGTGGCAGACAGCCTGGGAGAGGGTCAGAGTCTCGGCTGGTAAAGCTCCGGTGGGAGGCTTTTTACTGCAGCAGAGAATAAGCAGCTGTTTTGTTTTTGCCTAGCCAGCATTTGTTTTTGTAACTTCACCCACAAGGTCTTCCAAGCCGTAAATTCAGGAAGAGCTGCAAGTTTTGTGTTTTTGCTCTCAGTTCTGAGGAAGCAGAATGGCTCAAAAGCAAGATGTCGTCGGCACTTGGATTTGATAAGCTCAATGAGGGAAACTATCAGACCTGGAGTCTAATGATCCAGAGCTTGCTAGTGAGGGAAAATGTATGGGCTGTGGTGGAACACCCACCTAAAGATGCAGCTGAAAGAGCAGAGGATCAGCGTGCCAGACCAACCATGATCCTGAGCTTGGAGCCAAGCCAGCTCATCTATGTGAGAAACAAGCCAACTGCAGCTGACGTGTAGGATGCACTGAGAAACGTTTATCAGTGTGATTCCTGCCTTTCCAGGATGTTGTGAACTAGGAAGCTCTACAACACGAAACTGGAAGAAGGGAGAGATGTGAAAGCACATCTAGATACCATAAAGTCTATATTCCTTGAGTTGGCTGATAAAGGTATGGACTTTGGTAAGACTCAAAAATGTTACATCCTCCTAAGCAGTCTAAGTAAGGAGTGGGACTTCATCCTTTATAGCCTGCAAAGTCTGAGTGAAAGAGACATGACCCTTGACTTAGGCCCTTTTCGCACGGCAGTTTGCAAGCGAAAGGGCCCCTTGAGCGTCACATAAATGTGAGGAGCGGTCTGCATGACGCACTTTCATTTACACGATGCTCAAGGCCCTCACGCGCAGTGAACACGCATTTTTTATTTTTGGCTTTTAGCCGAAAATGACCTGCGCTTGTGCAACACTCACAGGCCTCGGCCACACTCACCTGCCATGTGGAGCCTCTGGAGCCAGGCCAGTCACGTGTCCTCTCCTCAGTGCAGCCTCCAACTCCCAGGCTGCACTGCGGAAGGAAGGGGTGGGGCCTGGGCGGGGCTCTCGCGCAAGTAGGAAGGAGCTGTGGAGCTGAAGCAGGAGGCTTGCGAGAGCCTTCCTGCTTAGGCTTCTCATGCAAGGACCCCAACCCAGCAGCGTTACAAGGTAAGGCACAAAAAGGGCCTTAGTTATGTCACGGGTTCTGGAGGAATGTGACAGGAGGGAATTTGAATCCCGGGATCAGATAAAGCATGCTGCCGAGAGGAGAGCAGAGAACAGCCGGCACAAGCCTTCACATGAGGGAGAAGAGACTGCAGAATGCAGCGTAGCCTGGTGGTGCTTCAAGTGCAGCAAGCAAGGACACCTCCAGAGGGACTGTAAAGCCACGTTGCCTGGGGACAAGGACAACAAGAGGCCTGGAGTCTGGAGGAAGAAAACCAGCACCTGTACTGTTGTTGCTGCAGCAAAAGGGACAGTCTGCCATGACTGGCTGCTTGACAGTGGTGCTACCCATCATATGGTGAACAGCAGGAGCATGCTGAGGAACGCTAGAAAGGCTCCTGTGCACTCTGTTTGCATGGCTGACGGAGCACACTCGCAAGTGTCCTATCTGGGGTTTGCATTTGTTCCCTGTCTGGGAAAGAATTTTGCAAATGTGTTATGTGCAGAGGATTTAGAACACTGCATTTTAAGTGTGTCATGCCTGACGGATGAGGGGTATGAACTAGTGTTCAAAGGGAATAACTGCACGATAAGCCATGATGGGAGAGTCTGTGCTAAAACAGAATGGACTGTACTTGATGTTACCAACTGCTGTAGGTTCCTAAATGGCTAATGTCATTGCCAGTGTCCCTCTACATGACAACTGTAGCCATTATCTTCACCGGGTAATGGGTCATTCTAATTACGGTGGGCTGGAGCAATTGGCAAGGGTGTGTCCAGACTTGAGAGTCAAGAAATGTGGCAAATTCCTTGACTGTTCGGTCTGCAAAAAGGCCAAGGTAAAATCCTTTCCGGTACCCAAGGAAAGCAAAATCACCACCCAGAGGCCCTTTCAGGTGGTACGTGGTGACCTAGCTGGACCATTTCCTGAGAGCAAGGGACGGTCCAAGTATATCTTTGTGTTGGTGGATAGACACACCAGGTATAGGTACGTGTTCCCATTGAGAACAAAGGTTGAGGCTTTTGAGTATTTCAGAGATTGGGTTAATATGGTGAAAAGACAATTTCCCCATAAAGTCTCACGCCTCATCACAGACTGAGGTGGCAGGTTCTGCAATGCCAAATTTCAGAATTGGCTTAAAAGGAGAGGTATAAGACATGACACCACCAATCCATATACACCAGTGTGTTACTGCAGTTTAGGTCTACCTGGTGATGGCACTAGATATCACTTTGATATCATAATGCAGCTTTACCATACCACCCCTCTCCACGTGTTTGTGAGGCTCCCGGACGAGCACGAAACTAGGCTGGGCCATCAAACACTGCAATATCCCGAGACAATATAGGCAGGCCAGAAATAGCCAGATCACCGCTTTAGGAGACCTCTCTGCAAACACCCTCATTATGTATGCACGCTGTTTACAAAGGACTCCCTGCCCCGAGCAGGTAACTTGGCAAGCTAGAAGCTTAAATGCCAGGCACTGAGCATTTGCATACAGTCTACCTCTTTGTCAATTCGGACTTAACTCAATCATGCTAAATTGTGACCTTTCAGAGACATTGTCTCGCACCCAAAACTCATTGTTGTCCCCGAGTAAGCCATAGCCTGAAGTCACACTTCTCCCTATAAAAACCCCTGATTAAATTAAAGAAAGATTTAAAAAGGATATGCAACAAGAAAGTTTGGATTTCAGACAAAATGAATTGGAAGATTTAATGATAAAAGGTGAAAAAAAATTTCTTTCAAGATTGTATAAGAAGTTGCTATCCTTTAAGTTGGAAGAAGGAACGATTAAGGACTGTATGGTAAACTGAGCCAGAGATTTTAATCATAATATCCTTCTAGAGCAGTGGTTCTCAACCTGTGGGTCCCCAGATGTTCATGGACTTCAGCTCCCAGAAGCCCTGAGCATTGACCATAGTGGCTGGGGCTTCTGGGAGCTGAAGTCCACAAACATCTGAGGACCCACAGGTTGAGAACCACTGTTCTCGATTATTGGGAAGGAATATGGAAATGTAATATGGTGTATTCAAGATCTTACACTCCCCAAGAAAATGTGCTGAAGATGGTTTATCGCTGGTACCTGACTCCCAGCAAATTGGCAAATATGAACAAAAAGATGAGTAATAAGTGCTGGAAATGTAAAGACCAAGTGGGGTCTTTTTTCCATATGTGGTGGGGATGTGATAAGACTAAGAGATTTTGGTACACAATACGAGCGAATATGCAAAAAATACTAGAGAAGAAAATTGAGTTTTCTCCAGAAATTTTTTTGCTGGGTATTGTAGATGAGTCAATGGATTTTAGTGCTAAAAGACTCATGTGGCATTTGATTGTAGCGGCTAGATTGGTTTATGCCAGAAGTTGGAAATTATTTCACATCCCCACAGTGGAAGAATGGTTAGAAAAAATAACAGAGATAGCACAAATGGATAAATTAACTTACAGACTTGACAATAAGATGAATGGTAAATTTTATAAAGCTTGGGAACCGCTTACAAAATTTTTGGAAAAGAAGGGAATCTCTACGTTAGGTTTTTAATTATAAATAGTGAATTATTATTATGAATTCTGATGTTATAAGACATATGGAAATAGTACTTATTAATTTGGACAGGGTATTCATGTGTACAAGGATGGAGGGAGGTGGAATATGAACAGAGAAACTGAAGTAGTTGGTTTATATATGGAAGATTAGGGATATTAAAAGGGAAAAAAAATATGGGAAGTGTATGATTAATATATGTGTTAATATATGTGTTAATGGGTATATAATTATGTCCAATCAAGGGAAAGTCTGTGTAAGTAGATTGATAATCTGTTCCCTTTCTGACTTACAGAGGTGACTTATATAATATTTATAAGCTGTAGCCAACAAAAAAGGGGAAGCAATTTATGTTAGTTGTTAACTGTATTTAATGTAAGTAGGGTTTTTTTGTTTTTCAGTTTGTATGATGTTGTTTTATGTGTCTTTTTAATTGTTAATTCTTAATAAAAATATTTTAAAAAAAAAACCCTGATTCTGAGACCTTCCTCGGATCGCTCCCGAGTTCCAACTACCTTGCTGCCGCATTGCTTGGTGAGCTTCCCCTCAGCTCCACATGCTGAGATACACCGAACCCCAGCATCGCTCTCTATCTTCTTCCAGGCTTCAGGAACAGGTGTCGTATCACCCAAACCAACTATCCCTCTGAAAATCCCGCTATCTTACTCACAACTTTATTTTCCTTAGTTATCTGTGTGCGTGTGTTGCTTACATTGTGTGCCTGTATTTAATAAAGATCATTCATTATTTCCAAACCGGTCTGCTTCTTGATTTGGCCTGACCCCGTAAACACTGGGTTACAAGATCCTGCTAAGTTACCCTGCCTCTCGTAATGCTAAAGCAGTGCTCTGAGCTAATTTTCCCCACCTATAGTTGAGTACACTTTGGTGTCCCTCCCGGGACCCCCAGTAAACAGGGTAACAGGTGGAGAATGGGCTGGCGGAGT